>JBBPFP010000002.1:1838843-1852032 GCA_037974795.1 Kaempferia galanga
TTCACAAGTTGTATCTGTTGTAACTATATATTTTGCTGCTGTGCTATCGAAGATTATGTTATTGATTTTTACTTCTTTGACAAAAAAAATATTTACCGATGTGCTTTTTCGATCATCAATTGATCATATCCAATCACTATTTGTATACCTAATAAGTCTGTAATTGTTTTTTTATTTGAACTCAATATCACGACTCTTTGTCTTTATACCTTTAAGGTATCTTAAGATCTTTTGCCGTTGCCAAATGAATTTTGTTTGGTTTATTTAAGAATCTAGAGAGCAAACTTGACCGTGTGTTGAGATAGATCAAGAAACTAACTAATTTTTTATAGAGAGTGAAGTTGACCTTTTTACTATGGTCATTAACTTGAAAATTTGCATTTAACGCCATAGGAGTAGAGTCCGACTTGTATTGACTCATGTTACATTTTTTGAGAAGATACTCATGTATCTTTCATGATATAAAAATGCTTCCAGGTCTATGCTTGACTTTGAATTCAAAGAAAATATTTCATAAGCCCTAAGTCATCTTTTCAAAATCTTTCATCATGTTATTTTTTAATCTGTCCACCAAAATTTTATTCGTCCTATAGTAAATGAGATCATTGACATACGACCAAGAAATCCTTTTCAACTATCTTCAAATAGATAGATGATTTACTTGCGCTTCGATTAAAGCCATTTTTCAATGAAGTGATTGTTGATTTTAATTTGCTATTTCATGCTTGAAGTGCCTATCTTAACCCATATAATATCTTCTCAGGTGGAAAGATCTTATTTTCTTTGTCTTTGATCTCAAAACCCTCAAATTGTTTAACATATATTTCCTCTTAGATTTTTCCGTTTGACTTGACCACTTAAAGTACATTGTAGGACACTTGAAAAAAAAAAACTAAAAATGTTCCATTTGACATCTTTGTGGTTCCTAAACAAGTAGACTCATGCCTTGCAGCATTTTATTTTCAAATCCCAACCAACAATCTATATCTCCAAAGTCAAATGATTCGTGATCAAACTCTCAAGGTAATTTACATTACCACTATTATCATAGTGATTATGTTGGTGCAATCATACTCTAAGTGGTCAAGCTCAATCATGTTATTTTGATGTGGTTAGCGAAGAATTTAAGTTAGGCTTATGTTGTGATTTAAATATATTTGTTAATTTTGCAGGTGTAAAAACTTGATAAGTAACTATAAACGCAGTGATGGCCTAACAAATGTTAAGCTGGTTGATAAAATTTAAAAGGTCTCGACAGGTGAAGAAATTCAAGATACTTTGACAAATAAAAGAGTCGGCTAAGAGGTCATAACATATGAAAAAGTTTACGAGGAGTTTAAGGGTGATCAAATACTTAGCAAGTAGCGTAGAAGTCCAATGAGTCTCGGCAGGATACCCAAAAGATGGCAAGAATGTAGCATAAATTCAATATTGAACATCAGACCTCCCTAAGATCTTTGCAACATGACAATTTCAACAGATATCCTTTCTTGGTTCTCAAGGTTAATGAAAAATCTATGTAACGCGATAAAATAGGTTTTGGCACGAACCGCCATCACACCATATGAAGCTCTGGCTCCTGAACTCAACGTCCTTCATCATTATTATTTTAAAAATAAGTAATGTATATATTTGATTTTGATTTATTTGATTTTTAAAAGCAAAGCCGTGTTCCGATAGCTTAAGCTGCAAGGAAGCAAGCTCCCCGAAACCGGCCAGTGAGAACGGTCATAAGAGACTCCGTTCTCCATCACCCTTCCTAACGCGTCGCACAGCAACCCAAAACATACCCACCTTTCAGTTTAGTGGGAATGCATGGTCCCGGGATTGGGGTCCAGAAATCGACTTTCGGGTAAGAATGTGGTATTTTTAGTTTTATTACCAGAGCCAGTGGTTCGAAGTCCGAGCCGAGTTTTCCCGCCCAAATCATTACTTGGCGTAGCGGATCAAAGGAAACAGCCGTCCATCTCCCTGGCCTGGCTTCCTTCTATTATATACATCCCGCCGCCTCTCACAGCAGGTGAGCTCACTGACTGACCCATCTTGTTTCTCGAGATCGAAGATCTGCCCAAACGAGGAGGATGGCAAGGTATGTTTGTTATCAGTAGTCATCTTGGCAGCAGTCATCGTCATCTCGAAAGGATTATTTGTGTGTGTGTGTGTATGTGTGTGTGCGCAAAGGGGGACTTTTTGGTTGACGCGTCCTTCACTCTATCGATGATGGATTTTGCAAAACTGATCAAAATAAGATAAGCAGTTGAAGGGGGAGGTGTGCTCGTAGGGTTTCATAAGCTGGCGAACGAGAGTGCCATTTGAGGATTTTAAATATCATTGTTGGATTCAGTTTAGTGCTTGGATTCCAGTTCATTTTTTTTTATGCAAGGAACATCTTGTTGTTTAGAAATATGGCGTTGTAGCGTGGTTCTAGCTGACTTTAGCTATTCGTCCTTTTTTTAAAAAATATAAATCCTAATTGGAAGTCAGTAGCTAGTATATCAAAACTTACCTAATCTGGGAGTTGGGCAGTTGACATACTGCTTATACGCAGACCCAATGTGGAAATTATGAAGGATCCCAGCGCCTAGGATATGTGGATAGAGGAAGTTTCTTCTAGTAATTAGACCCAATGTCTAAACGATTATTCATCCTGTTTTACTTTTCTTTGTTCATATTTTTATTATATATTTTATGAAACAAGGGACCAAATAGGATTAGTTGAATGGGATGGTTTCCAATGTACCTTTATAATAGTTATTTTCTTGAATTTCCCTTTTGTTTGTGACTTCATCTCTCTATTTAAAATTTATATGTAGATTGTTGTTTCTAAAGAAGAATATAGAAATTTTAGCCAACTACCTTAAAGTGTTTTCTTATCTATTCATGTTAGTTTTGCATGATAAACTGATATTATTCCTTTTCAGTCTGATGTGCACATTCAAATCGAGAAAGAATTAGTGATAAAGTTTCTATTGACTAAGGCTCCATGTGATATTATACTATTTTAAGCCTAAATACAACTGGTTCAACTTGGTCTGGCCTAATACAACCAGATTGATTCAAGCCCCAGTTGAAGAACTTCAGTCCCACATTACTACAACCTCAAGTAATCAATTAAAACTCAAATTGAATTGCAATCAAATCATATCATCACAAATTCAGTCCCTAAAACATAACAATTTAATAACAATCTACTTGATTTAATCCTCAAGCACATTCTAATTAATATTTTTAATCCAATGTAACCTTTAATTAATATTTCAGGATAAAAAAATTGCAATAACTTGGTTTCTTAGAACTTGAAAAAAATAGAGTAAGTTCATTGGGGATTATAAAAATTGATTGACATAAAACTATATTTTGTCCAATGATAGATGACATAAATTTGTAATTAAGATTTTGAATTAGTTTTTTTATGAGACTTGTTATCATAAAGTGGTTGTAATGTAGAGAAGGAAATAAATCATCATAATAAGTAATAAATTGAAGAAAAGAAATTAAAGATAATTTTAAGTTGACACATCAGCAATAAAAAGAAACAAATTGAAGAAAATTATAGAATAAATTGCCTGCAATAATCAGAAATCTATTTGTTTGTTATGCGATAATTAATATTTTCTATTTAGGCAATAAATAAGGAATTAATTATAATCCCTACTAAATTATCATATTTTTTATTGAGAATATTTATTTTCATATTTGTTATTCATCTATAAAAGGAGTTTAGGGTCCCGTATTTTAATCATCTTGAGTTAATTGAATTTCCACTTTTCTTCTTTCTGTGAGAGCTTACTCTGGGTGAAGAATGTGTTTCGTTTGTCCACTATGCTACATCAATTGGTATCAGAGCTGAAGCCTAGATTCGATTCTCTAACTCCTTTTCCAACCAACCTTTAACTTCACTCTAATCCTCAAGTTAAAAGTGCCTCCATAGCTCTTCACCATGTCCACTGTACATCAACAATTTGCTTTTGATCATCCAACTCCTTTCCTTTTGGAATCATCGGTAAAGAAGCTCACATCTTACGAGAAAATTATTGTTTTTTTGAATTTAGCAAGTTAATTAACTTCTGTGCATTATCTGTTTGACTCATATATTATTTATTTCCATATACTTTTACACTCATCTCTATTTGGTTACCTACTAATTTTTCCCCTATTTTAAATCATTTTAATTTAATTCCCTATTTGTCTCATCAGTTGTTCTAAGTTCTAACTATTTTTTTTTTTTAAATTACTGTGCCTTTAATTTATAAATCTCATTACTTGTTGAACCTCCACATTGGCTACAACGAGAAACCCTACAATTAGAGAAAAAGAGATGCTGGGTGTGAACTTGTGAAAGACGAGATTAAGACCCTCTGATCGAGAGTGGAAGACCTACGACAGTTTAAAGTTTGTACTGCTGGAATGATCGACAAACTGTTAAAAATATGAGTCCTGTGCTCATAGACCACATATCCTATGTAGCTCACCCATCACTTAGGCATCCATCCACCTCAAAACCATCAATCAGTCATTGATGAGGTATACCACTTTCAAAACACCCAAAGCCGACTTAGAGTTAGGCCTAAACCTAAACCAAAAAATAGATTCTACCCATTGAATTAGACTAGACGCCCTTAATTTTGTTGGTCAACTAGGCCCAAACACATTCCTTGATTGAGTCTTTGAGATTAAGGATTACTTTGACTGATATGGTATGATCCAAACTTAACGAGTGTAATTTGCAAAAATCAAGCTCGTAGGTTGAATATTCAAAGATCAATATGTTGCAAACAGAGAAGAGCCAATCACATACTAGGTAGAGATGAAACAAATTCTAAACAAAAAAAATATAACCCAACATACTTTAGAAACCAACAATACACCATATGGATTACTCTAAAACAATCTAACATGAGCATAATTAAATATTTGAGGCTCAAGATTCAAAGACAAAATGAAATTTTTGTTCACTAGAAGGCTGAAGAGATTGAGCAATTTGTGAAAGCCCCCACCTTTTCGATCACTTATCCCTTCGATTGCTAGCACTCCTATATATAAGGTATCTCTACAATCAAGCAAACCCATTGGTTCGACCTGCCTTGTATCTGTCGTCCAACAAGTAAAGACGAATACACAAGCCTCTAAGAAAACATAAACCCTAATGGTTAATGTTTTAATTGTCGTAGTAAGGGTCACATGGCATTCAAACGCCCCCATAAAGTCTTAATCTT
This sequence comes from Kaempferia galanga, assembly GCA_037974795.1. NCBI lineage: Eukaryota > Viridiplantae > Streptophyta > Magnoliopsida > Zingiberales > Zingiberaceae > Kaempferia > Kaempferia galanga. The sequence continues at coordinate 1,844,060 of JBBPFP010000002.1, forward strand.
TATTTAATCCAGACGATGAAGTAGCATACTTTCTGGCATAGGTAATAACGAAGAAATTGAAGAACAAACCATAGAACTTAATGTAGTGTGTTGTATGCTTTCCATGCCCACATTTAACGACATGTGGAAAGGCACTAATATCTTCCACACATTTGCAAAATATGGTAGTAAGTTTTGCAAAATTGTGATCGATAGTGGGAGTTACATGAATGTAGTATCCACATAGGCTATCTGTAAGATTCAAGCCATCTTTGAACCGCACCTGAGCCCCTACAAAGTGTCATGAGTAAATCATGTTTCCCTTCTAGTTACATAAACATGTTTGGTTTCTATACAGATGGGTCTATATAAGCTTATAAGGATAAAATATGTTGTGACATTGGCCTTGGCTTTACAACCTCTTTGTTACCCACTATGGATGAAAAAACACCTACATTTTTTAAAGAATAGCCAAAACATCCGATTATACCCCACCAAGCCTAGCATATCTAAGCCCAAAGCTAAGCCAACAACTAAACCGACCCAATCCTCAATCACTCTCCACCTTCGTACACGTCCTCAATTTGGAGAAGGAAAGAGTTATAAATCATGATAGCATAAGTAATTCAAAACCTCACAGTTAGCACTGGAGATTCTTTAAAAGACCTTGCCCCCAAAGTCATTGAGTTTTACGCTATTATTCAAGCTCCAAGACATTGTCGTTATTACTTAGTGCCTCGTGAGTTCATTTTCCATTCAGATTATAAAGTGTTGACTTCCATATTCAATCACAGAAGAAATCAAGTGCTAAACATGCTAGGTGTATGTGGATTGAGTTCCTACAAGACTATACTTTTTTTTAAACATCATTCTTGTATAGACAACAAAGCAGTTGATGTGCTAAGTCGTGTTGTTGCTACATTGCACACTATGAATATGATCGTAGTAAGATTTGATCGATTTCAAAGCAGAATATGCCACTTATCTTTGGGATGTTTTTCAAGATGTTAAAAATGGGAACCACCATAATTTGGTAGATTTTGTATTCGAAATGGTTACCTATTTAAGAGTACACGCTTATCCATTCCTAGGACTTCACTTAGGTGCTTTCTTATTTGGGAACTTCTTGCAAGTGGCTTAGTTGGACGCTTTAGAAAGACAAGACTATTGCCCTTGTGTTAGAATGATTTTATTGACCTTCATTACGATGATATGTTGCATGGATCGTGTCACAATTTCATTCATGCCAAATGACAAAGCAACTAAACAAAACACATGATTATACATGCCAATACCCTATGAGCCTTAGAAAGACATTAGCATGGATTTTATTTTAGGATTGCCCTGACTAACCGAAGTCACGGTTCAATACATTTTATTCTATGCAATAAAACAAATGATACATCACAAGTAATCAAGTTATTATTTAGAGAGATCGTTTATTTGCATTGGTTACCTATGTCTATAGTGTCAATTAGGATGTGAAATTTGTTAGTAATTTTTTAGAAACACTATGAAAATTATTTAAGAATCAACTTAAATTTTAATTCGCCTTTCATTCACAATTGATGACCAGACTATGGTTGTTAATTGCATTTTAGGAAATTTGTTAAGGTGTTTAGTAGGTGAAAAATTAGGTATCTGAGATTCAATATTGTCACTTGTTGAATTTTCTTACAATAATTCGGTAAACCGATCTATTTTCCACCTTGCTCCCCTTTTATAGCTTTCATTCTTCTTCAATCTTCACTCGTTGTCAAGTTGATTTATCATCGATCAGTCGACAGGATCCAGTTGACTAATTTGTTTAACGCTTTAGCCTTAATCTGCCAACAACTTCTTGAGTCGATTATTCCATAGTAGTCTTTAGGTCAACCAACTATTGTAGTGCAACTTTATTTATTAATGACTCCTTTTAGCTTTCCTACTGTAACATCAATCAATTAGAATTCTTAATTAGTTGGTTGCCCAAAAATTAGTTAACGTATCCATGAGCAAAAATATTTTTGTTTATGGCTGATCACCTTGAGTCGACTCCATAGATGACTCAGCTCTCTAGTCTGTTGGACACGCTTCTAGTTGATTGAAGCTTGATTATGATCATCATAGTGATTGAGTCTCACCTAAGTTGAAACTATTCTCTCCTAAGAGTATAAGTCTCTTAAAATACAACTCACCATTAGAGCTTACCTTCCATAGCTTCTACAACTTGACTTCACTACCACGATTGCGCCTATCTGGTTGGTTACTTGTTCATTGGAAGCATCAAGCCCTTGACTTACTCCACGTGTTATCCTTTACACTTAATGTACATAGTTTGTTTTCTACACTCCTTTACAATCATTTCCAGTGGATATTGGACTATACTGCCGTATTTGAGCAAATTCAAGCATTCACCTTAATAATATATTTTAGATGACCTATTTCAGTTGGAGCATTGTAAACTTAGGCCAAATGACAGCAAAGTTCACTATATTGAACAGATGATGGCAATTGGAAGCTTATTTTAAATTTTCTATATGTTTACCAACAATGTTAGACTTGTTCAAGTAATCACTGGAACTGTTTCCTTCTTTTTCAGGTCATGGCTTATCACTGGTAGGGGAATTGCAAAGAAAGTAAAGAATGGTGGATATCTCTTTGACAATCAAGGCAATGATTTAGCGGTAGTAGCTAACAGGGAATGTCCTAACTGCCACCACTTAATCGACAACAGTGATGTGAGTTTTGTCCTGCATATTCATCATTTTTACTATTTATCATAGCCTTTTTAATCTTTATATATGTTTAAAATCATTTTTAATGATTCCGATTGCTAGATTTTTCTTGGGTTTAGTGGATTCTTTTAGCTCTTCTCCGTTTCATTAATGTCTTTCCTGGAAAGAGGTTTGCTTATAATCTGTGTCATGCTTTGCAGCTTTGCAATACGAGAGGTGCTAAAGTTGTGTTTCTCTATATGTTTAAATAACTATTTGACCATTGCGCTACTTATTAGCTCTTGAAACTAACCTGTAGATATAGTTTTACAGTTTTAAGCTTAGAGGTTGTCATCATGTTATTTGTAAAAAGTTACTATTACCCATATATTTATTTCAATAAGTATAGAATGCTAAAGATCATGCTATTAGACTAATTTATGAGCCTCCTTACATCACCTTGATTTGTTCTGCTTTTGTGATTTGAACGGTCTATGATACTCTTAATAAGATTTCAGTTACAGAGTTAGTCTAGGTTTTGCTATTTTATTGTGAGATCTAGCAAATTGTACTTTGTTGAAGGGGAGCTTTGGCGCAACAGTAAGAGGTCACAGTTCGAGTAAACAGTTTTTTGCAAAGCAGGGTAGACTGCGTACGATAGACCCTTTCTCTAGGATCCCACATTGGTGGTAGCTTCATATACCGGACTGCTCTTTATCCAACAAATTGTACTTTGTTAGATTGTTGCGTTAGAATTCAGCTTATAGATAAGCTAGCTTTGTATTTGAAAAATAACGAGGTAAGTGCAGTCATGGACATCACATCAATACTCAGAGTTTACAAGATCTACATTTTTTTTACATTTCTTATGGTTAAAGGACTAATTAGGGAAAACAAATTTTTATATATTTCATTGTCAAGATTGCAAAAAAATCTTGTATTTAGGTTTATGGCATTCTCCTGAAGTTTCTATGTCTTATATCCCTACTTGGACCTTCATTGCTGATTTCTGATTGCTTATCGTTTCGCAGGTTACATTGGATTGGCCTGGACTTCCTGCTGGTGTTAAGTTTGATCCTTCTGATGTTGAGCTGCTGGAACATCTTGCTGGAAAGGGTGGTGCAGGAAATAAAAAGCCTCACATACTTATTGATGAGTTTATTCCGATGCTGGAGGAGAAGGAAGGAATTTGCTATACTCATCCTGAAAATCTCCCTGGTAAATAGCATTTTAGTCATCTTGTTTCTTTAAACTGTAAGATTTTTTACCTGCCTATACACTATGCATTAGGTGTCAAGCAAGATGGAAGCAGTATTCATTTTTTTCACAGAATATCAAACGCGTATGGTTCAGGTCAGCGCAAGCGCCGCAAGATAAACCAATGTTCCTTGACTGTGGAACGTGTAAGATGGCATAAAACAGGTAAAACCAAACGTGTGCTAGAGAATGGAGTTCTGAAAGGTTGGAAGAAAATAATGGTCCTCTATAAAAGTTCAATAGGAAGTTGCAAACCAGACAGAGCTAATTGGGTGATGCATCAGTATCATCTCGGTCCTGAAGAAGATGAAAAGGAAGGGGAGTTAGTGGTCTCAAAAGTCTTCTATCAACAATCAACTAATCAACTTGATAACAGTGATATCAAACTTTTGACTGAGGAAGGTGACATCTTCACTGTCAAAGTTGGTCCAAAAACTCCCAAAACGAATACACCACAGCCACCGCGCCTCAAAAAAGATTCTCCCCATGAGAACCCTGGACAGAATCTGCCATCCCTGCTGGTCCAGGTATTCTTTAATTTTCAAAGATTTTATATATGATAATGAAAATTTCATCTTGTCTTAGCATTTTTTTTTCTCTTGCAACTTTCATGGATAGCATTTTTTGTTCTTTCTTTTTTGCTTTGGACAGTTAACATAGCCTAGGTCTTCAGAAGTTATAAACAGTACGGATGATCAGTTGCTTATGGACATCCTAGATGATTTAAGCATAACGATTATGTAATTGAGTTCTTTTGCTCCCAGGAAAATCCAATATATGTGGTCCCTGATTCACCCTTACATCTCAGTCAGCTGGAGGGCAAAGGTGGAACATCTGCATGGTGGGCAGATGAATCTCAAGCTGCTGACTTAAGCAATGTGCACGAGTCACTGCTGTGCCACGAGATCCTTGACCCTTTTCCTCAATTTGAGGACTCATCTTTATATTTTAACTGCACAAACATGGACGGCAGCAAGAATGAAACAGTTGCTGGCACCAGTGGCCTAGCTTGTGGAATTGCAGATCTGGACAGCATCATAATGGACACTCCACCAGATTTTAATCTTTCTGTAAGATTCAGAACTATCGTTTGTCTTACAAAAAGGTGATTTTAAAACCTTTTTTATCCTAAGATTGTTTGTAACAATACTTGTTGCAATGCAGGAATTGCAGTTTGGTTCACAAGAAAGCATAATGAGTTGGCTCGATCGTTTCTAGATTGAATAAACAATCTCTCCACGGATGCTCTTGTTGAATTGCTACATGCATTCTAAGGTTTATTTTGTTTCACATTGTAAATATAACAAATGAAGGCACAGATTGCTCGAGCGTGATATCCACGTCCTCTGTACCTGTAGTCTTAAAGCAAACCTGTGTGAGATGAAGCTAGCGTCTTGAATGCAAACACTCCTTGAGTTGCAAAGTTTTGTTCAGAGGAGCTGCAAAACTGTTTTCACAATTTGCGTTGTCTCAGATAAACTGAGTTTGTAGGTAAATATAATTCCTCAGTATAAAATTTTAAAATTTAGAAACATTGTTTTTTTCTGTAGGAATGATTGGATATGCATGCATAAAGCAAGCTTGAGGTAATTCATCAGAAGAAAAAACTTGACGGTTTATCTGTCATACGATGAGGTACTGAAGCAGGTTCAGCCAGCGTGACTTGGGTGCAGTGTCTCAGATAAACTGTTTTTCACATTTTTTGGCGGGATGGAATTTGAGTATTACATTGGGGTAGGACGACTTTTAAGATGGCGGAAAGTACTCACGACAGACAACTTAAAAGTCAAGTATCTCTTAATTGTGAGTTACATTTGGAGAAAAAATCTCTATAGATGTGTCGTAATAATATACCTATAATAAAAATCATTTTTCTTCTCTTGTTAATTACTTAGCAAAGCTACCTACAATATTTTACTTGGTTTACAATCGCATCTTTCTCAAACGTTATTTTTCTCCTTCACTCTATCTTAACTTGTTAGAGATGAAGAAACCTCGGCCGGTCCTTACTTTTGGGGGCCCTTAGTGAAAAGAAAAAAAATATAGGCCCTATAGAGAAAATAAATTTACTAAGGTACAATTTGAATAGAGTTGTATAGAAAAACTTGAAAATCAATTTATTTCATTTAAAATATGATAAACTCCCTACAAAGATTCTCCAAAAGTGGAGCACCATACAAAATATATTCTTAAGCTTCTCTAAAAAAAAAGGTCCAATACTTACAAATATTAAAAAAAAACAAATATCAAATAATTATTAAAAAAATCTAGATCTTCTAGCATTTTGAGAAGCAAAATTATTAATAAGTTCTTCAAAATAAGTTTTTCTAACACCTCATTTTCAATGCATAAAATTATCAAGTTATTTAATTTTTCTTGAGATATAGTTGAATGCAAGAACAATTTTGACAATTTTATTTTAGAAAATTTTCTTTCTATTGATACTGTAGTAACTAGTATAGTTAACAAACTCTATAAACAATAGAGATATTAGAAAAACAATCTAAGACTTTTACGAACTCAAGAACTTTTGAAACACCCTAAACTTATACTATTCAACATCATATAGTCGACACATGCGTCTAATCCAAGTTCAACTCAAACTCCTGACACGATAAATGTACATCATAGCAGTAGAATAGGAAAAAAAAACTCTAATCAGGAAGATAAAGAACCAATCCAGAATAACATAAGTTAGTGCAAGGACTCGGAACAATGGAAAAGGGGAAAAAAAATACGAAATTGGCTTATTACATGAACAAAACAAAATCCTAATGCATAGTAAACCTAGTCTTCTAAATAAGTGTCATTGGGTGTGCACTACCTAGTATGAGCAAGCTCATTTGTCAAGTCCCTCCGTCTCTCCATTATCTACATCATAGGAATCTAGTGAGTCTAAAGACCTTGCAAATTTGAACATTTAAACAAAAAGTAAACTTGCCATCACATTCTTTTCAACAAATAAATATATTTAAGAACATGCATTGAATATTTAAAGTTTTAGACCTTTATTGACATTTAGTCTCATAGCTTTAGACTTTAATGAAATGACATCAAACATTACCTTCCTACCTAAAATTTAGATCGTTTGGTCAAACTATTACCCTAGTGCTAGGTTGGTAAGGTCTATCAGACCCTTCTTAAGCTGGATTTCCTAACTCTTTTGTTTAGGTAAGGTTCACAGGATCCTTTTTAAGCCAGATTCCTTAACTCATCATACAAATTCATGCAGGTCATCATACAAATTCATGCAGGTCATATAAATAAACATTTCATTTTTACTTTTCATGCATAGAAAGTCACCATCAAGAATATATCAAGTTTACTTGTAGAATAACAGAAAAGCTATTATACATGGATAGCAACTAAAATAAAACAGCTTAAATTTCTAGTCCTCTTTCTTAACCCGACTAGGATCTATTTCCAGCCCTCTTACTCAACCGAACATCACTAATTTCCAGCCCTTTTCCCCCAATCGAACATCACAAAATTCAAGCCTCTTTCCTCAACTGAACAACACAAATTTCCAGCCCCTCTCCTCAACCGAACAACACAAATTTCTAACCCTTTTCTTCAACCGAACCACATTAATTTTCAGAACTTTCTCCAATCGAATAACACAAACGCCCAACCTTTTTCCTCAATCGAACAACCCCAATTTCTACCCCTAAACAACATTGATTTCAGACCTCTTTCCTTCAACCAAATAGCCCCAATTTCTAGCCCTTTTCCCCCGAACAACACCACTTCTAGCCCTTTTTCCTCAACCGAACAACCCTAATTTTTCAGCCTTTTTCTTCCTCGGAACAACACCCCTTTTCCCTCAACCGAGCATCCCCAATAACTTCCCAACCGATCAATAATATCTCCCATCCCGTAATAGAAACTTTGACGCAAAAACAATTGAAGAACATTAAAAACCTCTTTATTTCATCGTAGGAATGAAGGAAGCCCGATTTTTAGAAAACACACGCATAACATCAAAATCATAAAATACTAACCATCTAGCATTAAAAAATGACAAAGGAAAACATTGTAAAT
>JBBPFP010000002.1:1868820-1880029 GCA_037974795.1 Kaempferia galanga
AACAAAACAGCTTCTTCAGAACATGAGAGATGATGGTTGGGATGCTTTCCTTGCTGGTGTTGTTAAGTTTTGTGAAATTCATGATGTCGACGTTCCAAATATGGAAGACACATATATTCCACGTAAAGGGCGTGCACGTCGACAAATGGAACAGTTTACTAATGAAAGGTACTTTCGTGTAGAGATTTTTTTGGTTACTATTGACACTCAACTGCAAGAACTGAATAACAAGTTCAGTGACAAAGTTATGGATCTTCTCAAACTTATGAGTTCGTTGGTTCCAAAGTATAGTTTTCAATCTTTTGATGCTACTGATATATGTCGGCTAGTAGAAATATACTATCCTGAAGACTTTGACTCGCAAGAGAGGATTGCATTGCAGGTTGAATTAAGACACTTTGTTTTGGATATTTCTGGAGAGCCAGAGTTGAAGGGTATAGGTACTATCACAGAGTTGTGTCGTCGTTTGGTCGAAACTCATCGACATACTACCTATCGCTTCATTTATCGGCTACTTCGATTACTTGTGACTCTTCCAGTTACCACAAGTACTGCTGAACGTGCATTTTCTGTCTTGAAGAATATAAAGACAAGGTTACGCAACAGGATGGAAGATGATTTTCTCACTAATAGTATGCTTGTGCATATTGAAGGTGAAATTGCAGATAAGTACACTTATGATGATATTATCAAGGATTTCAAAATGATGAAGAAACGAAGAGCAGACATATAAACATTTTTATTGTATTGTGTTATGTTATGTGTTTGATATTTTTGATTAATTATTGAATAACTTTAAATTTAAATTATTATTTTATTATAAAAGCTAATATTAATTATTTGTCGGCCCCCCCCTAAACTTTCACTCGTGTTCCGCCACTGCATGATTGTAATGTCTCAATTTTTTTATTTTAAAATTATCATGACTAAAAATACTTACTATTACTATACCTTCATTAAATCATCTCGAGTTCCAATTTGTCCAGGTGTAGCGCAGACAGTGATCACATGATATTTTTAATGTAATATATAGCTAAAGGTTGAATCTCATAGGAACTCACGATCTAGAATTCACCTCACTATGCGCCTCCTCTCCTACCTATACCCACAGAGCCAGTTTCAGAGGGCGGTTGAGGTGGCGGATCTAATTTTTTATCTCACGTTTCAATTGATCCATGGTTAAATCAGTAGCGTTATAAGGACCTTTTTATCAAATTATATAAACCGATGTGAACAATGATAATAAATTATTATTAGTAATATTTTAATACTAATAACAGTTAGTTTACTATTTTTTTGAATATATTCCTGAAGGATCTGTGGGCGGACTCCTTATGATTTATTAGAGAAAAATAATAATAACATTTATTTTAGATGGTCCATATCACAGGTCCCTAGTTAGATATAGATAAATAAATTAAAGAGGGTATTTTATTTTTCATAGATATAAAGGGAAAAAGATTAAACACATGAAACATTTTACCCCGTTGAGAAAAGAAACTGACTTAGCAACGCTAGATATGGGGACCTCTTTGGATGTGGATTTTGATTATATCGGATCAATCAAAATATCGGATTGCGTTATATTCTTGTAATTCAATTTTTTTTTTCTATTTTTTATTGATACATCTGCTGTGGCTATACGGTTTCCTTAAAAGCCATATATCTGTATATTATAAATAGCACTTTACTACTATAAATAATATTAATTATTATTATATTCTAGCAATTAATCGGTCATGTGAAAAAGGACCTCAACTATTTTCTCGGACTTCGTTTCTGCTGACGGATATTCATGGTAATGGTAATAATCTTTCAATTCTCTCCCACTAAAATTCTATTCCTCTCCCTCCTTGGTATGCACGCTTCTTCCATTTTGATGACGATCATGGAATCAGTCGATTATTCTCGCGCCGGTTTCTTTGAGCATGGCATCGATCGGCATAAGATAAGACAAATCCTGTTTTTTTTTTTTTTTTTGGAAAAGAGGGTTTCAAATTGTTAGGTTTAATTCTTCCTCGATTTGAATTGCTTCCGTGTGACAAAAGTGCCATTTACGATGGCGGATTTTGATCTCGTGTTGATTGATGAGTGCTGGTGTTGGCATTCCAGATATTGAGGGGTGAATCATGGAGATGAGTGATGCTGCCGAAAAGGAAAAGGGCATCGAAAAGAGGAAGGAGGTGGCGCAGTGTGATTTCGACGCACAACGCGACGTCAACTATCGCGCTTACCCTAAGCCATTGGCTAAGTACGAGGATGTGGTTGCTGATCCAGAGCTATTCAAGGAGACCTTGATGAAGCTGCATGCTGGCATGGGTACAAAGTTTATGTGAGCGCTTTCTTTAGCCCTTTCTTTCATTCGAATGCAGCCCTGAGTCCAAAAAGTTTATATATATAATATATTTGCTCTTAGCACTCAGATTTAGGAATCATCTGTGTATTTAATTTTCATGGAGAAATGGTGATAGAAGGCTGCTCGGGTTATGCGTGGATATTTTTATATTACCAACTTTGTTGTTGTTAGACAGTGACTTGTTGTGTCCTTGGGTCTGTCTATTTTGTTTTCCCCATTTGTTTAGTTGTGTGTGTAGACAATTTTGACTCCGATCAATCCTCAATGACATCAGAACTTTTTCATGGCAAAGAGTCATTGTGGATGTAGTCCTTATGTTTGCTTTGTTGCTTGATTTTGTACTGAATATATATTCCACAACACTTCTGTATGGATGCTTCCTCTGACAATTTATAAACACTAGTTATAGACTTCAAGTGACATCCACACATTAGACCTAGACCTTTATATTGTAGCATATGATGGTTTTCGGTTTACTCAAGTATGGTATCAAATGGCCCTTGTTAAAATGAAATCAAACTTGTGGGTGTGCACATGGTTCTCACTTTACAAACAGAATTTTCTTATTGTTTGGTTTAATTTGGTAGGTTCACTTGGCCCCATAATTAATTGAACCAAATTTTTTATTTTTTTATGGATAGCCACACCTACCAACTTGTCATTTCAATTATGGTATTCCCACTTAGTTTATAGTGATAGTATATTCCCACTTAGTTTACAGTGATAGTATTTTCATTCTCATGCAACTCTTTCTATCTTAACCATTGAATATAAACTCAACAACACTAAATACAATCTCATGTAAGCATGATAGATGAAATCTAGAGCTATTTCCTTCACCTATTAGACATTTAGACTACAAATTTAAATGCATTTTGGATAGTTGTGGTTTTTGCGGATAAGCTATTATAGAATATAAATATGCGATATTGAAATGTCATCACAATTGTGTGTGTTTTGTATGACTTTGTGATAGCATTATATCTTTTCACAAGCAAGTAGTTAATCCCAGTGTTAGCAGCAATATGTGACTGATTGAGTTATAGTCTTGTAGATAATAGAATATATTTTGATTCCTTCAGTGACAACTTGCACTGTGGTCTCTAATGAGTTCAAAATAAACATCAAGCTTGTAATTTTCTGGTACACATGTATACAATTATTTCAAGTAAAACTAAGATTTAAAGTATTATTTCATGATGGAGATTTGGCCTCCAACCAAAATGGAACAATTTCAATAATGCATTGACACTTGGCACATTACAAAGCATTTCAAGATTAACTCAAATGACTTTTAATCTATAATCCACCTCCAATTTGTACATTTACTTCTAAATATAAGCTTATAGAAATTATAAAAATTGAATTAAAATTTTAAGATAACAAGTTACAAGCATATAATAAGCATCTCAACTAGTGAATATGGCTTCTTAATATTAAAATGTAGTGCATTAGATAGAAGCCTTGATTCTTGTGATATCCTATTGAGATTAATCCCATAATTCTCAAGATCTTATCGAATAATCTTGCTTAGATATCTAGGATTTGAATTGATTTCTCTATGTTCATAAATGTATCATGTTTAGCCACTGAGAGTTGGACTTCACTAGCCCAAACTGTAATGTACATAAATGTAAGATTTGGATACATTTCTCTAACTTTGGTTCCAGTTAATTGCAAATATTCTAATTGGTGCATCTCCTCATCCCCTCCCCTCTCCTTTTAGTGTCACATCCTCCTTGTGTCTTCTTATGTTTGACAAAGAATATGTTATGGGAAGTTAATATTCTTAGCAAGGCCCGTACTGTGCTTCAGTACTCTTTTCTTTTCCTCCATTTCTTTTAAGTGTTTCATTTCCTCCTCGTGATAGCTACCAAATTCAAATGATAGGTCATAGAAAAGTTTTGCGTCAGCTAGTTTTAGACAATATCATATGAATTTTTAGATAAGTTCTATTTTGGTCAATATTACTGAATTGTGTTAACAATGTGACATGACATTTTCCTATGCAGACATAGTACCAATATACCTATCCATAATGATGGAGATTTAAAACCATGACAAACAAATAATATATGAAATTAGCATGTTTTGAAAGAGACATGAATTGCAACTCATTAAATTCAACCTTATGTAAATTAAGTATGAAAAATGAATACTCTCCACAATTTATGGTGTGCAATGTCCACCCAATGCTGAGTTGGTACTTGGGTGGTAGATTGCTGCAAGGAAAATCGTACTCTTGAAGCCAAGTTTCTTTTTCTTTCTTTCTTGTTCATTGGTAGTTATTTAGATACCAAAGAGAATTGAGAAAGGAAAAGCAGAGATTGGGAGGAGAACCATTGATGGCAAAGAGTAAAAGGAGATCTTTTGCTTAACCTATCATCTTACTGGACCAAACTTACATCCTATTTATTCTTTCACATTAAGGACAATAGGAAAAGACATTTTCCTTTCTTGCTAAAGTGAACCAGGGGATCTTCTGAGGTAATGCTATTTGGCTAATTGCTTTACATATCAAGTTTGCCTTCATGATTACAAAATATGTTACTATAATCAGGTGAATGCTCCTTTTGAAACCTTGCCATTTTTCATTTTTTTTATTAACGCCTCTTTGTTTATTACAAGGGTTCCAATTATAGGAGGAAAGGGCCTTGATCTGCATCGGCTATTTGTTGAAGTAACTTCTCGAGGTGGTATTGAAAAAGTAAGAAAGATACTACTTTTAGTTAAGAAATTCGATTACTATTGATGGTTAGTTGAAATTGAGCATTCTCAATATGTTGATGTTCTATGCCGCATAAATATATTTCAGAGGCTTTTGTCATTGTTGAACAATAAAAAATAAGAAGGCTTGATAAAAATTTAAGAATAGTGAAAAGGTTAAAAAAGGTGATAAATAATACTTGTATTGATTGCATTTTCTCCATGTTGTAAAATGAGAAAACTTTCACCTGTATTTATAGTGACAGGAATCATATAATGCATATACACCCAAACTCACTTATGAAATACTTATCTGATCCTGAAGCTGAATATGACTTTTGATTGAGTTGAATGCATGAGAATCTTCCTCCTTCTAATGTGAAAAGTAGAGACTCGAGACTCCTTTAGTTTGTTATGGTTTGTGATTTATGCAGCTGTATTTTTCTCTTAAGACATCCAAATTTTTGCTGTACATTTGCCTCTTAACTTGTCTATGGTCACCGTCAATTATTTTTGTAATAAATTCTGCCTTGTTTGCTACTCTACAAGTAGAAGCCTCAGATGTTTTATTGCAATTATGCTGTCTGTGCTATGAGCTAGCTCAAAAATGAATGCTGTTGTCAATCATAAGTTTACATCTTTGATTTAATTTCACCATTGCAGAAAACTTAAAAAAAGAATACAGATTCTGCTCCAAAGACGAGAGGTAGCAACATATTTTATTAAAAGCTGTGCTCTTTGTTCAATCTGGTTTTGACTAATCAAAGCATATTTGTCCACACTAATTAAACTTCTTACAGGTTGAATATTGTCTAGATGCTAAGTGCATGCCAACTCATTTAAACACATAATCATCAAGCCGCGTTTGTCCAATTACAGGTAGTTTCAGAGAAGAGGTGGAGAGAAGTAACTGCAGCTTTTAGTTTTCCATCTACAGCAACCAATGCATCTTTTATTCTCCGCAAGTACTATTTATCCTTGTTGCATCATTATGAGCAGATATACTTATTTGGTGCTGAAGGATGGAACCCTCTAAATGGTTTGTTTTTGTGAAAGTGTCAACCATTAAAGTCTATTTTTTAACCCGTTTTTTTGTCTTGTGCTTTATCAAAGTGTGCCTTATATTGCAGCTCCTTCAAATACTCCTGCCACTTCTGTTGCTTCTCGGAAGTCATTAGAACCTTTGAAAATATATCCTGAAGCTCTGGCTACTCCTAGCACTCCTAGCAAACGGAGAAGAAACAATGGTGAGTTTGTTGGAAGGCACTTTTGTAATAATACTTCAGGTAAACATTAGCAGCATTTAGCAATAATCTAGTATGAGAATGTGCATTATGTATCTTCTTAGAGACTAGTCTTGTTAACCACTTTGGTTGCGAAGCTCTAGGTTAAACAAAAATTAAAACTGAAAAGTTGATAAAGAGTAATTTTTTAGGTGCCTACTAGTTTCCACAAAAATAAAAAGTCAAAGGGTTCCTAAGCAAGATAATTGGACAAGTACCATTTTAAATTTTTTTTATAGAACCTAGACTGCTGACAAAATTCACTGATCATGTTCTTTTTGAACTGTAGATCTTTCATCGGCAACTGATACCCCAGTTGTTGGAGTTATTGATGGGAAATTTGAGCATGGATATTTTGTGACTGTTAATGTTGGCTCAGAGAAACTTAAGGGTATCCTTTATCATGTTCCTGAACAAACTGCAGGGCAAGATCCTTTGTCTTCTATCTGTGCTGATGATGATGCAAGCCCACACAACCACCAGCATCAGTTGAAGCTCAGCATGCTAGATCCTAATCCTGCAAAGCAAGGTAACGGTGGGTATAATTGCTTCTTTGCTGAGCAACACGCTATGCTTTTGCCTCTTCATCCAGGGCAAGACACAGAAATCAGTAGAATTATCAGTGTTCGTTGGAATGGGCTCAGTGAAGCTGAGAAAGCTGTAAGATTTGGAAACTATGCACTTAAATCTCCTTACTTTTATAGAAGGGTGCTTATTGCCTCTACATATGAAACATTATGCATTTGTTACCTTGTAAATTGCAGGTATACCAGGAGAGAGGTATGATGGAGAAGGAGAGGCATGAAAGTGAAATGACACTGTATGAAAATTTAAAACCAGGTACACTAGTTTACGATCCATCATTACTGATGCAGCAGCTTCCTGTCAAACCAGTGGAGGAAGCTGATGCAAAATCACAGAAGCCCGATGTTGATATGAAAGCATCTGATGACCAGGATCATTGCAGTTCTAATGATATAGATTCTGGCGGGGCAAGTTCACAAGTCCACCCAGAAATTGAGAGTTCTGCAGATGTTAGAACTGCCATTATATCTACTTGCTCGATCGAGCCTTCAAAGGAAATGAGTTCGAGTTGCTTAGGAGAGTGGATGAAAAATTGAATGGTGCGGAATCATCATAGTTTGGCGCAGCATAGAATTTAACCTTTTTTATTTCTTCAGTCAGCACCATTAAAAAAGAAACTAGAGATTTACACTCTAGGCATTTGCCTTTTGTATCTGTTTAACCTTGCTCTTGTTAGCATTGAAATCTTCAGCTGTTTGAGTAATCTCACCTGCTAGCTTACATCACTACAACTTCATTTCCACCTGTTGCTTAGGGTTTGTAGGTTGTTGGTAGTATGTGAATCTTGCTTCAATACCACCTGTAAATAACTAGGCTGGGTTTGCTCCATGTGGATTCCTTGGGATCACTAGTCTCCCAGTCGAACAGAATTGAATGAAGTTCGATTTAGGAAGCGTGGGCGCCTTGGCTATCGAGCTATTTTGCTCCAATATAAGAGTGATCCACGAGGTCCGAGGAGCCGAGTTACTGAGCCGGATGGGGAATAAAGTTGTCGAACATTCGGGAGTGACTTGGGAGATGGAGCCCACACCGACTGAGGAGATAATCTCAATCTTGCCGAGGTCGTAGGAAGCTAAAAGAATAAGAAACCCAATCTTGTGCCGACTGGGAGAGAAGGCCGATCCAGCTAAAGCCGTACTGATTGGGGAGAAAAGCTCTGCCTCGTTGAGATTGTCGGGAGAATAAGAAATTTGATCCCACGTTGATTGGGAAGAGCAGCTCGATTTCGGTGAGGTCGTGGGGAGAATAAGAAATCCAATATCGTGTCAATCAGGGAGAGAAGCTCAATCCTACTGAAGTCATAAGGAGAATAAGAAATCCGATCTCACACTGACCAGGGAGAGAAGCTCGATCCCGCTCAACTTATGGGGAGAATAAGCAATTCGATCTCGCACTATTTGGAGAGAGAAGTTCCATCTCACCGAGGTCATAGGGAGAATAAGAAATCTGATCCTACATCAATTGGGGAGAGAAGCTCGATCCTGATAAAGTCATGAAGAGAATAAGAATGGAGGAGCTCAAAGAGGATGTTCCAGGTTGGGGATATTCCTATGATGAATAAACATAGCTGGGATGTTCCTAAAATGAGTACACCATGATAGGGATATTCTTGATCGAGGATGTTCTTGGTTGGGATGTTCTCAAAGTGAGTGTATTGTTGGAGTCTCGTGTGATCTATTGTAGGAATATTCTCAATCAGAGATGTTCCTGTAATAAATAAGAAAATCAAGCTTGATTTACAGCTGGAAGATCGAGATAAACTTGATCGTAAGCCAAGCCAAAGATGTTAGAAGAGAATAATCAAGTTGGCCCCTTAGCGAGACAAAGTCCATTGCAACTATGGGGGAAAGGAGATCGATCTTGAATTTGGAATACACAAAGAGTCGGGGAGAAAATAACAAAATACCACCTCGACCACTTAAGGGAGAGGGTAATAGACAAGACCATGGGCTCAAAGAAAATGTAAGAAGATCAGATATGATTCCTAGGCTCGGAGGACTAGTGAAGCCCAGGAGAATATAATATGGAAGATATCTTAAGCTCTTGGTGCAAAATACTAGTAAAGCCAAGGAAAATATAATATGAAAGACTATATCCGTCCCTTGGCTCGAAAGACTAGTAAAGACCAAGAAAGTATAATATGGAAGACAATCTATGTCCCTCATCTAAGAAGATTAGTAAAGTTGGGGAGAATATAATAACTCGATTTGCAGCCATTGGTTGGGTGAGAAGGCTTGATTAGGGATGACAATGAATCGGATTTGGATTAAATTCTATATTCTCTGTAACCATCCCCATTTATTATATCCATCCACATCCACATCTCCACTGGGTATTCAACTTTTATCTGTTGATACAATTATGGTTTTGATGTGTATGTCAAATAGTTTAAGTTAGGTTTTCATATTTCTTTGATGTGTTTGAGTCATGCAAGACTTGGTGGAACACATGAGAAGATTGGAAAGCTCATCCAAGTGCTCGGGTCCTTGAGTAGGTGAAGGATGATGCATCTGAGAGACCGTCGGATGAGGAACAATGTAGTAGAGCCGAGGGAAGCAGACTTCAAGGCAACGTGAAGGATAGCACGGAGAGGAGCCGCGGGCTCAAGTGCATCTGAGGGGTAAAGGCCGAGGAAGAGGACTTCAAAGGGCGACTCCGGAGAGGATGAGTGTGAGTACTTGTAAAGTAGCAGTCAACTGGTTTATAAATTCAGAAACTCACAGAATCTTTCTGTGCTCGACGAAGTTAAGGACCAGTTGACTGGTAATAACACTAGTTGACTGGTAGCTAGCCTTTGACAGACTATTAGGTAGAATCGTGGATTCTATGGTGACCGTTGTGAGAGTGCAACGGTCACACCAGTCGACTGGTATATGGACCAATCGACTGATGTCGGGTGAGTTGACTTTGTGTTCAACTCTCTCTTCTTATTTAAGGGGAACTTGAGCCATGGAGATGACTATTGATAATTCGTGATCTCTCTTGTGCACTTGCCTCAAAGCTCCCAAGCCTACTCTCTTCTCCTCACTCTAATTCTTATCTTGTAAAGGGGAAGAGCATCTTGTGAGAAGTTTACTCCACCAAGAAGGAGGTTCATATTAGAGGCTTTGTGTGTGTGCATGGAAGCTTGGATTAGTCATCTCCTTTGGAGGTGGAGACCAAGTAAATTGATTAACTTAGCATTGCCTTTATCTTCTTTACTTTGCTTTAGTTTTTATTTGCTTTTGTATTTCCGCTATGCAACTAATGAATTGTAGAAAGAAACAATTTAGGGGTGTTGTCTATTCAACCCCTTCTAGCCGGCAACAGATCTCCAACATTGTATTCATCCCCATACCCATCAGAGGATTAGATATTTATACCCTACCCAAATATCCTATTGCCACTTACAATTGTATTTGTTCAAATTTTAATTATTTCAATGAATATATGGATATTTATCAAATTCTTAAGAAAATAATAAGATTAAAGATTAAAGATAAAAATTAACTAAACATCATCGAATAAATAATAAAATATTAAAAATAGTGTATTTCAACACTATTATCCTATAAAAATAGGATCATCTATAGACTAATAATTCTTCATTCAATCCAACTAACATTATTCAATAAATGTGTATTAGAATTAACATATCAACCAAAAACTAACTAGATCAATTTCAACTATGAACTAATCATAAATTTCTTCATCACTTTACATTACAGTGTTGTGCAAAAATTCAAAATGATGAGGTGAAATATAAATAATTAACCCAATAGTTCACTTTCAATATCAAATTTAACAAAATTAAAATGTATTAAAAAGTTAACCCATCAACAATAATAGTATCCTCATCATATTCAACTGAGAGTAATATGATTCATTTCTTGTGAACTTGTAGTTACAAAATTCAACGAAGAAGACAAGTCATTATTATAGATTATAAAAGAAAAATATTTTCATTTAAAAATATAATAACTAATTTGCAATTTATATTACTTGTTTCTCATTCAAGAACGAACTTTGAGTGCACATCAATGCTTCTACAGTTTTTTGATGAAACTGGCTTCTATGAGGACTCACCAATCTACCACTTGTACTAAATGTAAATTCTTAAGCCATAATCGATATTGGAATGGCACCCAGATCTCGTGCCGCCTTATCAAAATGGGATGCTAGATTCCATTGGTCTTCCACTACTCCAATATGTCAAAATCCACATTTCTTGCTATCACTTTGTCTTCCAAATAATGATCTAGTTTGATCTTCGGATCAATGTTAATGTCACACTCAAGTG
>JBBPFP010000002.1:1975473-1999514 GCA_037974795.1 Kaempferia galanga
GAGATTACATTACATTATAGGATTAAAATATTAAACAAAGTAATCAGTCATGTAATGTAATCTTAATTATATATTACAAAGCATATTACCCTTAACCAAACGTAGCCTTATGATTCTAAAAGGGATCTGGGAGTTCAAGTTGAGCAAGGAACTATGTGGGTTCTCATTATAGGAGTGTTGACTTGTGATGGAACCATGTGGGCTTATCCATGGTAAGTAAATTTATAAATCATGTTACAAGCATCTATGACATCTGTATTGGTTTGAACGTTAATATATACCACATTTTCAAAAATATAGGATTCACATGCTATATATATTTATTATACTAACACAAACGCATATTCATTTTAATATTAACACTTATTACTTTTCTTATGTTTTGATTTTTTTTATAAAATCGCTCATTAACAACTTTCAAAGAATGGAACGATATTAATATGTTAATATTATAATATTTACTCACATTAATTATAACACTGTTTAAATATTATAACATCGACATATTCATCAATATAACACTTTATACCCTCCCCTTGGGATGATCTAATGGTTAGCATATGAAGTATTACCACTAATAAGGTCTGAGATTCAAATTTCAGCATAGTTAAGGTAAATGCCTTCCTTATGTACTAGTTACTATTCCAAGTGCTAGTAGTCACCTGTAATTTACCTCCTCCATATTAGTCTTAGGACGGATTGGTAGGGACGTTGGGGGCGGGGACAACCACCTTTTGCCACCTATCAATTTTAATATGATAAATTATTTTTCAAATCAACTTGCAATATTAAAAGTCCATGATTTTAACTACTTTAAGTTAGTGGAGACTTTTATAATTATATCTTACAAACATTAATTAAAAAATTCGTCTACCGCAAGCAAACTGATTCCACGTTAGAAAAATATCAGTGACACGTATATCTCTTGGAATATTTTAACTGAATGCAATTTTGCAGAAAAAATCAACATTATAACGTATTTTGAAATATGTCATTCTAAAATTTCTTTCGGGGCTCAGATTGTTGCGGAGCCGATGCACAAAATGGCGTAAGGTCGACGCCCACCCACTCGTCTCCCAATCTGACTGAGATCCCAACCTGGTTGCTCCTCGGTCCCTCCGCCCGCTATCCTCGTCTTCCATAACCACTCCCATCCCGTCTAGGTTTTCATTCTCGCCGGCTACCAGTTCACAGAAGAGTAAGCCAATTACGCCCTCTTAGGTACGCTCTACTTGACTCAATCTAGTACCACCATGCTTGATCGGCTTTCTGCTTCGAGAGATTGGCTCTTATTTTCTTCGCGCTCATGTTTAAGTCGTTCACGGTCTTGCTTGATCTGGTCGGATATTGCGATGATGGGAAAAACCAACTTGGTTTTGTCTAAACTCATACCCTAGATTTCCTTTTGTTGCTTGTCATACAAACCGGAAGAGGTTAAACATTCTGGTTGAGAATCGAGTGCTTCTTGTTTTTCTTTTCTCACCTTTGATGCTTCTGGTCTGCGCACTTGTGACAAGAATTTGTTGACTACCGCATCGTGCATACCACAATTAATATCCGTATAATTAGCGCACATAGAATACAAATGGATAAGAATTTAATACCCTTTATTTTCATAATCTCGTAAGTCCCACCACAGTGCTGTATCCTCTGTTTCTTTTGGTTTCATAAATAGCCAAGTTATTGATTTTTGAACATAAATATCCTTCCAAGGTTCAAGAACATACAAACATGCAATTTAGGTGCTTGTCGAAACCATTTGTACTTATGACTTGAATTTAAAAGTAAAATATGCTTGATATGAAGATAAGTATGACAAACTTCATCAGCTATGTGCAGATTATATATCCAAGATTGTTATTTATTCAATTTATAATGATTTTAATATATATCATTTTCATTTTATACATGTGAAAAATTGAAATATTCACAAGGACCTATGAAAGTTTAACTTTTATGATAACAAATACGAATTTTCTTGTTATTAAAGGATAAAATTTTAACTCCCCTTTTTTTGCAGTTAGAATTGCCATTTTATTTTATTTATTTGCTATTTTTATTTTTTTTGCAGATTTGGTGGCATCGTCAAATCCTTTCAAAAAACTTATAAGACTTGTGGATTGAACAACATAGTAATTGCTTATATTGAAAGATGAACCCATATATTGTCGGTGTCTTGGTTCCACTTATAGCTTCACTTGTATTTCGAAGATCAACTAGTGAAAAAAAGCGAGGGTTGCCAGCTGATGTTGGCGGTGAGCCTGGGTATGCAGTTCGCAACCACCGCTTCACTTCTCCAGTGGAGTCATTTTGGGAAGGGGTCTCAACACTGGCTGATCTTTTTGAGCAATCATGTAAACGATTTCCGTACAAGCCTCTACTTGGATCTCGGAAGCTTGTGGCACGCGAAATGGAAGTGAACCCGGATGGGAGATCCTTTGAGAAACTTCATCTTGGAAACTATGAATGGATCAGTTATGCTCAAGCTTTCAAAACTGTTTGCAGTTTTGCATCTGGTATGATCCAACTCGGTCACATAAAGAATGAGCGTGTCGGAATATTTGCTGATACACGAGCTGAATGGTTTATTTCCTTACAGGTGACTTAAACACTCATGTACATTTTTGTCACTTTCCCTCTCCCCCACCACCCTTGTTACCATTTATCATTCTGACATGTTCAGTTACTACTATTTATTTTCTGATTCTTTTTTTTTTGCCAGTGCCTTATAAGATTACTTTTTGACTAAATGGAGGGATCATTTTGGACTATATAGATAATAAGAAGATACATCAATATGTAATATACCAATATAACAAATAGTGAAACTGAAGCTAATAAGTTTAAGTATGAGATTAACATGCTTATTTAATGCAAACACACTTAGGTTTTGAGTTTCTGATTCACGC
Organism: Kaempferia galanga; assembly: GCA_037974795.1. Lineage (NCBI taxonomy): Eukaryota > Viridiplantae > Streptophyta > Magnoliopsida > Zingiberales > Zingiberaceae > Kaempferia > Kaempferia galanga. Next base: position 1,978,383 of record JBBPFP010000002.1, read on the forward strand.
TCCAATACATGAATAGTTATGACATTTTATCCATACTAATTTCACTTGTAAAATTTAAAAATGACAAGAGAATCTATTTCTCTGGTCATTTTCTTCTGAGTGTCATCCATCAGCAATCCTAATATAGTTGAATTTTATATTAAACAGGCTTGCTTTAGGCAGAATATTACAGTTGTTACTATATATGCTTCGCTGGGGGAGGAGGCTCTTTGCCACTCGTTAAATGAGGTTTGATTTTGCAAAATGTTCCCATTACAGAATTATTCACTTTCTATTTGATTATCATGCTGATGTGCAGTAATTATTAGTAATGCTCTTTTGAGATTCTATTTGCCTTTTGTATTTCTCTAGAGTAGATTTTAGTTAGATGTAGTTCTCTTCTATCTTCTGTGTTAATATTTTGATCTGAAGAATAATTATTTGGCCAAGAGTATTTTTTAAAATCAATATAATTTGTTGGATAGATAGTTAAGACTTTTCTTCATGGTTTTGAAAAGAGCCTAAGTTTATACAATCGACAACTACACCACATAAAGCTTATGCAATCACCATCTGAAGTTGGCTTCAACATACAAGATCAGACAATGTATGTGTAGCATATGTAGTCTATGTTGTCTTTTTTGCAGTTTCTGTTGCTACATATGCAGACATCCAAAAGAAAAACAGACTGTTCTTGTCTACTCAAACAGTGATTGAACAAAATCAAATAAAATCCTTGACTATTATTGAGCAAGGTTGCCATTAATTGTTATCAACATTGGTTTTGGTTGTTTCAGAAATCTAGGTATTGTGCGAATCTAATCATATCAGTAGGATCTGCTTATTGGAAATAGTGGGGGAAAAAATGAAAAATGATATTAAATAGAGATTGTTTAATGAATCCAAAGAATGATGTTTCTTATTTTTCATGAAATGTTCTTTAAACTAATATTAAGAAAATAAATATTAAACTGTAAAAAATAACAGGATCATCAATATATGCTGATTTCTTAGTGGAGAATAAACTGAGGTTTGTTTTTTCAAGAAGTTTCCCTTCCAAATAGTTGTTCCTTGTCTCTTGATTATCACACTAATATATGACAACTATTTATCATCCTCATTTAAGTTTTTACTTGTCTATTCTCTATTGTATTTCATTACTATTTATTGGTATATAGTTAATAGTTGTCTTGTCTCATGGTTTAGAAAAGCCTAGATGTTTACCATAAATGACTACATGATATATAGCTCAGGTGATCCTCATATGTGGTTGGCTTCAATATACAGGACATAGCTCTTGACGAGGTGGTAGAACGCAATATCATAGGACAAAATGTGATATGATTTATATGATCCCTAGATGCAATCTATGTTGTAACAAAATTAAAATTGATGTTCATTTGAACTAGTTTTGAATAAATCAAATAAATTCTTTAATTATTAGAAAGCATGCCCGCCAATATCTTTTCAATATTGATCCCAAATGCTTGAAAACTGTCATATTGGATTAGAAGGATTTGTGGATTAAATTAGCAAGAAAAAAAGCTTATATAATAAATGAGATAGTAAAAGATATTAAAAAATGAATAAATCTTAAAAATTACGAGTACATTATCATGAATAAGACACCAATTTCTTAGTGGAGGATAAACTAAGTTTTCATTATTGGTGTAATCATAACCTAAATGGTTGAATTTGCTTAGATTGTTTTGATGTGGTTGACAAAAGTTTTAAGTTAGAGTTAAATTGTTATTAAGAGGTCTTGGTTGATAAGAAAGTCCATTAAATGTTTATTAGATGGAAATGTTTATTTAAAAGGTTTTAATAATGAAGTACAACATATTGACAGATAGAAAAGTCCAAATGCTCCATGGTAGTTGGCGAAAGACCAATATGTGTTGGCAACTAAATAGATGCAAAAATTTAAAAGGTCTTGGTAGATGGAGAAGCTTAATAGATATTGATAGAAGTCTAAGAGGTTTTGTAGATACCAAGACCAATAGGTGCTGGTAGGATGCTTGAAAGGTGAGGTTGATCAAAAGCATGTCAAATATCATTGGGGAAGACAAGTGAGTTTTGAGATATTACAAGTGACTATAATGTTAGTTTTTAAAGTTGAATTTTAACTTATGCATGTACTTTACCAAGGAACTGACAAATGAGCTCTTAAGATAAGTCGAGATCTTCTAGCAAATCTAATTGGCTGGTTAGTTGACTGAATAAGAAGTTGAGTTGATCGAAACCATAAGAAAAATTTAGATTTTCAATATTTGATATGTTCAACTATATTAAGATTGATGGTTTGATAGTTCATTGGTATCTAGATTTATGAAATTTTGAAGCATTTAAGAGAGAGATACCAAATTATGGGTGGGAAAGTATGCCATAGTTTATGGGGTGACTATAGCTTAAGGGAAAGCTATATTTATGGTTTGATGATATTTTGGCTAAAGGACCTAAGAAGAATTATTACTACTGGATATCTAGTGAATTGGATTGAGATTAAAGGATTTGGATCTCTAAGATGGTTGATGGGTGTGCCAACTAGTTTAAGAAAATGGTTAGTTTATATATTTTCTAGATTTTGTTCATGCTAAGAGATCACTTTGAATGACTATTTTAAATCATTTTCAACTCAGTATCATTTTAAAAAAAATGTTTTTATTAAAAATTATTTTTTCCTGATAGATTTCTCTTAGTTACATATCTTTGTAAAATTTCATGATTTTTTAAACTATATGAAACTTTTAACAAATTTATGAATTTGGACTGCTGAACATTGTAATACTCAGTCAATTAAATGGTTGATTGACATTGCAATCAGTTGACTGAACGACTGAAGCAGTCAATTAAATGGTTGATTGGCATTACGAGAAAATATAAAGACTGTTTTATATTGAATTTTTTAAATATTTTTACTCTTAAAGTTTGACTAGACTCCAAAACTACTAAACTTGATTATTATTACATTTATGACATATTTAATAATACAATAATAGAAAATTTAGGGGAGAAACATCTTTTTAGGGGGAAAACATTAAATAATGGGAGAAAACTATCATATCTTAGGGAGATGTCACTTTAAGTGTGATAGAGATTTTTAAAGTTTATGATTGTTTACATGGTTTAATTAATGTATTTATTTTAGTTAATGTAATAGAATATTTTTTCTTCTCATATTCTAAATTGTTATTTTTTATATGTGTCAAAGGGGAGCAAAAGTAAAATTTAAATTATTACCCCAAAAATGGTTAAAGAAAATTCTTTTTTATCACCTTAAATGAGCTAGAAATTGGGAAAGAAATAAAAGGACCATTCTATTACTTTAAGAGTTTGCCAAACATCAAAAAAGGAATATTGTTGGTGCAACTATGCACTCTAGTGATGAGCCCGGCCAAGTTATTTTGATATGAATGGAAAAGGTTTAAGGTAGTAGACTTAACTTGGTATTTTGATATATTTGACTAGTGTGTAGGTGTAAAAATTTAAAAGGCAACTACACCTATGCAGTGATAACTCAACACGTGTTATGGTTGGAAGCAGGTTAAGTTTGAATGGATATTTGGCAGATGACAATGAATAAAGGGAGATTGTTAGTGCAATTATGGCCCAAGTAGTCGAGTTAGAGAAGGATGTTTTGATGCAGTTAATAAATGGTCTACTTTAAGCTTAGTTTGTTATGTTTGTCAAGTGTACAAGTGCAGAAATTTTAAATGTAGTGGTGACTCAACAGGTGTTAAGGTTGGAGAAGTTCAAGTAGGGTAAAGGTGATCTAAGTGATAGAAAAGATTAAGAGTTATTAGCAGATGGAGAAGTTCATCAAATGTTGTCGGATGAAGAAAAAGTCTAAAAGGTCTTAATATATGAAGAAGTCTAATGGGCAATCAGAAACTCCAATCATATTTTGGTTGATGGAGAAAGAACAATAGGTGTTGAGTTGTTGGTAGATGCTGAAGTTTAAGAGGTCTTGGTAGATAGAGAACCTTAGTAGCCATTGATAGATGTAAATGCAGAAGACCAATACATTTTGGTAGGATGCTCAAAAGGTCGAGCACAACATATGCTTGTTGATGAATGCAAATGAGTCTTGAGACATTAGGATTGAGTGTAATCTTGGATGTTTTGGATAAAATTTTACTTAGGATTGTACTTGATAAGTAATAAGTGTTCTAGACTATAATCAACGAATTAGCTCAATCTTGAGTTAACTCATGATCTCTAAACAAATTCATTAACTGAATAGTCAAGTTAACTTTGTAGTCGATCTTAGGCATTCAAGTTAACTTGGTAGCCAATCTTAGACGTTCCTCTTGAGAATTGAAGTAGTCCGTTTCAACTTGATTCGATTGGACCAGAATTTAATATAGTGAAGTAGTTTGAGTCGATTGAATAGTCGATTGCTAGAAATAAAGCGTTCTCTGTTTGAATTGAATACTGAAAAAGTCTGGAGTTGGAAGGATAAGGTTCGGAGCAACTACCATTTAAGTTGAGTAAAAGAGATTGGAGCTGCCTGGAAATATTATCCATTAGTATATAAGGTTGCGAAGTTATCCTATTGAGTCGGTCGATGTAGATTTGAGTTAATTCAGAATAAAGTCAACTAAAAACCTTATCTATTGGCAGATAAGGTTGCAAACTTATATAGTTGAGTTGACAAATGAAGATTTGAGCTGACTGAAGAGGTATTGTGCCAATTTATAAGCATTTTAGTCTACTAGAGAAGCATTTCAGTCTATTAGAGGATATTTGAAACAATTGGATTCAATAGAGTATATGTGTTATACTGGTCTATGACTATAACTAAGGGTGCAAGGGGACTTTGAAAGAGAACTCTTATTACTATAACCTTAGTTTTCGTGTTTCTAAGTGCTGTCAACAACTTACATGAGCTTGCGACTTCTATACTCAAGCTCTTGAAAGCTTCTTTCTATTTTCGTATTGGATTTTTTTCCTGTCTTATGGTTAATTTGTTTTGTTATTTGAAAAATAAAGTAAAGATGATTTTTACCAGATTTCTCCACCAGTTAAAGGAGAAATTCATTATTGTAGGCATGGAGCAGGACCGATAGTAATTGGCATTGTTCTTATTTCTTTTTTGTGTTATTTCCATTGTATACTGTTGGAGTACAATCAAAGTCCCACATTTAGAAGAGATGTCCCACATTTAGAAGAGATGAAAGAGATTGTGCGTTTAAAAAGGAATAAGATATCTCAACTGGCGTGAGGCATTTTGAGTAGAGCCCAAGAGTAAAACCATGAGAGTTTAGGCCCAAAATGGACAATATCATGTTATTGTGGAGATATATGGATTCCTTTTGTACACAACAAATGGTATTAGAGCCATGGTGCCATGTGAGGCGGTCTTGAACGAAGTTGAGGGGAGGCTCAGAGCGGGTCATAGCGACCTGATGCTCGCGGGGAGGCTCGAAGCTGATCAGGGTGACCGAATGTTCGTGGGGAGGCCTGAAGTAGGCCAGGGTTATCGAATGCTCGCGGTAAGACTCGGAGCAGGTCAGGGGTGACCAAATACTCGCGGGGAGGCCCAGAGGAGGTCAAGAGTGACTGAATGCTCGCGAAATGCCCGGACCATTGGAGTAATGGTGATCCTTCGTTTGAAGGGAGGATTGTTGAGGTACAATCAAAGTCTTACATTGGAAAGAGATGGAAAAGTTCATGGGTTTAAAAATAAATGAGATATCTCCATTGACATGAGACCTTTTGGGTAAAGCCCATGAGCAAAGTCATGAGGCCTTATGCCCAAAGTCGACAATATCATGCTATTGTAAAGATATGTAGATTACTCTTGGGTTAACAAATGGTATCAGATGTCATGTGGGGCGGTCTCGAACCAAGTTGAGGGAGACCCCGGAGCAGGTCATGGGTGATCGAATGCTCGCGGGGAGACCCGGAGCAGGTCAAGAGTAATCAGATGCTTGCGGGGAGGCTTAGACCAAGGGAGTAATGGTGGTCCTTTGTTTGAGGGGAGGATTGTTAGGGTACAATTAAAGTCCCACATTAGAAAGAGATGGAAAAGTTCATGGGTTTAAAAAGGAACGAGATAACTCTATTGGCATGATACCTTTTAGGTAGAACCCATGAGCAAAGCCATGAGGGCTTAGGTCCAAAGTGGATAATATAATGCTATTGTGGAGATATATGGGTTTTTCTTGGGTCAACAAATGGTATCAGATGCCATGTGGGGCGGTCTTGAACCAAGTTGAGGGGAGACCCGAAGCGGGTTAGGGTGATCGGATGCTCGCGGGGTAGCCCGAAGCAAGTTAAGGTGACCTGATGCTCACAGGGAGGTTCGGAGCGGGTCAGGGAGACTTGGAGCGTGTTAGGATGACCAGATACTTGCAGGGAGACCTGCAGTGGGTTAGGAGTGATCAGATGCTTGTAGGGAGGCCTGGAGTGGGCCAGGAGTGACCGGACGCGGATGCTCGCGGAGAGGCTCGAAGCAGGTCAAGCGTAATCAAATGCTCGCGGGAGGCCTAGACCATGAGAGTAGTGGTGACCCTTCGTTTGAGAGGAGGATTATTGGGTACATTGAAGTCCTACATTGGGAAGAGATGGAAAAAATCATGGGTTTAAAAAGGAATAAGATATCTCCATTGGCGTGAGGCCTTTTGGGTAGAGTCCAACAGTAAAATCACGAGAGCTTAGACCCAAAATAGACAATATTATGTCATTGGGGAGATATGTGGACTCCTTTTGGACACAATATACATTTTACTCTAATTGATTCCTAACATGCTTTGAGCCTTACATTTTATACAAGAATATTTGATGTGAACCCTAGAAGGAGGTAGAACCCACCACAAATTGAAAGGAAAAAAAAAGTCTAAATTGATAAGATGGATGAGATGAACCTTGACCCAATGTTTAAAAAACATGAACCTTGATATAGGAGATGGAAGACATTACACCTTGGGATTTAGGTTGATAAGTCTTTGAACGCCACAAGGGATTGCATTGTTAAGTTCTAATTCAATGAAGAACCAACAAGTGAGAGTCTCACCCTGCTTTAGATTGAAAATAAGCTAAAAACTACATGTGTGGAAGCCACCTTCTTTATTTATAGTTATAAGGTGTTCTAAAAATTTTAAAAGGCTAAAAGGAAGACCATTTAGAAAAGGCCTATGTACAACATAGCTAATTTGGACTTTGAGTTACCTTTACAACCCAAATAAAGATATAAATTGAGCTTACAATTCAAAATCGAGTGGCTAATTAAGCCTAAGACTTGAATTAGGTTGACTAAGCTGCATAACTTGCTGTTGGTCAAATTTGCTTTAATTGTACCTTAAGTTTTAACATCTTCAATTATCCTATTAAATCCTTTTTTCATCTTTTTAGCTTTAGCTCTTGTAATTGAGCCTCCATTGATGCATAATAGATCATCGAGAACTTCTAGAGTGGGATGCTCCTTTTCTTGCAAAGCCTTAGCTTGATCTCCATTAGCTTGTTGAGCTGCAACTTGTTCTCCAAGTTTGACTCCATTATTCCCCCTTTCCGCAAAAGGATTCGTCCTTAAATCTTCATCACTTACATCTATGGGAGAAAAGTAAGAAACATTGAATATATCACTCATATTATACTCACCTGACAAGTCAAGTTTGTAGACATTATCTTTGCTTCGAGCAATGACGTGAAATGATCCATCTCGTTGATGCAACTTTATACGATGTTTAGCAAGGAATGTATCCTTTCTCATTTGACTCAAACCCAATCTCCAAATTCAAAGATCACTTTCTTTCACCCCTTGTTAGCTTGCGTAGCATATTGTTCAGTCCCTCGTTTCAATTTATAACTGAACTTTCTCATGCATTTGCCACTCGGCTTTCCTTGTACCATCTAAACTAGCACGCTCAAAGATAGACAACGGTGACAAATCCAAAGGGGTTAAAAGGGTTGAACACATATAACTTAAAAATGTGAAAAATTATTAGTAGAATGCACAAATCTATAATAAGCAAATTTAAAATGTGGTAAACAATCTTCCAACCTTTTAAATTCTTTTGAATGGTAGCTTGCAATAAAGTAGACAATGCTCGATTTGTCCATTTGTTTGTGGATGACAAGTTGTAGAAAACAGAAGCTTTGTGCCCAACTTTCCCTACGTCTTCCAAAAGTAGCTTAGGAACTTAGCATCACGATTTGAAACTATGCTCCTAGGCATTCCATGAAGCAACACGATTTCCTTAAAGAATAGATCAAGAATATAGTTAAAGAAGCCGCACGATCTCCCTAAAGAATAGATGAGGAATATAGTTAGCATCATCTGATTCCTTTCAAGGAATAAAATGAGTTATTTTATAAAATCTGTCCATAAACACAAAATAGAATCCATACCTCGTTTTGACTTGGGTAATCCTATAATAAAATCCATGGAAATATTAACCAAAGGTTTACCAGGAATTGGTAAAGATGTATGCAATCCATGAGGTAAAGATCTAGATTTTGCTTACCTACATGGGATACACTTTTCACAAAATTTGAGTACATCTTATTTCATGTGAGGCCAAAAGAAATGCTCAACTAAAACTTCTAGAGTTTTTCTTACTCCAAAATGACCCATTAGTCCCCCACTATGAGCCTCTTGGACTAATGGTTCCCATCAATGAACAATTAGGTACACAACCTATTCACCTTAAAAAGGAATCCCTCATGCCGATAAAACTTTCCAAATATAGCATGTTCACAAACTTCAAACATATTTTTAATGTCAGCATCACTAGAATATAGATGCTTAATGTATTCAAAGCCTAACAATTTAGTGTTTAAAGTAGAGAGGTATACCTTCTAGACAAAGCATCCGCAACAATGTTTTTCATACATCGTTTATACTTGATCAGATCACATACGGAAATAATTCAATAAACTTCACTCATTTTGCATGAAGTTGATTCAACTTACTTTGGTTCTTTAAATGCTTCAACGATTCAACATGTAACTTTTCATTTCGCAAAATAGAACTTTTTGTATATCATTGAGATGCTCGTCTAAGTTTTTGCTATAAATCAAGATGTCATCAAAATATACTACCATTAAGTTCCCAATATAGGCACGCAGAATATTATTTATTAATCTCATAAAAGTACTAGGTGTATTAGTAATAGCCTAAATTACATGACTAACAATTTGTACAAACCATACCTAATCTTAAAGGTAGTTTTCCATTCATCTCCCTCATACATGTGAATTTGATGATAACCAAACGTCAAATGAATTTTAGGGAAAATATAAGAACTATGTAATTCTTCTAGCCTATCATCTAATTTAGTAATAGGATGACTATACTTTATCATAATCTTGTTGATAGCTATATTCTCCAAGTTCCATCCTTCTTGGGCACATGCAAAACATGAATTCCACAAGGACTCAAACTTTTTTGAACATACCCTTTTCTCATCAACCCTTTGACTTGCTTTTGAAGCTCTTTTTTCTCCTCGGGATTGCTCCTATAGGCCAATCGATTAGGAATTATTGCTCTAGGATAATATCAATCTGGTGCTCTATTCCCTTAAATGGTGGCAATCCATCAAAATCTCATTAGGGAATACATCACCAAATTCCTGCAAAAGAGAGTTAACAACTCTAGGCAAAACAGGTTTAAAATTTAGTCTTGAAACAAGCCTCCTTGTACAAAAGTAAAGTCATTGGTGTTTGAGAATAAAAAGCTCTCTTAACCTCTCTTTCTTTTATATAAAAGCTCCCTTTTTTTCCTCTCTTGATTTTTAAAATTTTCTTTATTTTCTTTTTCATTCTTTTTTAGATTCCTATCATCCTCACGTTTTTCTTTTCTCATACTCCTTTTCTTTTCTACGTTTTTTCCTTTGTCATTTTCTTTTCTCTCCTTAATCTTTTTTTTCTCACATTCATTTCTTTATTCACTTTCATTTTTTTATCCTCAATTGATCTTCATAAGAGTTAATGGTACAAGAGTTACAAGTATACTATGCATGATAAAAGAATGCTTATTTTTGAATCCGTCATGCATGACCTTCTTAGGAAATTGCCATAGTCTACTTTAAAGCAAATGACATGCATGCATTGACATTACATCATAAAGCACCTCATCATGATATCTGTCAATGGAAAATGAAACCAACACTTGTTTATTGACCTTATTTCCCTCACTTATTCAACCATTGTAGTTTATAAGGTTTATAATGTTTAGTGGTAGGTAAACTTAATTTCTTAACTAAGATAATGTTAGCTCCATTAGTGCAACTTCTGCATCTATCTAATCATACTACATACCTTGTCTTTAATGTGACAACATGAAAGATATTGGCTCGTTGTTCTTGATCTTTCTTGCAAATATTACCAAAGTAATTTTGTTCATGTCCATCATAACTAGCTTCCAACATAGCAACAATACCCCCTTTCAAATGGTAGAGAATTGTCATGTATCTCCTCATAGGTTTTAAATTATAATTAACATGTTCTCTCTTTGCCTTCTATCCTCTAACAAATGCCAACTAATTTCTTTCATTTTGTGAGGGTGAGACAATTTGCTCAGAGAACCTGCAATAGGTGTTAGATTTGGACATCCTATTGTTCAAGTTAATTTTAGTTGAGATTATGGTTTAAAGTTTGGTACCGTGCCAGAAAACATTTTTCTGATACTACTCAACAAAGATAACATCTCTCATGTCACTCTGTCAATCATGTTGATGAATATTTTGTCGTGCCCACTTTTAATGCCCTTTGATATGCTCAAGATGAATTAAGATTGGTATATTTATTTTTTTATTTGTGTTCATCCAAGTTAATGCCCTAACTGTATCAGTTTAGATGGAACACATAATCCAAATTAAGTATATAGTTATTTTATTTCTTGTGCTTCATCTCCATTCCAATTTATCACTAGCACTATATATCGGAACATTTGTTTGTGGCTATTCACCCCCTCTAGCCGTTCACTTGGACTAACAACATCAACATCATATCAAAACAAAATTGTTCTAGTAAAAAATTGAAACTTCAGCGTTTTGAACCTTGATTTTAGATAAGTATTTTTAGGAATGTAGCAACTTTAAAGTGTATGAGTTCTACTATTACCAATATTGGTCAGTCTATAAAAGATGATGATGAAGAAGATAATAATAATAATAATAATAATAATAATAATAATAATAATATTATTATTATTATTATTATTATTATTATTATTGCATTAATGAAATTGTAGATTAACAAATTAAGTTAATCAAATATTTACGTATCTGATTTTGTTTTGGTAGTTTTTTTTAATTCTCTTTTCAAGTCTTATGAAGAATTATAATTGTCTATAAATCAGGATCGCAGAGTCTTGGGGATGGTAATGGAGCCTAGGAAAGTCTTAAGTTATGTATATTATAACTTACATGATTCCATTAGATTGGTATACTTATTTATCACTCACTGTATTTATGTCCATGCTTCTTGATGATAAACCTGTCTTGTTTAGGTTTCGGATAGAAACCACTGTTGCTTTTAAAATCATTAATTGTAGTATAATACCTCAATATATTACTAGAATTTTGATAGTGTGGAAATTTTATAATTGACAACGAAAGCTGATCTCCAAACCCACTAAAGCATGAGATCTTCTAAGATCCCTAACTTATGTAGTCATTGCTTTATATATCTGACGTGTATTTTATTCCTACAACTACTATTTGATGTTCTGTTTCTTTTCAGCTTTACTTTGAAATTTTCTTCTGCCTTTCTAAATTTCCGCTGGAACAATACCTAGTTATTGCCTTTTGTGATTGATTCAGACAGAGGTCACAACAGTGGTCTGTGGAAATAAGGAACTCAAAAAATTGATTGCTATAAGTGGACAGCTTGACTTTGTAAAACGGGTCATTTATATTGATGAGGATGCTAGTGAGGTTTCATTGGCTAAGAAGATTACCAATTGGACCATCGCCTCATTTAATGAAGTAGAGACTGTGGGTATGAAAAAGGCTGTTGATGCGGATCTACCTCTTTCTTCAGACCTTGCAGTGATAATGTATACCAGCGGAAGTACTGGTCTACCAAAGGTTCGTTAGTATTTCACTCTATTTTATCAAATTTCACTGTTTATTTCTAGATATATATACAACTTGTAGTTCTAGCTATATTTTTTTGTTGCACAATTGTTACTCTTGAGGAGTTATCTTTCTTACAAAAAAAAAACAATACTCCCACCCTAAAGCATAACTATGCGTTGCCTTACATCCACTTATTTTTGTAGCTCTTATTTACTTTTAATATATCATTTGTGGAGAAACAAAGTGGTAGTATTTTTCCTAAAATTTGTACTTAGTAGGTCAAACTATATGAAAACATTAGGTATAATCTAAGAATTATTAGTTAATCAACACCAACAACCACCACTAACCAATAACTAATAACCAATAATGCTAGATATAGGTCATAGAAACATGCAAGACGGAAAGTTTTGTTTCAAAAACATAGATCGAGGGATTGGCCGCAAGCGATGAAAAGTGAGCGTTGTAGATGAGCATATATAGAGAGAGGGACGAGCCACAAGTAGTGGAAGACGAGTGTTGTAGATGAGCAAGAGGAATTGGGGAAGAGGAGAGTGGTTGGGCTTGAGGGAGAGAAAAGATAGGGAATTAAATATGATTTTTAAGCTTCTAAAATAGGATCCTAATCAAGCACGATTAAACTAGTATTATACAATAATAACCAAGTCTTATCCCACTAGGTGGGGTCGGCTATATGAATCCTTTTGTGCTATTCGGCTCTATCCCTTACTATATCATCATCTATACTTAAATAATTTTTAAAAATTTTATTATTGCTAACCAAGTGTTTTTTGGTTTTCCTTTTTCTCATTTGATGTGCGTATTTGTCATCGCTTAACTATCGTCTAAATACATGAATCTTAAATATGTCTCTCAGAATTTTTCCACAATAGATCCAACTCCGACCTTTTCTTTAATGCTCACATTTCTTATTCTGTCCATCCTTGTGTATCCACACATCCACCTGAACATCCTTATCTCTGCAACTCTCATCTTATGCTCTTGTGCTCGAGTCATAGTAGGTCTAGAATTTCCTTTTAAATTTTAGAGGTACTTTAGTATCTCATAAAACATCCGATGCTCTTCTCCACTTGTATTCCATGTAATATATTTCTCTCAATCCCTTTATTGTTTTGCAAAAATGATCTAAAATACTTAAAGCTCTCTAATTCATTATCTCTTATCTTAACAATTATTTCCATTTAAATTTCATATATTCTATTTTTACTCTACTAAGCCTAAAACTTCACTTTTAGTGTTTCCTGTCAAAATTCTAGTTAGTATTTAGTGTCTCATCCACTAAAATAATATCATTTGCAAACAATATGCACTACAGTATTGCGTCTTCAATGTGTCTAATGAGTTTGTCGATAATTAGTGTAAAAAGATAGGGTCTCAGAGCTGATCCTTGATGTTAACCTAAATGTTTCAGTTATTTTGTCAGTCTTCACTCTAGTTGTTACATCCTCATACATATTTTTAATTAGTTCAATATATGTTACGCTAACACTTCTTTTTTCTAGAATTCTCCATATAATATCTTAGGGCTATCATAAATTGTTTTTCTCATTTAATGAATACTATGTGTAGATCTTGTTTTTCTCACGATACTTTTCAATTAGTTACATGAGAAGATATATAACTTCTATTGTTGACCTTTCAGGCATGAACTCAAATTGATTTTCGGTTACTGTGATCTTAATTTTTTTTACTCTTTTCCTAAATTTTATAAAAATTTAAATTTTTATATTCATTTGATCTACTTAAATTACCTAAGTTAAGTTGGTTACTGAAATCTTTATTAAAAAGTGAATGAAAATACCTCTTCCACACTTTTATTTCTTCATCATTTATTAGTTCCCTATTGTATTCATTTTTAATGCATTTTATTTGGATAAGATCTTGTGTTTTCTTTTCTCTCACTTTAACTATTTTATAAATGTCTCGTTCATCTTCTTTTATATTCAATTTTTGTTATAACTGTTTAAAAATTTCATTCTTTGTTTTATTCATTACTTTCTTAGCTATTATATATTTTTTAACTTTTTCTCTTGCGCTTACAAATATATAATTCTTTATAAGCTGTTTATTTTTCCTTCGCTTTCTCCTATCCTTTCTCATTCTACCACCAAGATTAAACTAGTAGTATCATATATATTTATATATACATAAAGTTGGTTGAATTTTAAATATTCCTAAATAAATTAAAATCAAGGTGGGTTTAAACTCATTTGATCATAATTATTACGTCTACTCAATAAACTTTACTTAACCTTAAATTAATTTATTTCATTGAAACATCATTGAAAAATAGTTAGGTGTGCACTGATTGTATCAAATTAGTTTTTAAAAACTCCTAATTCAATTTGAAGATATACAAAAAAATCAGATTCCAAATTGATTTTTTTTTAAATTAAGTATAAATTTTTTAATTTGATTGTTTGAGTGGAATCCCAGTTTTATAATTTTCATTTTTCTTAAATATTTTATACTTATAAAATTTAATAAATCTAATTACAAAATTTAACTTAATTTTAAAATATAATATTTACATTCAAACATTGGATCTCTTTATTTTTTTTGTTGAATTTAAGAATTGAAGTTATGTGAATAAAACAAAATGAAATGATAAACTTTAAAGTATTTTACTGCATCAAATGCTGGCAAACCAATTTCAAACACAATCAAATAAACTATACAAATATTTTGTTTTAAACAAATTACATTCTAAACAATGAAAGTATTAGATTTGGGATTGCTCTAATATTGCAAAATTAAAAGCAAAGCGTACCTTATTGATTGCGTAGCAAGCAAGGTCTCATTTTCTGAGTACTCATTTCAATATTCTATTTGCAAAAATTGAATAATATTTATAAACGTAAATTATTGTGAAATAAAAGAAAAGAAGTTAACCAATTACAAGTGAATAGAAGATAAAAATTAAAATTTAATTGGTTGTAGAAATCTATTGTTCCAGTTAAATACTAAAACATATATACATAATTAATTATAAAAAAGAAATAAAAAAAGATCATGCATTATTTTTTAGCAATCTAATTATTACTAAGTAAATAATTAATTATAATGAAAATTTAATTAAAAATTATAGCTTATATTCAAGTAAATTTAATAATTCAATTAAATAAGTAATGGCACTAGCACGCCACGATATGGTACTGAAATCTATGGTTTCAGTTAAATACGAAAACTCTTGTATGGTTCTATCTTTTAAGCCTTGAAACTAAATATTCAATCTGTTTCTGATTTAATTGGACTTAAATTTATTCAGATTAAATTACATCTTACTTTTAAATAAATAACATTAATGATTAATTTTCGTCTGATTAAGTTAAAAACTGATTTAATATGATTTTCTTGAAGTCTGATTCTGGTTAAATCTTTTTTTAACTGAGTTAATTAATTTTAATAAGAGATTTAATTGAATCTGGTTTGAATAGATAAATTTTATTAAATATGATCTTAATGATTTTTTTGGGTTAAATCATAATAAATTAAATTTAATATGTTCTGATGTGTTCGAATCTGATTTAACTAAATGTGATTTTAAATAAATAAATTGAACAAAGTTAGTTAAAATAAATTCGGTCGAATCTAATTTTATTTAATAAATTAAATCTGAATTTTAATACATAGATAATCTTAAATTTGTTAATATAAGTATGATTTAATCTGAGTTTAATTAAATCTGATCTTAGTTTATGAAATTAGATTAATTAAATTAAGCCACATTTAATTTAATAGTAATTAGATCTGATTTAACTAAATTGAATCTAACCTAAGCTGATCTTATTAAGTTAATTAGTTTACAGTAGTGAAATAAATAATAAATATGCAATTATTAGGAATTAAAGTGTTAAACTATTAGCAAATATAACTATTAAAAGTATTAACTACGACAACAAGCTCCTTCCCAATCATTCCTGACCCCCATTCCACTGAACGTGCAATCTGCAATTGCATGACGTTCTGGCTGTCTTTCCATCTCTTTTTCTGCGCACCGCAAACTAGCGATCTCCTCATCATTGATCACTTGTCCTTGGAAACCATGGTGGATGTCCTAGGGAAGCAGTGACATCGTCATAACTTCTCTTTCCCAAATTGGTACAATCAGTCAAATCCTAATATTTTTTCTGACTATCAGTTTCTCCCACAATCTAATCAAATCTAATTTCCCTTGGTTTTTTTTCCAACATTTGAAAGGAATTTGGAGATGTGTCCTAGAAATCAGTAGGGATCAGATTGTCAAATGCCAAACTAATCCAACTTGGTGAATTTGTATTCTTTTCTAAGTTTGCCAACTCTCTAATTAATTTTGAAGGGCTGAAAAAAAATCATATTTCTATCTAATTAAGTCAATTAGCTGATCATGTAATACACTTATATCACATAATACTTGGTGATGCTGATCCATGGCAAATCCTTTTAACTTAAAAAACAACAATTGTTGATAATTAAATTTCTTTCCTCTAGTTATGCTTGTGCCGTTTTCATTGTAAATTTGTTAACTTTTTAATCCCAGGGCGTGATGATGACCCATGGTAACCTTCTAGCAACAGTTTCGGCTGTTATGACTATTGTCCCAAATCTTGGCACTAAAGATATTTACATGGCATACCTTCCACTGGCCCATATTCTTGAGTTGGCTGCTGAGGTAAGGGCCTTCAAATTTATGTACCTCTAGATTTACACTTATCTTCGTCCTAACATCATATCATTTTTTTAGTTATCTTAATACATTCTTAGATGTCCTATGCAGAATGTTATGGTTGCAGCAGGAAGTTCTATTGGCTATGGGTCACCTTTGACTCTAGCAGACACATCTAACAAAATAAAGAAAGGAACAAAAGGAGATTCTTCAGAGTTGAGACCTACACTAATGACTGCGGTGCCTGCCATCCTTGATCGTGTCCGTGATGGTGTACGGAAAAAGGTATTAGAATTTTCATGCATTAGATATCTTCAGTTTATTGATATGATTTTGTGTGATGAATCATAACGCAATATAATCCTACTACTTGACTTCAGGTTGATACTACGGGAGGGTTATCCAAGAAGCTTTTTGATCTGGCATATGGTCGTAGGTTGGCAGCCATTAATGGTAGTTGGATGGGTGCATGGGGTTTTGAGAAGGTTGCATGGGATCTTCTTGTCTTCAAAAAGGTTCGATCTATATTAGGTGGTCGCATACGCTTCCTTCTCTCTGGTGGGGCTCCTTTATCTGGTGATACTCAAAGATTTATTAACATATGTCTCGGGTCAGTATACTATTTCATTCTATTTCTCAATGAAGTGAACTTTTATGCCATTATTTGAGCTTATTTAAGTTCATGCAAACTATTTCTCAAAATATTGTTTAATGCTAAGGGTGTAGATCTCTCAAATGGTGCACCCTTGGATCTCTCTCTTTGGTCACGTATTTTTCTATCTCAAATCTTGACTATGATTCACACCATATCTTTCATCCTTGTTTGGAACTAATGTGGGTTATGATATTTAATTTTGTCTCAATTATATATTAATAAGATGGTGCTAATTGCATAGGCTGTGGTTGAATAAATGGAGTGAAATATACAAAATTATTCAGAAGAAAAGTCAGAACATTTATGGTAAGTTTGATTGATGTAATGGAACAAACATAAATAAAATACCTATTCCTAAGAAACTAAATAAGCGTTCAATTAGTTTGATTCAAAGAAACACAGACATTGAATAACTATTCTTGTGCTCATTTGGTAAGGATGTAAGTTAGGTAATAATTTTCATAATGAAAAATAAACCTATATAAAAACTTTGTTTGATTCATTTAGTTTGCAAGACCTTTTTGCTTGCTAATCCAATAGTTACTAAACCTACCTCCCTTGACTAATCTTATCGACATAAACAAATGCCATTGGCTTGACACTTTGTCCAACTCAAGGTTTAAAATCTCAACGCGTGCCGAGGTTTCAGTCCAGATCAGAATGATAAATTTCGGTATTGTATCATGTTGTGCCGATTCGGTTTTGAAATATATATATATAATTTTAAAATAAGTTGAATTTTAATTTAGTGTCACTTGACAGCATACTTTTCTCAAAACTTCCAATAAAAATATGTATTCCATATGTTTAGGAATGAAGAATCTAAAAGTAGAGAGTTAAGTATGTTAATATTCATGATTTCAAATCTCAAATCAAATTGATTCTAAGATAATTTTTTTATCTATAATAATTATATAAATTATTTATTTAATTATTAATTTATATAATATATATTTATATAATTATAGTGTATATATATTACATTCTAAAATCAAATTTATTAAAAAAGTTTATATATTTTATAATTTCTAACAATTAAATTTTTAGAATTATTTTTAAATTTTTAAAATTATTTTAAATATTTCTATAAAATTTTAATCTATTTTTAATTTAAAAAATAATTTAAAGTTTGATTTAAAATTATTTTAAATTATATAACTATATATTATTTTTTATATTTTAAATAAAAATAATAAAAATATAATATTATAATTATATTAATTAACAATTTATTTATAATTTATATAATATATAATTATAATTTCTATAATAATTAATTAGAAATTATATATATATAATTAAACAGTTTAATAAAACCGTATTTTTCGTCTCGTGTATTCCCCGATTCTGCCTTCTTCCCCTCACGCTTGACGTTGTTGCCTCGTAGAGCCAATCTTTCGTTTCCGGGTAAGTCTTCATTCCCAAATTGATTCCTTCTTCCTTCTATTGCACGCGTGTGACACTCGCGACGATGAACGCAAAATTGTTGTGCGTGCTATGCCCGTGTCGGAATGTAAAAATCCGTTCGTTTCGGGTGGCATGACTCGAGATTTCATTCCTTAGTCCAACTTATCCTTTAGTCAGCTTCATTGACCCCCTCCCTCCACTTGGTATGTCTCGAATGGTCAGCTTCCTCAACCCGATAGCTTCTAATAGCTTCCTTGACCAGATTGACTCATTTTGCATGATTGTCTTGTGCAGGGATTGCCAACAAAGATTAAACTTTAAAGGTAAAGCAATATAATGGACGACTATCGATGAATAATGTCATATAAGCCATTTTTTAAAATAAATTCCTCCGAAGATTATCACCATATCTATAATTCTACTTGCTAACATATAACAAAAATAGAAAGAACTTCATCAGCTAGCATTCCCTTGTGTTTTTAGCCCAATCTTGAATTTTCTCTCTCATTTCAACCATAGAAACATCAATGTATAGCCTTTACAAAACATGACATTTTTTAGTCTTTAAATTTATTGGTTATCCTATAAAATGATGTATAGGCAATGGTATACGAGGAAATTATCCACCTTGTAGAAAACCTCCAATACACAACCAATTTACCCCCAACAATACCACTACATTCCTTCAAATAAAAAACAAAGACTATACTAAGATATACACTGGGTTCCACACTAGTTGAACATTAATCACATCAACAAAAAGCTCATCATCACAACAAGGGAGATTGATGGATTATCAAGCCTTCGTATATAATGTAACATGGGAAAACTTATCAATGAGAGATCTGGTGATTCACAATTCAAAGAGGGCTGCTGGAATCTTTCCATAGCCATTGCCTAGATTGATAAAGGCTGCTCAACATTGCAAACATTGAGAACCCCAACACCCAAAGATTTATTAATATGTCTCAGGTTAGAAAAATATTCATTATTTTCCTCAATAAACTGAACTTTTATGCTAGTATTTGAGCTTCTATAAGTGTTTATGTAAATTAAATGTCAAGCATTCAGATCTCTCAAATGATGCACCTTTAGATCTCTTTTTCATCAACTATTTTTTGGTTCTCAATTCTTGACTATGGTTCAAACATATTCTCCTTACTTTGGAGCCTTAATATAGTTTGTAAATCATAATTATATTTGATACCATCATGAAATCATATTTCAAATCATTATATTAATTTAATTCATTATTACTAACTCATCAATATTGTTGCTTAACAGATAAATTAGCAAATCAATTTCACACTGTTTACTATGTGAATCAATTAGTTAAGTGAATTAGCAATGAGAAAAAGTATTTGTTCTTGAATTGCGTGATAATTGAACAACAAACACTCATTTTTCATTTCTGCTATTTATTTTGGTAAATTGTTTAAATCAAACTCAATTGTTCTATTTTTTGCTACTGTATGATGTTCGTTCATGATGTTCAAGTTGTAATTGTTTGTGTCTCTAGTCATCCCCATTTTATTATATATATATAATGTACTAGAAACCAGTTGCAATTTTTGTGGTGTTAATTAACTTGACCCTGCAATTCATGATGCTTGTTGCCTCATCATGTTATGATGCATGTAGTTTGTTTCCTTTGGTTATTGTGTGTGTTATTGATCTTGTGAAAGATTTCCAGGGCACCTATAGGGCAAGGGTATGGTCTGACTGAAACTTGTGCTGGTGGAACATTTTCAGAATATGATGACCCATCTATTGGGCGTGTTGGTGCTCCACTACCATGTTCATATGTGAAGGTAGAAGAATGTTCTCTTTCAATTTTAGAAGCGAAACATTAGGTACCTTGCTTGCTTATTTTCATGTAGATAAGTGTATTCTTGCTATTCATATATTTAATCATGAGATGGTGAGACTAACCAAGATATGTGGTTGCAATTCAAAGATAATCTAGTTTCTAGGAATTGCCAAAATGATGAAACCTATACTCATGACATTTATTTATGCAAATCTCTTTCATCAAAATCTGCTATTCTTATGAAATGTGTTAATGCTGTTTTCCTGTTTATATTCTCTTCCATATAGCTATTAAACTGCTTCAGTCATTCCTTGTTAAATTTGTTTCCTGTTCTTGTTTATATATCTTATATTTCATTTCAACTCTTAGCTTACTTAATATTGATATAATTGATGTGCATGGATGGTTATCCTTCAAACCATAATTACAACTTTACTATCAGTTGATTATTGGAGAATTTTATTAGTAAATGTAAAGCACTCGAACAATGATTTTTTTTTTTCTTTTTTACCACGAGGAAGAGGAAGACCAAAAAAGACTTGGTTAACAACAATAAAACAAGATAAAATTTATTTAGGTATAGATGATG
>JBBPFP010000002.1:2022358-2040647 GCA_037974795.1 Kaempferia galanga
AACACATCTACCAAACACTCATGATAATCTAAACTCTCTATCTTGTGTTTATCTAAACTCACCTACCAAACGAGGCCTAAATTTATAGAAAGTGGGTAAGAACTGATTAAGATATGACTTCAGTGTCAGAGGATGTGTCTACACTGATCCCAAAACTCTTTCAACTAACGCTATAGCTACAGGATCCAACTAGGTTTGGCTCAAAAGGCAAGGGTTCAAAGACTAAGAGGTGCTAAGTGAGATGGAATGGAAATTGTAATAGATAAGAAATTGAAAATTGATGCTCAATTTGGGTGACTAATAGTGGATCTCACAAATTTAATCTCCCAAATATAGAAATGAATTATTACTTAACTTTATGGGGAGAATAGAAAATATTCTTATTACACCCTAATAGGTAAGAAAAGGATGTGAACTATAAAGTACTGAGTATCCTATTTATACTGGGGCCGAGTCAAAGAGCGAAGAGAATTACAACTAATCATTTTGTCTCCAACTCGGACTTGCTCTGGCCTCACTTCACGATAGCCAAATCCCAATGCCTTACTTAATCAGACCTCAACCAAGCAGCTAAGAATACCAACAAGTTAAACCACTTACTTTCCCTCCTTGCCCATTTCGGCCAAACTAAACCTTGTGCAAAAAACTACAATCCGACTGGATTCAAATCTCCCGTCTCATTCCAAATTGATATCAAAATTAGACTTGCACAGCCAGTAGTGTTCTCTGATCTGTTATAATTTTAAAATAATATTAAACAATTTGATACCACCAAACAATTAAATAGGAATATGATAATTAATCACATGTCAAATTCCAGGTGTACCATCAGATCAACAACAAAGAAAGTTCTAACAATTCAATCCCTTGTAATAATCAAATATGATCGCCTGTCTATGCCAATATCAAAGACCGCCGAGCTTGGTATTTGATAGATGAAAAAAAAACCATGGGTATAGAACGTACCCAGAGATGAAGAAGCTGCCTATTTGCTTTCTGCTGCAATGGAGATGAAACAGCCAGTGAATTTTGACTAGTAAAAAAAGATTTCTGAACTTCTGATGGTGGATACAAGCGTGGGCTTAAGAAATGCTACAGTGTGTAATTGCCCAAAACAAATAAGTTACAATTAGAGGTTTAATTGACATGTAAATATGAGGATCAAGGTTTCCATATCTTCATTGTACCATCTTCACCATATGTGACAACTAAATTTCTGTGAGGGTGATGAGTTACGCCGATGACATCTTTGTCATGTACCTGTGGGAGCATAAACAAAAGCAAGTTACAAAAGCTCTAAGAAATTGTTTATCAGGGGGAAATAAATAAATGCAACAATAGCAAAAAAGACTGTAAATTTGACTTGAAGTCCATTCTTCATAATGCAATGCTAACTAACATAACAATCAATTCTTCCAAAAAATATTTATGGAATTAGTGAAGGATTTTGGTATGAAGAACAGTACATTTTAGTGGTTAACAATAGCACTAAAAAGGGTGTCTCAGACTTGGCATCCACATCATCTTTCCACAGAATAAATTTTAGACCATAAGTGCACTCGCTGTGATATGTTTAGGCATGTTTGTGATACGTCTCTCTTCATTACTCCCCCTCAATCATCCATCCAACATTGCTCATATCACACAATTTGATACTCCTAAATCTACTTGGTCAAATTCCACTGTTACAATTCCGACAAGAGAGTAGTTTCAACTTCTTCAGATCCAGGCGACTACCAATGCATCATCTCAGTCAGCTACCTCATTTAACCAAGGAGGAAACCTGTACTGCATGTATATCACATACCTTCAGGTTGTCCCTTGGTTCCTCGACTCAAGGGTCTTTTGAGCATATTTTTGCTAGCGCATCTTTTTTTATCAACTTTCATGCCCCCTACACATCCCGCCAAAGCAACGATAGATGATGGGTGCATCCTGCCAATGCCACGATAGATGATGGGTCTCACTTATTTATAAACCTCGCTTTATTTATCTTCTGTCCTCTATATTGCTAACTTCCATACCATTGAAGTTATTATCTATTAGTTGTTATATTTAATGCTACATCTGTTTCTATTTGGACGAGGTGATTAGCATGACTACTGCACTTTACTAGCTGGATGTGCCTTCACTATTATCTGTTCTTTTGGCTAAATTCTCTCATCTCTAGTTGAGCAATTGTCTTAGTCATCCTTCCTGCCACATTGAAGCATATAGTTCATAGAGCCTGAATCATTGGGCCAACATATTAAGTCCCCTTTCCCAATGAGTGTTCATAAATGTGGTCCAGAAGCTTTTTCTTTAGTGCATTTAGATGTGTGGGGCCCAAATCGTTTCAACTCTACTTTTGATTAAAATGCTTTATAATTTTCATCAATGACCATTCTAGAATAATATAGTATTTTCTAATGAAAGATAGTTCAGCAATTTTTTTTTATAATTCCTTTTGTGTAATCTCTATCAAAGTTCTACATAGTCCTAATGTCAAGAAATAATTCTCTCTCATTTATTCCAATGATTACTAACTTTCTATGGCATTCTACATCAATCTTCATGTCTTCGCACCTCAGCAAAATGGTATGCTGACAAGAAAAATTGGTGTGTTTTAAACCCATTTGAACAATACTCATACATATACATGTGTCACTTTCACTCTTGGGTGATACTCACACCTCACACTATCTTACCAATTGTATGCCATTCTCCATTCTACGCAGTAAGGCTTCATTAATTGTCCTCTTCCCTAGGACACTTATCTATGCTCTTCCTTCACGGGTCTTTAGGTTTACTTGTTTTGTACGTCTTATACCCCCTAGCTGTGATGAGTCTCTCAAGTGCATCTTTTATGATTATTAATAAAAGTGATTCAGTGCTGATGTATCCTTTGTATAAACTCCATACTATTGAACTCCTCCATCCTTATTTGAGTCAATCAAGGAAATTTTCTTGTTCCTACACCAGCATTCTTTCCCACTCAGTTGTGGACCTGCCTCCACCTTACGTGATTCCACCACCGGAGATGCCACATATCTTATATGGTTTCACCTCCTAAACAGGTGTATAGTCGATGTCCACAACATGAAGGTACCCCAGTGCTTTCTCAAAGACTCACTCTCCAATCACTAACAATTGTGCCAGAGCCTCGCACTGATTTGGACATTCTCATTGCTTTTAGCAAAGGTACATAAAAATGCTCCATCTCTCATCGGCTTTCACATTTTATATCTTTTATAGCTTGTCACTCAAATGTTTTTTTTTTTTAATCTTTACAATATATTCCTAGGCATTTTTAGATTCGGGATAGAGTTATGGTGAACAAAATTGACACTTTGCATTATAATGACACTTGGCAATTGGTTCCTCTCCCTCCTAGGTGTAATCTACAGGGGGTTGTAAATGAGTTCTCTCAGCCAAATGCCCACTAGACAACACTTTTTATCATCTTAAAAGTTTATATTTCCACCATTTCCCTCCTCTACTCTATCTTGATCCTTTTTTTCATCTACTCTGTCTGATCTATGTCAGTTGGTTAGTATCTAATTTTTTTCAGACATTTTGACATATAAATATTCCAACTATTCCAATTCTATAAAGCCTTTTCAAATTATCCATGAGAACAACCAATTTTAATAATCTGATTATCAACCTAAAAAAGATTTATATGATTGTTACAAACCGATGCCATGTCCTTTTTCACAACAATGAATAGCTGCCAGTATAAACACCAATCAGTACCTCCACTACTAGCTATATTTAATACAAACAATCTCACATAATAATGGGAAGAAAATCAGAGAATAAAAAATTTCAAAGTTAAAGTTGCAGAAAAGACTTCAGATGAAAATGTGAAAATAGGCGAACTCAAGCATGATGGAGATCAGGGATGATCACTTTAGAGAAGTCGAGTGATATGTAGAAATGGAGGATCAGGTTCTAAAGTGCACCAATATGAAGAAATGGAGGATCAGGTGCGGCAAGTCAGACAGATCATATGCTAAGCCTCAATTTGATCAAATAGTTGGGTAATTAATTTAGTCAAACTTGTATGGTAATTATCTTCAAAATTGAAAACCTTTCCTATCCCAAGGACGCGAGCAAATTACTAATTATCACCATACATACAAAAGCTTTCCCACCTGGTTTCTCGAAGTTTTCACATAGAGAGAAAAATGCCAATAAATAGGATATTACTACTTTCACAAACTTTGAGAATTGTACAACAGAAGTCATCTGGCATTTAAACTTTAGACTTGCACATAAATCTATAAAGCAACAATGAAAATAAAGATCTCCACAAAAGATCATAGTAACTGAATACAATAGATTGATAATGCGAACCTTCATTAGGTGTTCCAGTTTACCAGACTGATGGCTGAAACAATACATATTCCTGCACAATATTGAAACTATCAAAAACCAAAATATCTACCGGGAAAAGCTGAATGAGTCCAACATATTGAGTACAATGAATTGGTTACACAGTAATCTCAACACTAACAAAGGAAAATTTTAATTTGGTAGGATATACCACCGTAAGAGTTGACTACTTGAATTGCATGCATTCTCTAATCCATTATCTAGTTCTTATTTTGGGCAAACCAAGTAATGAAAGTGTAGTGTCTGAGGGAGAGAAGTCCTAGATGCATATGACTATGTACTAGCTGATATGTTTTGTGTAGGCTCATTGTTGAGACCAAATAAAGAATCCACTAGGTACATTTCTTGTTAGCTTAGTTGCATAAGAGAATGAAACAAGATCTAAAATTAGTTGCATAAGGGAACAAAAAAAAAATCTAAAATTAGATAATTGAAATGGTAAATACTAAACAGCAAATAATAAATAGAAAAAGACTGAACACTCATACATGTCTTCACCAACACAGTAGATCCATTCCCCTTTTGGAGAAACACAAGCTGCAACAAAATCCCCTCCTTCTCTCTTTCCAGAAGAGAAACTTTTTACAACCTGCAAGAACATCATTAATATAGCGTGTTCATCAAATATGCACTACAGTAACTGAATTTACTAATTTCAAATACAGAACATTAGTACCTGTCCCTGAAGAGTCATTATGTATACTGAGGAAGTCTTGTTGCAAACTACTATATGCTCATTGTTTTTGGGGGACAAATGAACAGAGTTTACAGAAGCATCACCCCCCTGAAAAATCAAATTACTGTTACTTTACAAACAAATTGAGGGGCATTAAAAAAATTATTAAAATTGAAGATAAATTAAAAGATCCAAAATACCCTTAGTGGAGGTGGTGGCTTAAAGGTTTGTAAACAATCTGTGCTCTTCATGTCCCATACCTAACCAACAACACCATGAAATCTCAGGAGTAATTGCGGTTATTGTTTACTGCTATAGCAATAATTCAACAATCCCAAATGGTTGGGCATAGTTGTATATTTTTATTTTAGTGAATAAGGATATTAATCCAACAGTCAAAGTTAATGTTTGTACCTTCACAGTACAGTCACTAGAGGCAGTAATAACACGACTGCCGTCATTTGAGAAAATTGCATCGTTCACATAAGAAGTGTGACCTCTGAACTCCTTCAACAACTTGCCAGATTTCATACCATGGATTCTATTACCAACAAAGACAAATTCAAAAATTGGAATGAAATAAAGATCTATGTTCACAGGGGAAAATCTTCATAACAGAAACATAAAGGGCATCCCAAGTACACAAAGCTCCTGCCAATGCAGGGTCGTGTGAAAGGGTCTATTGTATGCAGTCTTACCTAGATTTACAAGAGATTGTTTCCAAGATTCAAACACGTGACCTCTAGGTCACATGGCAACAACTTTACCGTCACACTAAGGCTCCCTTTCTCATATCGGAAACATAATAGCGACAATATTTCATGGCAAGTTAGACAAAAAGTTATATATAATGGCATATATGTTGTAGAAGGAACTAATGCCACAGTCCATAAACAAGACAAAGATTGCTTAAATAAATCGCTAATTTTAATTTAACTGAGAATAGTGGACCTACAACAGTATCGGAACATATCTCATGTGGGCAATCAAACTGAATGCCTCCAAGAATTATTAAATAAATAGTAAGATCTTTTTGAAAATATTCTGATAATCTTTTTTTTACATTTTTATGATCTCAATTATATGGAGTTAATGGATTCAAAGTCTATTAGTAAATATTCTGATAATCTATTTTTTTACATTTAAATGGTGTCAATTATATGGAATTAATGGATTCCAAGACTATTTGGATCCTTTTTTTTATTTGCTAACACAAAATTAAAGTGGGAACCCTTGACTTCCCTCTTCTCTCAAGTGGCTCTACTACAACCTCCACACTTTGCACTGAGGAAGGCAAAGGTAGACAATCCTAGCACAAGGTGGCACATATCCAGGGAAAAATTAAGCCTAACCTCAATACTACATTGGACTCTCTAGCTTCACTTTATTGTCCCTCTAGCTAATTACGCCACCATGCCCCCTCTTCCCCCATCTCTTTTCTTTTTTTTTTTTAATTTTCCTTTCTTTTTGTTTCGTTTGTTTTTGTCCGGCAGTTACAATGGAGGCGAAATCAACAGGCAGACATAAGTGAAGAGGTATGAGGCCTTAGGAAACAAGCAGGGGAGCTCAAATAAAGCATACAAATGTAGACATGAGGGAAGAGGTAGGAAAGGCCTTGAGAAGCCAGCAAAAGTCAACTACTGCACGTTAGCACAAGCAAGACCTTTTACAATCATGACACAATTAGATACTGAAATCAGAACATATTGAGGTTCACCATTACCCCAAAACTAGGTTCAATACTAATTTGAACCTTATTCATAGTTTAGCTTTATATCAAAATTTAACTCAGTCAACATGTCCTACAAAGTCAGCACAATATAGCATCAGAATTGTTCATTGTTGAATGATACATCAGTTGTAGGTTTAGAACTTAGAAGCTCAGGATAAATATCACAATGTCTAAATATACTATATCCACAAATTAATCTTTTCTCAATACATGACCAATCTCATACTATGGCTAAAGCAACTAATTGCAAAACAAGTTCAAGCTTCCAAAATTATCAATGTAGAGAAACTCATAGATTCATCTCTTAAAAAGCTATATTCAAGTAGTAGTTGAAATAAAAACTTATTCAATTACTTTATTTTCCAGCTCAATTTTAATTAGTTAGGTAGCAACTGTACACTGATAAAAAAAATCACTCAGAAAATCTCTAAGCAAATGCTCAGTTGCAATAAAGCGATATGGTAGTAGGATGTTAAGAGAAATTAAGGGTACATGATGGGTTGAAAAACCTTGCTGTACCGTCGAAGGATGCACTCAATAGCTGGCTACTATCACGAGAAAACACAAGACTGGTTACACCTTGAGAATGTGCTCGTTCAAGGCGCCTCAAGCATTGACCTGTTCTAATACGCCAAACCTGTAACATCAAATCATCAAATTTATCAGATACAATTAAGAATAAAGTAGAAATCGAAACTGCAACCAAGAATGAACATAAAACCCCATAGATAAAGGAGCATTCTCCAATAGGCAGTCTGTTAATACACCATTTAATTTTGTATTATGAAGATTGAGGTACTAAATAAACTTTAAAAAAGAAGAAAGTTAATCTAAGACAAATAACAGCTATACAACTACTATGTAACCAGGCATGTTGACATTCATAAACAGTAAGAAGGCTTTACTTTAACAAGTATATAAAATATAGATGGAATATTGTACCTTAATTTTTCCATCTTGTGACCCAGATGCTAGCATTTCAGAATCTCTACTAAAATCAACACAGAGCACTGCATCATCATGCATCATAAAAGCATCCTGCAAGGATTATGCAACGCAGGAGTCACAAGACAAACAAAAACTGGATCAGCTTTGTATTCATGTTATGGATGAGGCAAATTACTACAAAATACCAATTCAATACATGAACAGAAGGCAATGTCAGCATTTGTTGGCACCCACCAATTATATAAAAGTGATAACTAAATCAATGAATAAGCATTCAAAGAAGAATGAAAGTGACCCAATCAAATTTTACATATAACTCAGTTATCTATACAAGTCAACCCATCATGGTCTGGAAAACAATTGCATTTCATACAAGTACAAGCACCCAGTCAAATTCTTCCTGCCAAAGTGGCAATTGCTTTATGGACATCACCAATTCATGGAAAGCTTGTATGCATCAGTTGCAATGTTCTCATTTTTCTTCTGAAATTATAGAAACTCAAACTGCAATAGATTGAGCCATACTGTCCTTTTTATAATTTGCCGCCAAAACACTTTAATTTTAACTATGTCATGGTAGGCACAATTATCTTCATCTGTGAGACTCATCCAGCCATGGTAGTTAAGATTGTGATCTGGATCTTAGAATCTTATGGTCATAGGATCCAAACTGAACAAAGCAATCCATATCTGTATTAGGGTAGGGTTTAATCAACGTACAGTTTGATCCTATGTCGCTTTATAGTTCATCTCACTTCCAACAACTTTGACTAGATATAATATATTTCCATTCGATTAGACATTTTAATGATTGACAGTTGGTGTAGAAAATACCTTTTGTGCCATAGCATTAGGAGAACTTTTCAAGTATATAAGATTTCTTCTTAAAGCATGGGTAGAAGAATTCACTTTAACTATTGTCATTAGATAGATAGTTATCATTGCCTTTACTGAAGTCATTCCTTGATATATAAAGATAAAATACTTGGAATCGTATTGTACTGTTCATATGTTTACTGTATGATTAATTTATTAATGCTTTGTAACATTGGAATAATAGTGTTTAAAATTTTCTTACTGATATTATATATTGTGACTTTAAAGTTCATATATATGATGCATTATAAATGCCAAATAAATTTCTAAAATGTTTTGGTTTTGATTTAGTTGTGGGATCTTATGATCTTACAACTCTGGTCCTATAGACCTCCCATTCCTAGGTAGGATCTTGATCTTGCCAACCTCAGATCCAGCAATCATTTCTCAACCCTTGTGAGATTCATCTAGCTTCAATTATTATTCCCTACACTAATCAAGTATAAGCCTCACCATCCAGCCCTTACTTGGTGTACATAAACATTTGTCGCAGACAACAAAAGAAATTGTCATCATATTCGCCAAGATGGTTACTCCTACTCTAACAATCCTATTTTCAAAAAATGGATGATTTTTCAACAATCTCAATATGAGGTCGAGAGGGGCGGAACAGGAGGAAATGATAAAGAACAACTTTTGGGTTTTGAGCATTAATCTAATTTGAGTAAAACAAATGCAGTATCTAGCCTAGTGATTGGTTAGGCAAGATCCAAAAAGAACAATCTGTGATGCCCCAACAACTCAAGGTCTAAAATAGCTTGCCGTGTCACTCAGTACGGGAGAAATATTTCGTTTTGCCCACCGACCGAAATTGGCACCGGCACATCCGAGGTACCACGGCGGCGGAGGCGTCGCATGCCCCTCACGATGGCCTCGCAGCCACCGCGAAGGCCTTGTGATGGCCTTGCGGCCGCCAAGGAGGCCATGCACGGCCTTACAACCACCGTGGAGGCCACACACAGGCCTGGTCCACGTGGCCCTTGTAGCCGCCTCAGATGCCACGCGCGGGTCTTGCGTTCGCTCGTGATGCGGAACACGGCGAGGAGAAGCAGGAGAAGAAAGCAAAACAGTCAACTTAGCTTTTAATTAAAAAACTTACATTAATAATTTCAATAAACTTCTAACTATAGTTGGGATAATTTATATAGCCTTAATTAAATCCTAATAAAACTATACTATTAATTTAATATATGCTTTAAAAATTTTATTTTTATTGTTGAAAATTTAGATTAATTTTTTATTTTTAGTTTATATATTTTATATTTAAAAAGTATTGAAATCATACCGACATGACACGGTACAGTACCAAAACCGTATTGCTCCGGTCTATAACCAAACCCTCAACACATGTCAAAATTTTAAACCTTGCAACAACTTATAGTTAATTGTAAAGATATGTTCTTAATGTTGACTCTGAGCAAGGATATACTTAAAATGAGGTCATTTTATATTTTTATTGCCTACTATTTCTGATAAGTAGAGTTAGATCTCTCTCTAGCTCTCCACAATCCTCACACCACCTATAAGCATGTTGATAGACCTAATTGCCAATTGTCAAATTTACTTTACCTTTCTTCTATTGATAAAGTTAACTTGACTGATGTATAAATATTATTTTGATGAAACAGGTACATTTTACGAGTATTGATTCATTGAAACATACACAATAAAGTGACATTTGTCAGACTATCATGTTTCTTACCTATTTTACTATTCGTACATTGGAATTTGATATTCCAGGTACCAACTAGCAACCTTCTACAACTTTTACCCACTCAATCATACTTGTCAAATTAATATTGCATCACAAAGCACGATCTCTTTTGAAATGAGATAAAACATAGATAAGATCAAAGATCGAGTTGAGCCAGGCTTTCAAACCACGGTTGGCTCAAAAACAATATCAGGCGGTACTGTATCGGTGTTGGAAGTGTGCCAAAGGAGAAAAGGCAAGGAGAGGAGAAAGAGCGTTGGTGCTGATGTTAGCATCAGAGGAAGAAGAGTAGTAGAAGATGAAGATTTATCTGTACCAACTGCATTTTGATGCAGTTTCAACGTAGAGGAGCTAGATGGAAGGGGTAAGAATCTGCACAAAAGAAAGAAGGAGGATAGAAAGCGATGAGGACTTACATATGCTAGTTAGAGTTTCAGTACAGAGGAACAAGCATAGAGGAGGAGCCAACGTCCATGAGATTGCAATGAGATGCCACAGTGCTTGCACGATAGCGAAGGTTTAAAGGTACTCGAATGAGGCTTGAAAGAGAGGGGAACATTGGTGTTCAAAGCATAAGGAGGAAGAAGAGGAGGTTTCACACATTGTGCAAAAGTGCTGATGAGTGTTGGTTATTCCGCGTGTCAATTGGCGGGTAAAACGTAATGGTTCACCTGAGCCAACAAGCACCGAGTGAAACTTTCAACTGTGAATAAGACATGTTAATCCATATGATACAAAGTTAAGGATACTCTTTGCTCTTTGTAGAAAACTCTTGAAATATACATTTAGTATTTTTGTCACGTAAACCAAATAAAAAATAAATTGAAGTTTCAAAGTTGGCAGGAACCTAAAGTTACTACTTGAAATATCTAAAGTGAATACAAATTTCTAACTCACATCGGCCTGATACTGCAGATCCTTCTTAAGCTTCCCACTTATATAATCCCAAACCTGCATATAATTGGAGAAATGAGTGATGCTATTAACTTGTCGCTCGCAAAGCTCCATGAATGGAAAATTTAATACAATATCCTACCTCTACAAATCCATCAACTGAGCATGAAACTAGGTACTGACCATCAGGTGAAAATCGAGCACACTCAGGGTGACTTTTCTTTCCAAACTGCAAAGAGCCAAATAGTACATTGGAATTCATTAAAAAGAAAAGAATTTCTTTACTTAGCACAAAAAAATATGTTCATCATCTAGAGTTGCTGAGAGAAAGTCTATATAAAGTGGAAATGAGGAAGAAACCACCAAAGCACATGTAACTAGAAGCATGATATGTTGAACAAATTCTTGCATATGCTAGACCTTGTAAGGTTTAATGCAATCTGAGTAAAGCAATATAAATAAGAATGTTATGTGGTGATATTTATCATTATCATATAATCTCTTATTCTGATATGACCAAACCAGTAACTTCTACAATGATCAAAAATTATTTCAAGTGTTGATCGGATATTGAATGATGGGACCAAAACATATTGTTCTGACCGCTGACTGACATTAATATTGTGTTGGGCCAACCCTGCCAACACAACTTCGCTGATAGTGATGAAGATAGGTTCTATCCTGGATAGTACTAGCCAAGAGAGAAACATTGCTGATCACGGAAAGGAGATGAAACACTATAAATGAGAAAGAAGGGGAAGATGGGCATTCTACAGTTCTACTAGATTTGACATTATATAGGCATTCTACAGTACTTTATATTTTTGTCAGTATTATACAGTTTTATATGAGAAGTTGTGACATACTAGCATATTTCCACATTTACATAGCTAAAATTTCAGTAGCAAGATCGTTAGGTTGCATAACTATGGCTTGTCAAAGGACAAGAACAAAAGGCATTCTTTTATGAGTAAAAATGATAAGTAAATTAAGCAGTATGAAGCAGTTGACAGATTTTCTAGATACTAGTATACTACCAATCAACATGTACCTTTATTGGGTGTGCAAGGGTTGTTGGATACATATCATCTTCATCTTGTTTCATTGCAGCTGTACCCCGGAACAAGTCAAATTGAGTGCCTGGGGGCAACAACCCTGGGAAATACAAAAAGAAAAGCAGGCTTCTGGTTGAAGGAGATACAAACCAATAAAAGCCAAGATGGTTGAGATTCATTAATTTAAAAAAATTGACCTTGATGTTGCTGCCACTTCAAAGATTGGCCAATCAATGCCATCAATCGAGAAGGTGGTACAACAGAAACTTCGGCAGCAAGAGCTGAAAAGTTCCAGAAGAAAAAAAATGATGAATATACTGCAAGAAATTATATGATGTGTTTAGCTGGAACAACATAGATGGTAATTGGTAAGCACTGCTTTTTATCAACCAATTAATAAAGCACAAACCAACAATCATAATAGCACTGAAAAAAATTCCAAGAAACCTAGCTAAAACTCAACATGTCTTCCTTTTTGTGTCATTATAAGTATGCAGCACAAAAAAAATATATTGTAGAGAAGATATCATATTTTCATGTCAATTGATCATATGCACATGGAAATATATGACAGGATATCACAATATAATTATTGACAATGTGACACTGTTTTTCACAATTCCCTTTCAAATATAATCAAGAACTATGTTGTTGCATAATATAATCCTACTCACTGTGTTTGAGCAATCAATATTAAAATCTATAATAGTTTGCATAAAACAAAGGATTATTTACAATATTATAAAAAGAATAAACATTTTGTGCATGAAGATTGTTCAAAAATTGTGGCAAAAATTCAATTCAATGTCCCAACTTTCACTATAGGTCATCTAACAGTTCCCGTAAAAACCGTATGTATAATTCATATATTTCCGAGATAGGAACAAGTGAAACACTTGAAGAAATTCAAAATGTCAATGTTTTGTAGCCACTTACAATCTACTACTTGCTAGAATTAATAGCATACAAATCTTTTTAGTTTTCAAATATTACACGTTTAGTTTCATCAAGTCTACATGAGTTATAAAAACATGCAATATAAACAACAATATATTCTTGATGCTCAATAGACATAATAAACCAAACAAAATCTGACAAAGAGATTCCAGTATAAAAAATTGTCAAAAATAAAAATTTGAGAAGGAAACATTCATAATCTTGAATGTTAAACTAGAACCTTGAGCGATTTGTGAACGGCGCTTCTCCTTGGTAGACTCTTGATATGCCTGATAAGTGGCAAAAGCAACCCATATCAAACCAAGAATGATCACATTGAAGGATCCAACTACAGTAAACAAAATGCACACAGAATACGTGTTCCATGCTGAGGAGGATACAACAGAATCTACGTCAAGATGAAGCTTAGAACATTGCACGAATTTTTAATGGGAAGTTATAGAACCTACATTTCAACAAAAAATTATCTATATTGGTCCTTGTAGCTTTAAGCATCACATTAAACCATTAGCCTTCTTGGAAAAAGAGAGCTGCACTGTCTTTCTGAAATTTCTGTACATTGATCAGATGACTCACTGTTTTGGTTACCCTAGTATGTTGTTTCAGCAGAGTTATAATGTGGCATAACTGTACTTGGAAATTTGGAGCCAATAAACACGGATAGTGGAAGTGGTAAGACAGGATAGTCAACGGGATGGTCAACAAAGAAAATCCAGTGCAAAAATATGACAATGATTTTGTAATAATAATGGGATTACACTAGGATTAACGAAGACATTGTTGAAATTAATTGCATATCAAAATGACCAATAATACAAACCTCATTGGGATCAAAGTATGTTCGAACTAAGAGATGTTCAAGACGTAAATATCTCTCAGGTTGTTCTTGCTTCATTACTCCCATAACTTGTGTTTGTCTAAGAATAGCACGTGCAGTGTCCAACTCACGAAGCTCAATCATTTCAAGAACAATCTGTCAGGCAACAACTGGAATAAAAATCTCACAAATTGATATTTTTGGCAAATCCAACAAAAGCATGTTGAGTATTCTTTAAAAAAGGCAGTAAGATATGTCTTAGGCTTCACTACATTAACAAAAACCATTACATATTTAGATAAAGAAAATCAGTAAGGGACAATTATGGTGTGTGCAATGAAGAAAGACTTAAAATTAAAACTAAGGGTGGGAAATGCCACATAAAAGAATGAAAATGGAGTAATGCTCGATTGGTCAAAAAGATACCAAAATCTGAAGCTACAAACCTGTTCATAGAGGTCCTCCAGTTTCTTTCTAGGAAGTTTAAGTTGCGCAACCTGAGGCAATATTGCATCCCATCTTCCACTATTGATGTCAGCGATAAATGTTTCAAGACTGTCCACAGTGTTTAATGAGACTTGGCACTCCCTCTGCAACGTCTGGAAGGTTTCATGTAATGAATTTTCTTTGCAGAACTGAAGAACAATTTTGATTACACTGCAATACAAAGCAGTGAAAATAAGATTATCTAAGTAGTCACTCTAGTAAGCCAGCAAGGGCAAATATAATATATGAATAACATAAAAGTTTGGTTGGTGAACATGATGAGACCATAAAAAGAAATAAGAAATTTTACAGGATTCATTATAAAGAAAAAAATTGTAATGGGACTCCGCGTAGTAGCTGCAATGTTATCAGCTTAACAAATCTTTTATTCCTGAAAAAGTTGAGAGTCAAGGAAAATAAATTGATCCGTTGGAATATCATTTTACTCACTACATGAAAATGAAGATGCAATCAAAGCACCACAGAGAGATATTTCCCCTTCGAAGCTTTTATAATGTCTAGAAGACAGTGACTAGAATACACTTTGCTATAATCTTCAAAATAACTTAAATAAAAAAGAAACCTAATCAATGATTTGATTATCCATTGACACAGCTTTCATCTGTTGATCATCTCAAAATCCTCACTTGATCAGCATTTTGAAACACAGGGGGTGACTCTACACTATCAGGTTCACAAGTTTCCATCCAGTTCAACTGAAAAAATAAACTACATAAATTGAATCACACCTCACTCAGGTTCTCTATTCTTCTGATTGAATAGACAAGGGCAAGATTTCTATATCATCACACTTGGCCCAGTGCATAGGGCGTCAGCATAAGCTTGCTTAATGACTTTTTAACAATTCTAACAATGTGGTCTACCCCAACAATGTAAATAAAGTCCTCCAACTCCGTCAAACTAAATCACTATCCTAGACCCCCAGTGAAATAGTGCTTGCTGGTGCAATAGGACTAGCTTCAGTTGCGATGGTCTATCAGGATACAATTACACAAGTGGCGAGAGGATCAACGTCCAACAAATGGACAAGTTGTTTCCTCGATGACAACTCAAGCCACACATTTTAAGTTTACTCCACATTTTAAGTTCCCTGATGACATAAGTTTCCATGACTCTAAATTTAGGGTTGCCCCTTCAGAAACTATAGCAGCACAAAACACACAACAAACCCCAAACCAATTGGTGAAGAAAACAAGAGAAGCACAAAACACACAACAACTACCCAGATAGAAGATAAAGGAGGATGAGGCAGTTGTTGTCAATCAAGAGAAACCTAAAACAAAGGACTTACTCCCGCGCTTCAATTTCCAGTGTCGACATGACCGAAAGAGCTTACTGAAAAACAGTAAAGCGTAGGCTTGAGTAGGCCGATGTCTCGTGGTCGGCGCGTCAGAATGCTCCAGCTCCACGAACCCTAGACAACGGACGCTTCCTCGACAGGGTGCTTCCGGTTCAGCAGTCGTCGGCACGGCCAAGAATGCAGGGACTCGGAGGTGGTGGACGGAGCAGAGGAGTTCGCTTCGGTCTAGAGGGTGAATTAGGGTTTAAGTATATCGAGCCATATTTTCATCTCTTCATCTCCCTTCTCCTTTCTTCCTTTATTCAAGCAAACGAGAGAGGGAGAACTCGTCGTGAGGAGTAAGGGAGAAAAAAGCTCGGCTGTGGCCAGTCCTCGCAGCTACGGGCAGCGCAGGCTCGCAGCGACGGTGGAGGCGAGTGTGTGCGGCGGCCGGTGGGAGAGTTCGAGAGGAGGGGGGAACCGTTAAGGGAACCGGCGGTTCGGAATAAATAGGTAATTCAGTCGCTGATCCGAAACCTTATCGGGTCAACCTTGAATCCGATTTGGATCCGAATGCCGCCCTCCCTTCGTTCCGGTGCTATAAACAAATTTAATATCCGGTAAGCATTTATTTATATTCATTTTATGCATACAAAATTAATTAAATTAATAAATTTAAATAACTTATTAAATTAAATAAATAAATTTAAATATAAATTTGTTCAGTTTGATAAGAGATTGTGAATTATTCGTGAAAAATATTCATAAATAAAGTTTGTGAACTATATTTTTCAATAAATTCTTATAAAAAACTTATATTATAAACTCCATAATAAATCAAACTAGCTTTGAAACATGAAAATTTTAAATAATTACATAAATTTAAATTGAGAATTAAACAACATCTAAATAAATCAAACTCATAAAAAAAATCAAGTTCAGTTTAAATAAATATTTCAATAACTTAATTCATTTTAAGCACGGCTTAATTTTACACAGTTAACTTATCAAATAAACTTAAATATTATAAAATTTGCTTCAACTGGGCTTGCTTACAACCTTGCCATCATCTAACCCAATTGAATAACCCTAAACTTACTTAAAAGGTAAATTTGGGTTCTAGGCTACTTAAAGGCTCCTGTCAAGCTACAATCTAATAGCTTAGATCACCCTCAATTTGTCAAAAAAAAAAAAAAACATGGAGCAAACTTAGAAAACTCTGTCCATCGTTTGCTAAGTGTGATTGTTTTAAATAACAGGAGCCTTAGTACCACAAAATCGTATTAAATGATGTATTTTTTATTTGGTAAGTGTGATTGTTTGTTTACACTTATTATGATGTATTAATCCTTCTTATGACTTTGCTATCAAGAGCAAGAGTTGATAGACCGTATTTATAAATCGGAATGACTATTCATCTCTCCTTTAGTTCGATCATTCAATCCTAACATGACGCACACAAATACCTACATCGGTGAATAAGAAAAACAATGTAGCCTAAGACTTGAGAATACTTTGATTTGGCTGTCGTACCCTAAAATCGTCCTACAAGGAGATAATTTTAGGGGCAGGGACAACTTTAACTTAAAAATGGTCTATTTATAAAATAATTTCAATCAAAATTATTTAACCAACCAACAACCAAGCCTTTTCCCACTAAATGGGGTCGGCTAATATATATATATATATATATTAAAGAATATTTTTTATCCTAAAAATAATAAAATGCTAAGGTAACATTACTTTACCTCTGTCAAAATTATGACACATATAATATTTTACTTTTTAATCATTTATTAAAATTATTTAAATTTAATCAAATTCCTTCTACATTATTAAAATTGCTTGAGTGTGGTTTTAGATTAGATAGAATTTGACTATTATACCTTACACCTTGAGATTAAATCGAATTTGATTGCCATACTTTCTAGTAAAAAATAATTTTAATAAAAAAATGTACGCTTTTAATTTTTCTTAATACTTTTTAAAATTATAAATTATTTTTTAATTAAAAATTTAATTTTACTATAAATTTTAATTTTTTTTAGCTCATAATGTTTTATCATGGCATATACTCAAAATCTTGATTCTAGTTAAAGTAAAATTATAAATGAACCTAACGTTCGTGAACAATTAGGTATTCATCTTAGTAAAAGTTTATTTATATTCGTTCAATATACAGAAGATCAACTAAATGAATAAGTTTGAACAACTCATTTAACTAAATGAATAAGTTTGAATACATATGTATTTGACTCATTAATATTCATAAACAATATTGCATGAACAATGTTCATAAACATTGTTCATGAATAACATTCATGAACAATATTTGTGAGTCATATTTATCAATACAATTCTCATCAACTTGCTAAATAAAATAAATGAATAAATAAATTTATATTATTAAACTCAATAGTTAATCAAATAAGTTTAAAATGTAAAAATTTCAAACAA
>JBBPFP010000002.1:2078272-2096848 GCA_037974795.1 Kaempferia galanga
GCATAATTTTAGGATTGGATTATTTTCTTTTTGCTATATAAAGATATTTATAGCCTATGCTTAGATATGATTTTTAATGATCAACTAAGAGTATATTAATCTTCTGCTATTTTTCTCTTCCTCATTTGAGTGCTATCATAGTGCTATTAATTTTACGTACGACTTATTTATTCGTAAGAAAAGAGCAGAAACCAATTTGTACATAAAGTAAATGTTGACTATATATATCTTTTGATGGTATTCGATTTTTTGTTTTGTTGTTTTTAAAATAAAAAAAAAATCGTAATCTGGTCACGGAGCCACTAAGAAATTCGTGTCTTAAATAGTTGCGATATCATCGAGTTCACGAATAATGCTGGGCTGCAAATCGGCCGGGCTACGAGACTGTTGGACCGTAAATGGGCTGGCAATCAACGATTAAACAGGCTACCTCGCAAGATCTGGAACCTCGTCGGAGGTAGGGAAGGTAGGCGGCGACGGCGGAGGCCAGCAGCTCACCGGGGAGATGCTTCATCGATCAGTTACAGAGCGCCGATTTCTCACCGGTACAACTCGATTACGTCGTCTATTCCGTCGGCTACGGAGGAGAGGTATGCCAATGGCCTTCATTTTACTTCAATCTGTGCGACTGATGCTCTCACACTTCCAATGTGAGTCTCATTCCATTAACTTTAACCCTAATCCCTCACTTGCTTTATGTTTCTGCAGCAGTGAAAAAAGTGCGCGGAGAATTAACTCGGAGGATTGCGATTCGAGAACAGGCAAGTTCTTCAAACACCTCAATTTAGGAGGAATTATGCTCTTCTTTGCATCTCTAGTTATCGAATGCCACATATCTGTTTGCATCGGTTGCTTCATGAATGGGGAATCTGTGTTGCTGACACATGATGTGAAATATTTTGAGGAGCTTAGCCATCATTGAGGTGGCAACCCTAGGCTGCAAGATTTTGTCTTCACATGCTAAAGGCCCATGAATCGACTTCTAGAGTGGGATTCACAAACACATTTCACAATATATAAGAATTGACGTAACTCTCTAATGGCTGGTTGTCCTGGTCATTTTGTTTCAGTACGAAAAGAGCCAATGGAGAATTAACTCGGAGGATTGTAATTCAAGAATAGATTGGTCTTTTGTTGTGGTTCATGAAAGTTCCCTATCTGTTGCATCGGTTGCTTCTTCTTCAACCTTCTATCAGCATGTCTCTTGACTGTGTATCCTTGCCTATCAGTCACATGAAATGAGCTTAGCTATCGTAGAGGTGGCAACTCTAGGCTGCAAACAACTTGTCGCCCTATGCCCAGGGCCTATGAATTGACTACCGGAGCAGATTCATATAGACATGTCATGACAAGGACTTGAATGGTCCAATCTTGTCCAGTAATAGTTGACTTGCTCGACAGAATGTCTTCTATGTTAGCGTATTGATTTGGCTACGGATTTCCTGTAGTGTCGTTGACAATACTCTATTATAGGAAACAGCATGAGGATTTCTGATGGTAACCACCGCCTGTGTTACAGAGACGCTCGTGGTTTAGGTTAATTAGGTTGCTATAGCTTGAAAGTTTCAACCAAATTTGAGGGAAGCACTGTTCAAAGGAATGAAGTCAAGTTTCAACTCAATGAAAAAGCTTCCTTGATTGTGACAAAATGTCTCGTCGAGCAAATCTTATTTTTAGACTTTAGAGTTTGGCTAATTTGTAGCTACAGAAAGATTTCTTTCATTTAATAAAGGCACAGAGTGAAATAGGATTTGCATTTGATTAGATTGAAAGGAGATAAAGTTGAACTCACAGATGTCTTGCTGCAGGACAAAGCTACCATATTCCTTTCGTGTGCTAGGCAAACTCTCCCTGTTTCTCCTGCCCTGAGATCAGGCTTGGCCTAACGAAAGGGACCTTCCCCATTAGTCACGGGCACAGGAGCTAGAGACACCAAGTCAACGTTCCCACAGCTATATTTTATAATTTTCTTTCTTATGCATTCATGGAATCGAAACTTTTATGACAACAAATAAAAGATAGTTTATCTGAATGTTGGCACGTGCAAGGATAATTCTGGACTTTGTGATCTTTCCATAGACGACTTTAAGCAGCTGAAGCAATCATCCTTTGGCTTTTGAAAATGATCTGACCGGTGTTGTAAGAAGCAGACGTGGAATGGCGCAATCGGCACACAAGTCACCTTGTGATTTCACCACGTGAGTTCACCTTTTCGGACTGAACATGTCTTAGTGGTATCTAGCCAGGTGACAACATAATAATGCTACACTGATCGGCTCTGCTTTTTTATTGAGGTGTCCATCACGTGGCCGGTAAAATATATTTGGCCAAGAAATAGTGTGTTCTTATTATTATCTCTCGGAAATCATAATTGTATGATTTTATAATTACTGGAATATAAATATTACGAAATCATAGTAAGTAAACTAGATTAAATCTGCATTGCTACAATTATGAATCTGTTGCATCCTTTTAGACGGATAAGAACAATGTGCTTGGTAATCTCTAGCAAAACAATAGAAAGCCCTTAACTTACTAGTATTGGTCCACTTGAGTCCGGACCAAACACCAGTAATGTATCCTACGTCTCCAATTCCTCGGGTGAATTTTGTTTGTAATATGATGGCAAATTATTATTTTAGTTGCTTGAATTTATTTCATAGCCTACTCCATATCATGCATTAATTACTAGGCTTCTTGTTTTTCTCTCTCTCTCTTATTTTGTCGTGGTAATACACTTCTGCTAGCGGGAACTGAATCAAGTAGTAATTATTGAATACTAAAAAGATAAACTGCATTTACAATTGAAACATGTACAGCCCATTGATACATTGATACAGCAAATGCCGTTAGAAATTAGTTCAGTCCCAAAGGCATTCTCACCGATCTCAACACTCTGTTGCTGTTCTTTTCCGGCGAACCGATCCTAACTGAGAGGGCAACAAATGAAAACATTTTAGCAACCCATAAGCTGTATCGCCAGATGAACTTAATAGAAATCTCTGTTTAAAATGCTTCTTGGTTAGTTGATTAAGTAGTGGACAATGAATTATTAATTACTGTCTTAATTAGTGGAAAAATTGACAGTCAGATTGCATGAATGCTGTCATTAGCTCAAAAACTTACAGGTGCCGAAGAAAAATCTGAACTTTTCAACACCCTCAACCTTTTCACAGTCGAAACAAACATCCTGCAACATGCATGAGAGGCAGCTCCTGTCAATATAGTTGGAATTGGTGGTTTTTCTTGACTAATTTCTGTATGACTTATAAAACAAACATATTCAAACTATATATAATTCATCAGAAACAATGGAACCAAGTCTTGTATTTTTGTGTTTTTCTTGGTCTCTATTCGAGCTTGAGGTGAATTATCCTTAAATCAATGCTGACTGACTACTTAAGGTGCCAAGTATATTTTTGGATCTAGTGCCCCTGTTGTTTGGTTTGAGTTAGAGAGTAATAGGGTCGTTTACTCCCCCTCTTGCTAAATATTGATCATTTCAATTATGAGCATTATGCACTGTAGTTTTGAAATTAAAAGAGTATTAATTTAACATTAGGTGATAGTTTGTTCCTTAGGCTATCAGTTCTTAAAAGTTTGCTAATATGTTAAAGAGGAAAAACAATGCTTACTCCCATGGAATATCCCCCACAAGCATTCTGTGACCTTCATTGTCTTCATAAGCCAAAGTGTATTCACCAGAGCCACCCAGCAAACCTATGAATGCTTTTCTGGCTTCCTCATCCTTCTGACTGGCGCTTGTAGAGGTGTCTTTTTGAGCTGTAATCTCTAGCCAAGTTTGATTTCTAAGACAAAAGAAGAACAGCGAGATTCAAGAACACAAATTGTCTACCTAAAGTTTCAGTACCTTCCAAAAGGCCTAGAAAGAGATCTTCCACTGCAAAAGAGAGCTTCTCATAGCTATCGTAGACTTTCAGATCAACCTTTCTCCCAATTGGGATACCATCCATGTTGATCTTCACGAGCATACCCTTGTTGTTGTTCTCGAGCTTCACTTCCTCCTCTATATTTCTTGCCACCGGCTCCACTCTTTGTTTGCCTGAGTTAGTTGCTAGATTCTTTCTGAAGGATCTAATGGGAGGCCAGCCAACAGCCGGAACAGCAGCAGCTCTGCCAAAAAAAAAACTCAAGTTAAAGGTATTAACATGGATTGCAGAAAGAACAAGTAGGAAACTACACAATCAGCCATCCCCTGGGTTTTTAGAATCCCTGAGCATTCAAAGTGGTGTGAGCAGATAGTTTAGAAAGAAAGGTACTATGGAAGAGATGGCATAGGCTACACTTATGACACCCACGATGGCATGGCATATGGGCTGGTCTGGGAGCTAGTGCTGGGTCCAGCTCCATCTGCTTTCTCCTTCTCAAGCCTCTGCTGTTGTTCGAATACCCCAGTCCCAACTCTGCTCTGCAACTCCAAAATTTCAGTTTCTTGATGCCGAACCCCTAAGAACAGAATTCAAGGGCATGATAGAGATGAAAACTTGATAGAGAAAAAGACCTTTTTGGTACTAGAAATACCTTCATTTTTAGACTCAGCTGCTTCAAAGACTCCCCTTTTAATGGAGGAGGTCTTTGAAGCTTTGGAGATGAAACCAAGAGATAAAATAGAGAGCTCTTCTTCTTCTTCTTCCTCTCGTAGGTCACCTCCAGGTAGTCCGAGCCTCAGTTCCAATATCTTCTCTTCTGAGGCATCTAAACGCTCTACTGTCCTTCTTCCTACTCCATCTTGCACCACTCTTTCATTTGGAATCAAATCTAGCAGCCGAGGAAATCCATCTTCCTCTTTCTTAAAGTCTTCTCTTTCCATGACCTTTTCTCTGAGGACGAGACGAGCTAATGTTTCAACTGCAAATATTGAGCCGGAGGATTAAACAAACAGCCATCGCCTTACTATTTCAACGCTCAAGCTGGCAGAAAGCGTCAAAACCAGTGTTTTTTTTTTTTTTTTTGTGACAAAGAAAAATTCCACAGACCAATTGAGCCATTAGCACTACCACTCGAAGATCTCAAAATCAAAGTTTGGAGGAGGAATCAGGATGAAAAAGAGTTAAATCCAGGAGTAAAAATATTAAAACCCGACGAGTTTTGATTTATTTCTTACAAGCTTCTCTTTCCTTCCTTTCGTTTTGCGCCTGCTTTAGTGGTGGAAGTGGCGCTTAAAAAGTGTTCAGCATCAGCCAGGGGGACCAGCAAATG
This sequence comes from Kaempferia galanga, assembly GCA_037974795.1. Taxonomy (NCBI): domain Eukaryota; kingdom Viridiplantae; phylum Streptophyta; class Magnoliopsida; order Zingiberales; family Zingiberaceae; genus Kaempferia; species Kaempferia galanga. The sequence continues at coordinate 2,083,493 of JBBPFP010000002.1, forward strand.
AACCTGGACAAATGGAGTCGAGACGTGCTTCTCTTCCCTCTGTAGCATCACGCTTTCCCAGGCAAGTAAATGATAGAGACGTGAGTCATCTCCTCTCCGTCTTTAAGACAGTGTTTCTTTAAGTCATTTGTTCCTAATTGAATCCGATTTGGCAAATGCTTCTTGATCTATCCGTTTGGTTTGTCGATCGTAGTCACTAGCAAACATTACGTTACTTTGGCGGACATGAGTAGACATGTACCAGTGCGTATCTAATTTGAAACTTGGTCAGCGTTTGAATTATGCACTTGATACCTTGAATACTTCGTAAACGACTACTAGGTAGGATTTAGCATGTGGTCCTTGGTTTTCCTCTTTTTTATTGTGTCTTGAATCAATTCATCAGTTTATGATACTCCTGAAGTAGTTGTTTCTTAGACATATGAAACTTTTGTGGACCAACCGTTCAACTCATTGTGACAGTGATCCTGGATTCTTTGCTTCAAGGTCTTTTGTTTCTTTGAGACACGGCTCTGCATTCAGGATAGTTTGGATCCAAAGTCAAATACTTCATTGTTCTCAAGTATTATCATGCATGATTCAGTGCCTTTTGCACCTCAAAAAATAGTGTGGCCAAACATGCGAATCAATGGATTTTAGTGGTTCTGTGAGAGCTCTGTTGCACTGACAAGTTGGTAGTGGTTGTTTCAAGGGCTTATCGTTATTATTTCTTAGGCATAGATCATTATATACTGCGTCGATGGGTTAGCTCAATTCCTTTGGCTTTTATTCTTGAAAATAATTATTCTGTTGGCCGAGAATTTCCAGAGAATTTTTATAATTAATTAGAAACTATGATGACTTTAGATCTTGAAAAATACAATTATTACTGATTAATCACTTGTTGCAGTGCATGTGCATTGTGCACAGGTAGATGCAGATGATTCTGTCACCGAGAGGCTGTTAAAAGTAGGAGTGCTGTAGAACCGGGCATTCTATTTAAACTTATTTATCTAAAAGTTTATCTACCGCCTAATTAAAAATAATAATTTATAATTAACTGTCAAATTGATTTATGTGAAGGGAGATAAATAATAAAAAATAATTTATAATTGACCGCTGATGACGAGATAGGAGGGGATTTTTTTCCTTGTCAAAAATTAATTTTTTATCCCATTATAATTAAGTCTATTACAGGGGTGACCATGGATTAACTAAGAACGAGGTATTATGTGGTCATCCAGATTAATTTAACAGATCAGTGGTAAAAGGTTGGGAGGTTCTGGCCAAAGGTAAAAAGGTTTGAATCCATGAAATGGTAGCGTTTGAGGGCGGTTTCACCTCACAGCTTCGGTTCTGACTGGGGAATAATTTCACATTTCAATTCAACGTGACTTTTTGGTCAAGAGAGAAAAAAGGGTTGAAAACATGGGGAAAAAAATGCCAACTCCTAGTAAGCACCAAAGAGAGTCATCCACAAACGTAAGTATTCGAGAAACAAACACAAAAAGGGTGAAATAGCAACAACACCGACCGCTATTGAGCTGTTCATTAGGCCCATCAGCCGCCCAGTAGTTCAATTAGCTCTCCTTTTTTGAGCTTCGAATAGCCTTTGACACCTCGAGCTTTAGCGAGGTCCCTCAATTCTGCAACTTTAAGTGAGCCCAGATCAGCAGAGGCCTCTGTAGCAGATGATTCCTTGATCATTTCGGGAGTACTGTTAGAATCAGATGTTTCAACCTGGTTGTCTGATGCTTCTGATTCTTCTTCATCTTGATCATCAAGCGTGAGGAGCTCTGCCTTCTTCAGAAGCTCAGATCCACTATTACCAATCGTCTTGCTTCTCCCCCGGGATTTTGAGGAAAGAGATTCATCCTCTTCTTCTGCTGAGAACACAGGTTGGAACTTAACTCTAGGAACAGGAGATTTTCTCCTAAAATATGAAGCAGGCCTAGTGGGAACATGAGGAGTTGATTCCTCAGATGAATCTGAGTCGATATCATCGGCGACAAAAGGATTCAAATTCTGCTCGTCGTCCAGTGCTGTGCTATTTTTTTCTAGTTGGTCGGCGACAAAATCTACTTCTGGTGTACTCTTCTTCTTCTGACTCACTGAATGCTTTCTCAACAATTTCAGAAGTGAATCGACAGTTCCTCGTTCGTTTTGTCCTTGCTGTGCAGCTTCAATCTTCTTCCCTTCCTTGATCGAAGCCCGCTCTCGCAGTTGTGCTTGAACCTTTCTAAACAGCTCGACAATTTCCTTCTCTCTTTGTCCTGGAAGAGGAGTAGCCTGGTGCCTGATGTTGCCGGTCAGAGAAAGAAGGGAACCGTTTTTAGAAGAAACATAATCCATCTCTTCCATGTTATCTGGCTGCTCAGGCTCGTGGTATTGCTTGCTCTTGCCGCCCCGGGAAGACCCTCTCTGACGTCTAGAAAAATCAGGATTCCTCTTGAAGTTATTAGGACCCGCATTGCACATGAGAGATACCCTTGTTTTATGTGGCTTGACATTTTTGATACCACAGAACAACTTCTGGACTCTGTTACATGAATATGATAACACAATGGCTCCTCTGGATACCCCTGGAAGTGGTAAGCACTTCCCTTGGTGGGGCATATAGCCTGCAAGTATTTCTTAATCTTAAATAATGTCGTATAGTATAGGAGCTACTAACTAAAACGAATAGAATCAGTTCATAACAAGAATACAATGAAAAATTCTGAAAAAAACAATTGAGAACAGTCCCTGGTGCTCTACTGGTCACAATGGTTTTGGTCTTCAATGTCGGAGTCTATGTTAAGTGTATGTAGAGAGAATAGAAACTATATTTACAAAATAAAATATACTAACAATTAAGATAATTTAGATATAATTCCAGTAGATAAGAAAATGAGAAAACATAGATTGTGATGACACGTACATATATCCAAGATGCTCAATTGATTTATAGTTAGGATCGTTGAATCTATTAGAGTGGACAATATCGGGGATCAAAAAATAGAAAATTCATTGCAGTGACTTCCATGGAGTATAATATTCTTATTACTGATAACTCATAGTTGGAACAAAAATAAATTGTCACCTGTACGATTGTTTTTGTGTCTAAGAACTAAATTGCTTTGAGCAATTTTTCATTATCTAAAATTAGCGATCAAGGATAAGAGTTCAATATGATAAAGTGACCTCTGCTATATTTTAAATTTCAAGTATAAGCAGAATAACTTGGAGTCAAACAGGAAGGTTCCTCAGACAAGATATGATAAAATACTGAACTAACCATCAGCTCCTATTTGTATAATTGCATGGATTATAACTGCTAAACTTGAAACAATAAAGTATAAAAAGTGATTATATACAAGATAGCATAAATTTTCACATAAGAAATACCTGGAAACAAATAAACCAGTTAAAATCAAATAGGAAGCACAAGAGAAATGCAAACAAATGGCAAACAAATTGAATAACGGTGTAGAACACTAGCATTATAGGAGTATGTGAAGAATATAACTCTCATTTCTCAATTAAGACAATAGAATTTATCATGAGAACAAAGGTTTAGGATGACAAGGCTACTAGGCAAAAGCTACAAGAAATACAAGTGCAGTTGCTCTTTATTTCCAATTTCTCAAAGGTTGAGAATTTGCCTTCAGAAGTCACATTCTCCATTAATCTTATAGAAAAGTTGGAATAAATTATAATAAGCCTAAAATGCATAAGCTAACTTAATGGTAGTAGAATCATTGATACCTTACAAATATTCTAAATTAGTCCACACTCTAAACTGAGGTTGCATTCACGAATGTCAGTTGATGTCCCAATGTGAATCCTCACCAACCAACCTTGGTCAGACCATCTTGCCCCATTCTACATAAACATGTGAAAGATCAGGCAAGGAGTTTATTGCTCAACCTTCTCTGCACGGTCATAGAATCGAGGGAAAGAGCAGATGAGAGAATAAGAGGATGAAGAGAGAAGAAATACCAAGGTGAATTAAATTGATAAATAGCTAACATACAACCATTACATTATCTTACAGGCAATTAAGAGGACGACAAACATAGAAAACTACTTGGCAGAAGCCACTGCGATGAAATTATAAATTTACTTTGAACATTGGTAATTTGCAAACTCTTCTGCCAACACAATGGTGCAGGGGCTGTAAAGAAAGTTCTGTACCATAACTCACCTTGCCCTAACTTAAGCTCTTTTTTGTCACAATGAGATAGGAAGTTAAGCCTCAACCCTAACCTGCCTGTCCCACCTTGTTTTCATTCTTGACCATCCCTACTCAAGTGTCAGGTTCCTCCATTAGTGATTTGCATCAAGGCCCAAACCCAAGTCAGACTAGAATCATCCTTAGCCACAGACATATAAGACGCATGGAAATTCCACCATTATCAGGAACCCTTTGCCTTGGATCACTTACCAAGCTCAAGGCTAGGTTTACTCCAAAGTCATATATCATAACCATATTAGATCCCAAAAGTCTTCCAGACTAATTTATTTCAAGCAAGCAAGTTTAAGACTACATGAATCAAGGTAAGGGCGTTTTGAAATATGAAATAATAATGATAATGAGGGGAAAAAAACAATCTTGAGAATGAAAAAACAAAATTTTCTCATATTAACAATCAAAAAGCACTGAGAAAACCATCTAGAAACGGATTCAAGGTTTTCTCCATATTCAAACTCAGATGAATAAAAACTTTAAGTAGCATTGCATTTCCTATTCACGGAATAGATATCTAGAATACTATGCCTATAACTAGAGATCGAGCCATACCAATGCCCGCCATCTCGCTGGTCAGCAGCACTGCACCCTTTTCCTTCTCCAACCAGATCGAGATTCAACGACGCCAGGAGAAGGTACCTGAAAGGGATATACAAGCTCAACGACGAAGAAGAGGCGGCGTTTCGGCCTGTATAGTCAAGTAGGGAAGCTGAAATAGGAAGCTTATAAGACAACGGGGGCCAGGTAGATGCTCCGGGAGGGTGATACCGATGAGAGCAGAAGGGTAAGAGGAGTTAGGGTTCCGGGGACGGGACGGTACGTCCGAGGGGGACTGCGGAGGACGGCGAAGGGATAAGAAGTGACTTTCTTTATAGAGTTCATTTTTTCAACTTATGGGCCAAGCCCAAATACATGGTCAGTGGCCATTTATGACCTAGCCCATTATGTTGGGTCGGTATTTTAACTTTAGGTTGGTGACGTTATTAATTTTATATAATAAAAACTCTTTTTCTGGATTATCCTATATTTATATCTGATTGATTTTTTTTTTCAAAATAAAATTATTCACACAAATAAACTCTTGCGAAAGAAAACTGGCACATTTAATTAATATTTAGAGTAACAAATTCACCCCATAAACACATTTAATTAATATTTAGAGTAACTAATTCACCCCATAAACACATTTAATTAATATTTAGAGTAACTAATTCGCCCCATAAAAACTTCTAACAAACCACCGTGGTAAATCAAAAAACATAAACCGTGGTAAATCAAAAAACATAACATTTTAAAACCAACCATCCATTAACAAAAATAACTGAGACTATCTCTCGATTTTGAGAAACTAAGAAAGCTATGTATCATTGCCCCGGGGCAAAATTGGCACATTCATAAAACGGATCAGGTTTCATCAACCTATTCAAAAATCATTTTAGAATCACAAATGTTGACACTTTCAGATTATGAGACAGGGAAACAAGCCAATATGAACCATTTTTGAATCTCAAATTCAAATTATCACTCCCAACCCAAACATGAAAACAATCTCCACAAGATCTACATGCTATAAAGAGAGCAAAAATATTGTGTTTTGGTGTTACAACTTACAACACACATTTGGGAACATAAATAAAGACTAAAGAGTAATTTCCTCCCTATCAAACAAGAATGACATGTCTCGATAAATTATATTTGGTCACTAGAGTGGGAGGGAAACCTTCAAGTCAGTGCAAAGGAATGGAATTTACTCATTTCATAGATAAAATGAATGAAATGTTTCAAATACAAATAAATATATTTGGTACATCGAGCAGGAAAGAAAAAACCCCTTTCCTGAAGCTGAAGAACTAAAGTCTGGAGGAACTGGACTTCTTGTTGACTTGTGAACAAAATCTGGGAGGGCAGTGAGTTTTCGGCACAAGTTTGAATGAACCTGAAGCTTTTATGAAAACATAAGAATAACAAATATGATAGAAAATAATTATATAAAAAACCCACATGTGAGGGCGAAATCACCACGATCACTTCTGATCTGAATACACAGCATCAACATCATCAAGTTCAAGTAACTTGGAGATAAGGTCCTTGTTTAAATCCATCGCTTCATCATCAACCTATAGCAGAAACTCAGAAACAAACAGCGATGAGCTAATGGAGGAAAACTTGATGCTTAATTGGGACACACTGCTTGAGGGCATATGATACTTTAAGATGCAAAGGTAGATTGGTGGATTTTAGCATTTGTTTCAAACACAAGGTTAACTACTTCGAACTATGTACCTCAATGGGGTTAAATGGCAGTAGTTCAAAACCATTATCTGGTTCAAAGTCTACGCCCTCATCTCGTAGCTTTGATAATATAGAGGAGTAGTTTTCTGAAGAAGTAACAATCTTGTAGTAGCTGCAAATGGTGAAACATTTTAGGAAACACAAGAAAGTAACTACTATGCAAACATTCTATTAAGAAATTCAGGTCCACTGCACTGCAAAATGATGCATTCAACTTGAATTGCTATCTTTTGAATATACACACTTCTTGCTCAATTTTGTTCCATCGAATTGGATCATGATTTATCTAGACTAGCAAGTGAATAGCACCAAATAAAATGATACCAAAGAGCAAACTTTGATATGTCATCGTTTGGTTCTTGGAAGTACCTGTCAGGTCGATCTTCTTCTGAGTCATCTTCATACTCTGGTGGTTCTATAACGTCTTCAGCACCAGCATCCAATGCAATAGTGAGTAGCTGATCTTTGTCAGCAGTGTTGGCCTTTATGTTTATGACCTGTGCTCGCCTGAATTTGAATAAGATAGATCCTGGATCAGCAAGTTTTGCTCCACAGTCCTTTGCCACTCCTCTAACAGCAGCTACTGATCTTGTAACTTTATCTGTTAGAACCTCAACAACCATACCAACCCCGCCAAAACCATAGACCTGATTCATTGTAACTCTTAGTCAATAACAAAATTAATTTAGAATGGCAAATTAGTTACCTCATAAAACTTTTCGATGTATGCTTCTTGTCCCTTTTCGGATGCCTTTTTTATGTTGCGCTCCACAATTTCCTTGGGCACTTCAAGCTCTCTAGCTTTCTCTAGTACAGCAGCTAAAACAGTATTGGAAGTAGGATTTGGACCTCCTTTTTGTATACTTTATTTTTGATGCAATAAATATAGCAGGAAGTTAACACCATTTTTTTTTTTTGACAAAGTACAATTTGCAATTTTGGAGACAGGTCATCAGTAAGAAAACACAATGTTATAAAATGACCACAATATCTAAACATTCTTCACAATTATTGGTGAGATAAGCATAATCCGAGTTTTGATCATAATTAACGAAGATCTTGCCACAAATAAATGTCAGCCTATTAACTTATCAAGGATAAAGTATATAGCCTAAAATATTCAACTTCAAGCTGATCGCCAGCTTATAGTAAAACAATTCTCCTACTTGTGATTAGGGAATATACAGATGTATCACTACAGTTCTTGCTTGAGGTTTCACTTATTGCCAGGGGAAAACATCAACTCTAACATAATCTGTGGTGGAATATGAGGTCCAAGACAATCACCACTCTATGATGCGCCTCAGAGGCTCCAACCCCATCGGTAGTCTTTTCCTAGATAGAACCCTAACTAAGCCTTTTTTAGATATGTTTTTAACAAAGTTATCTTTCTTTTTCTTTGTTTTAAATGTAATTGAGACACTAATGGTTTAAGAGACAGGAGCAAATTAATGCATTCAATATGTTTGGATATACTAATCACATATCAGATAAATCCATGTATAACAAGTATTCTAGGATATATTAGTTTAATTTCATGGGATGTATAGTGATCAACATGCTTTTAGTTCGACATCCACATGTCAGAAGGATGTCTAATCCAATAAATGGGATCAATAACATGGTTTATCCTTAAGATCTATGTTCATGAGGTATTTCATGGAACTTCTTGGTTGCTTCAAGGTCTAATGAAACTGGGAGTGATCAGATATGCACACATGTAAGTATATTTGCTGGACATGTAATACGACAAAACTTGAGGTAGGTTTTGTCCTCTTTTTTGTGCATTCTACATCAGTTAGTTAACATATCTTCTGTGCTTAATTGCTTATCTACATTAATATATCCTTAACCTCTCCAACTAGTCCATCCACATAATACTTAGCTGATTTGCATGAATAAGAGGATAAACATGATTTCACGCTCACACTAGCCCGGATCTTAGTTATGAAATGGCCTTATAGCCCGCATGAAAAGTCAAGTATCTAGTCTATCCATGAATGCAGGTACTCCATATTTTCTATATTCACACAATCACATTTGAAATCCAATTTATTTTCTTGATCTAAATCTCTCATGTACCGAGTCTAGTGACCATCAGCAAAAGTTTTGGAGAATCATGCTTAATAGAATTTCAAATATTAATCAGTCTGGCATGCCCATGAAAGGATTAATAATCCTGTTAATGTATATGAATTCTCAGACATGTAAATTAGCCTGTTCATACATGCAAGTCTGGGGTAGAACTTATCTACGGAGCAGATGCATGTAAAAGATTCAGTATAACACCACGGTGCAATACTATAACTAAGGAAGTACTTCATTAAGTTTCACCTACTTATTGAAGCTTCCAATACAGTAATAACTAAGAAGAAGCTACAATTATAACACACAGAAGTTGACTAGATCCTATAGTTACTGATTAACAAATATATCATAACTAAGAAGAAGTTTCAAAAAAAAATCAAGGACCGTTTAACTTACGCTGCAACAATTTCTTTTCCAATTTTGCTATTCCGTTTCATTTTCTTCAAATTCTGTGCATCCTGCAAAAATAACACATGAATTTTGTAAATTACTATTTTTTTCAGCAATGGTGAAAAAAATTGAATATTTTACATGCAAGTAGTTGTCAGAAAAATGGAGTAAGAATAATACAGCAGCCCTTTCACACTGAAGAGGCATGAAATTGATCTACAGGAAAAGTAATGGATTAAAAATAAAGAAATAACATAGAAAAAGATTGTTATTTCCTCTGGAAGTTTATAATCATTATCAAAATGACTCTATTAATGAGTCGATCACTATTATGTCATTTTCTTATTTGACACCTCCATTGACCATTTATAAAAACTTTTAGAAAATAAAGTATCGGACACCTATATCCATTCATATATGAGCCAGATATTTTTATGTTGCACCCAAGTTCGAACAACACATGAATTACACAACTAGAGATAAGGATGGAGCAAACATATATAAACTTGGATGGTTATGCACCAAATCTGTAAATCAATAAACCAATTGAAGTCTCAAAGCACATATGATCTTTTTATGCTACATAGGACCAAAACTGACGTACAGAACCAACTGAAGGCAACTGAAATTTGGTGATAACGTCTTCAGCATTCTTTATTTTTTTTTATTCTGTTGCCCCTCAGCGCTCTGTTTACTTCCATTCCAGTTTAACTTGAATGTAATTCTTACTTTCTCTAATCCGCTTTCACTGAGCTAACTCACGACATAGAACATTACAATATTGGCGTTAAGCTAACTCTGATCCGCTTTCACTAAAGTGAGTAGCACAATTAACTTTTCACCTTCCTTCCAGCGATCTTGCAAGAACGCCTGCCCATGCAAACAGGGCGAGAAGTCCATATCCGCCTCACGCCCTGGAAATTACGCTCCCCACTGGAAGGCATTGTTAGCAGCTTCGCGCCAAATAACCCAGCCCCTAAGAGAGAAGAAGCAAACCATACAATTGTTCAAGCCACTACGGGAAAGCGCAAAGGGGGAGTACAGCGGCGAAGTAACCGCACTCTCAAGCGTCGTCTGGCGCCGGAGAGACGGAAGGACACGCGTGAGGGAGACCCTGTAGAGGACAGCGCCGAAAGCTCTCGCCATCTCGCGGTGCTCGTGCGCAAGTCCGACTGATTTCCGCAGTCGCAGCAAGCCCTAAATCCCATTAAAACCGTTGGGCCGAAAGATAAGGATTACGCAACCCAAAAGTAGGAGTGGACCCAAAAGTAGATCGTCATGTTAATTTAATTTTTCCTACTGTTTAATTACTCATACACCATATATATATATATATATATATTATATTATTTTATAATATACTAATGATATAATCTATGACTAACCTGATATACAATACAATATAAAGTGAAATATCTTTATCAAAATTCACAATAATTGGAACAAAACTCCGCAAATCCATGAAATCCCTGGGTAAGATTTTGTTAGATCTATATGAGAATGTAATTCTAAACTGGTGACCTAGTTTCAAAAGTCAACCCATTTATATGAATCATCATTGCTTCCTGGAAGTATCTTAAAACCACAACTGGTTAGTTTGTTCATCTCCAATTAATCATGGAAAGTTACAGCATTATGTATGTTCTTAACTTTGGTCTGATCTATCATCTTTGACAATTTCAGCAGACAAACAAAGTCAATTTTCAGCTGAAAGAACAGGTAACGGAGAGGTCAAACGACATCTACAGCATCAAAGCTTGACAAGACTGCCAAGCTAATTCAGATGAACTCGACTGGAGCAATGTAACTGAACATGGTAAAGCTACTCAGGTACGAGGCATCATCAATCTCTACAGAAATGCTTCTTATTACTGAAAGCTTGCATTCACTTCGAAGTCAAAACCTGTGTGGCGAATGAGAAGGGCATCTTAGAGCTGTCGGCAAGTTTTCATGGCGTGTGCAATTCTGCGCTGTTGTAGGAAAGAGAAAGGTCATGGCCACAGGTTGTCCATCCAAGAAAGCAGCAATTTTGGTGGAAGAAACAGGATGGAAATCACAATTTGAGAGTTGTTTATTGCTTAAACTATGATGTCGAGAAGCACTGGAATTAATTCATACAGATGAACAATAGAATTTCCGATCGATAAAAATGAGATTTTGATGGATCAAGGTCAGAGCTCGAATTGCAGAATTCAATGGCGAGGAGCTCAAATTGTACAAATTGAATTGCCAAGGAAATGGGCATCTCATCTCTAGGAAGAAGAGCCGGCGACGGAGGCGGAAGGCACTCGCGGGGAAGTCACCGGGAAAAGCGGCAGCAGCATCGGCGGTTCCGCATCCCGGGGCGTGGTCCGCGGCGAAGGGTGAAGGTAGAATCCCTTCTCGGCGATCGCCCTCTCCTCGGCCGACATCGAACGGCGGAAGGAATCCGTGTTCAAGGGAGTGACGGGGCTGAGGGTCAAAGAGGGCAGGCTGAGCACGCTGGGCGAGAGGATCTCCGGCGGCTGCCTCCGCGGAGAGGACGCGGCGGAGCCGCCGAGGGGGGAATCACGGTTCCAGCAGCCGGGAATCACAGGGCTCATCATCTTCAGGTTCTTGAGGCTGCCACGGCGCTCGTAGAGCTTGAAAGCTGGCTTCTTGGGACCGGTTGCCTTCGCGGCCGACGAGATCCCGTTCTCGGCGGGCCGCGGCAGCGGCGGCTGCTTGGCGGCCGTGTCGGAGGAGCCGGTCAGCATCTGGACGACCTGCTTGAAGGATCCTGCGTCTGCCTGGATGAAAGTGGTAGGGTAGGGATTCGCTGCGTCGGCTGGCCTCGGCGTCGATTTCGGAGTGAGCAGCGGCGCCGGCGATGCGCCCACTCCATCGCTGCTGCTGCAGCTACTGGAGGAAGAGGAATTCGGAGATCGGATCTCTTTCTCCATCAAAAATAAAAATCCAATTTTTAAGAACAAAAGAAACAGAGGAAAGGAGAGTCTCCTTCCTCTGATCCTCCTCTCTTGAGGTGCAGAGGAATGGATTCTGATGTGGTCGCTTTATTATGGAAGTTAATGGAGCAAGTCAAACTGGGGCATTTATTAGAAAGGTATGAGGCAAGTTGACTCGGTAGACAACCCGCTTTGTTGCATTGATTGGATTGAGAGTTTACTTAATCTATCATTATTTTAACTTCTTTTTCTATTTTGGTTTATTTTGCATTGTTTGTTACAGAACAAAAAACAAGAGTAACTATTAAAATAAAGTTTAGAGTTTGTATTGTTTATTTTGCATTAAAATGTGTGTAAATAATTCCTTCAAATTGTAATAATTTACTTATTTTGCATTTTAACTTTTAAAAGATATTTTGTAATTGCTAGATTTAAAGTTTAGAGTTTAATCTGATTAAAATAAAATAGATGTTTTTTCACACTGTAATAATTATCAAGTAACTATTATACGTGAGTAGTTGCTACACGGTTTATAACCATTTTTTTTCTAATTTTTAAAATTTTAAAATTTAAAATTTAAAATTTAAATTCTGAACACTATTATATTAAAATATTTTACCAACATATCCAAAGCATTAAGCTTTTATCAAAATTATTTTAGATTAATCAAAATTACTTTAAAACAATTACAAAAACTACACGTAAATACTATAAAAATATTATATTAAGTATTACATAGTGTAACAACTATAGAATAAATTCTAAGCAGTGTAATAAATATGACAAATTGCTATAATTGTGCTTAAAATAAAAAATAATATTGTACAGCTGTAGTTTATTAGTAGTTATTTGATAGATATTATAATAAACTGGAATAAGGGATATTACGGAGATAAAACATTTGATGGAATACTCTTTAATTTGACTTTTAAAAAATTAATAATAAAACGTTCACTTGATTTTTGTTTTAATTTGAGATGCCCTTCTGATGATTTTTGCCTCATGTTATGGCTATGTACCGATTTCTCTTTTTATAACAATATCTCGATGATTTTAATAGATGAACTTTGTCAAAGACTCTTCAATATTAATAATTTAATGCGTCAACGACTACTCAACTTCAATTTTACTAGTTGTTCCTTGAGTATAGTTGATCTTGTTTGAAATTAGATGGCGAGTACTGGATCATATCGAAGTAGGTCACAAGTTAACCAGCCTCGTCCTCCTAACTCTTGCACATAAGCACAAACTCTAAAGACCGTTAGAGACTGGGCCAGGAAACAGGTCCCTGGCTCAGGTATTCTGACACTCAAGTATGTGGGGTTATCTCGAGGGAAATATTAACTATTGACGAACAGTAGATATATACACGTACCTGCGTCGGGAACCAAAAATCCCTATTTATAATGGGAGCTTCCCCTTTTGGCACGCATATTGATATATTACTTGTCA
>JBBPFP010000002.1:2096948-2107395 GCA_037974795.1 Kaempferia galanga
ATATTGGGATTTTGTGATTCGCATTGTTCGATATATCAGAGGCGCTCCAAGGGAGGGTCTTTTGTACGAAGACAAAGAATATACTCGAGTCGTACGGTATTCTGATGCAAATTGGGTAGGATCTCCCATTGATAGGAGATGTTTTTGTATATTTGTCTGAGATAACCTTGTTTTTTGAAAAAGCAAAAAGCAAAATATTGTGGCAAAATTCAGACCAAAGGTAGAGTATCGAGCTATGGCCATAGTCGGTCAAAAGTTTATCTGGCTCAAATAGTTGCTTCAGGAGCTAAGGTTTGGAGATGTTACACAAATGTCACTTATATGTGATAACTAGACCGTCATGCATATCACCTCAAATCCAATTTTTCATTAGAGGGCAAAGCATATTGAAGTTAACTGTATTTACTAATTTTGTTAACTCACATGATCAACTAGTAGATATATTCACTGAGTCACTGAGGGGTCCCCGAATTGACTACATATGTAACAAGCTGGGTGCATATAATTTATATTCTTTAGCTTGAGTGAGAGTGTTAGAATATTGTAAATATGGCTAGGGATAATTTGGTATCATTAAATATGGCTAGGGATAATTATTTTTTGATTTATTTCCTAGAATAGAGTTTGATTATTTCTTAGAATAAGCCCTAACTTTACATATGAATAGGGCTCCTTTCATGTAATAAAATTAAGTTTTTCCTCCTATAAAATAACAGTTCCAAATATCTTGCAGGGACTTACATTTTTTACTTCTAACTGTTTTACTTGCTAGATTCACTTAATCACTATTTCAAAACTGAGCATTAAACAAACAGTAGCAACTTTTGACTATTTAACGCTTATGTTGTTCATTCTGCATTATTTCAGTTTGGAAATCTACCATATGGATTTAGAGCAAACACTTGGGTGGTCCCTCCAATAGCTGCAGATTTGCCATCAATATTTCCTGCTCTTCCTGCCGAAGATGAAACTTGGGGTGGTAATGGTGGAGGCCAGGGACGAGATGGCAAGAATGATCAGAGGCCATGGGCCAAAGAATTTGCAATCCTTGCAGCAATGCCTTGTAAAACACCCGAGGAGAGACAAGTCCGAGATAGGAAAGCCTTCCTTCTTCACAGCTTGTTCATTGATGTTGCAGTCGTGAAAGCTGTTAAGGTTATTCAACAACTGATCATCAAGAACGAGAGCTCAAATGAATCAAATAATCCCTCTGCTGCAGTTTTACATGAAGAACAAATCGGAGATCTAAGAATCACTGTTACAAAGGACAATACAAATGCCAGCACTAAATTGGATGTGAAATTGGACGGAATTCAAGCCCCAGGAAAGTCTTCTAAGGATCTTTGTCAACGAAATTTACTAAAAGGAATCACTGCAGATGAGAGTGCAACTGTTCATGTAACCAATAATCCAATACTTCTAGTTACAAATTCACCACTTGGTTAATTTTATTGCATCTACTTTTCCTTTATCATTAAAATATGAAGTAGCATGTTCTTTCTGCAGGATACTGCCACCTTGGGTGTAGTAGTGGTTAGACACTGTGGATATACTGCTGTTGTCAGAGTTCCAGCTGATGCTGGTTTATGTGAGAGTCCTTTGACGGAACAGGAAATTCATATTGAAGAGCAGCCTGAGGGAGGTAGTAACTCTTTAAATGTCAACAGGTACCACTTAAGAGGATAAACTCTTTATTAAACTGCTTCAGGATAAGTTAGGCATCTATAATGAGATTAATTTCTTTTTGGAGGAAAATAGTGAAATCTGTTATTTTTACTTTTCAGTTTGAGAATGCTTTTGCACAAATCCTCATCATGTGGAATCCAGAAGTTCCATTGTGCAGACATTGAAGATTTACATTCCTTCAGGTCTTTGGTACGAAAAGTACTAGAAGATAGTCTACTGAGATTAGATGAAGAAATTAAAGAACGGAAAATGTCAATAAGATGGGAGCTAGGGGCTTGCTGGGTGCAGCATTTACAGAATCAATCAGGAAATACTGATTCCAAAAAAAGTGAAGACAGTAAAGTTGAAACAACCGTAAAAGGACTTGGTAAACAATTTGGTCAATTGAAACAGATAAAGAAGAAGGTACTGGATAATTGTGGGAAAACCGATTCTGCAAATGAAAACTCTACTTTTGGTGTGGGCTTCATTAAGGAACATGTGGACGTTTCTAAGCTTAAGGAAGATCAGGAAACGATGCTACAAAAATTGCTTCCTGAAGCAGAATACATGCGCCTCAAAGAATCTGATACTGGTCTTCATATTAAGGTTTTGTGTTCCCTCTGTTCTCTGACTGATTTGTCTATTATATTTCATTAAAACTGATTGACATGAAATTATTGTTAGCTGCATGATTCTTTCAAAATGCATAGAAAAAATTTCTTTACTGTTCAATCTCATATGTCATCCTCAACTTTAGATGCATAATATCTTTCCATGTTTGAACAAAACCTTGCCTTCAAGAATAAATTGCGTTATAATTATGCATCTGATCTTCTGCACTATCTTTGACTTCTGTGAATTATTTTATGTCAGTCACCAGATGAGTTGATTGAGATGGCACAGAAATATTACGAGGATATTGCTCTGCCAAAGTTGGTATAATTTCTAAACTGGCATATTTTTCTTTGTATTTATTGGTGCTTTGCAAACTAGTCAGTTATTATTATCCTGCAAATATCTTTCAGGTAGCAGATTTTGCTTCACTCGAACTTTCTCCTGTTGACGGAAGGACGTTGACAGATTTTATGCATACCAGGGGTTTGCAGATGTGTTCACTTGGACGCGTGGTAAAACTATTGATTACTAATGTGCATAATTTTAGTCTAATGCAAATCTTTGTTAAATCATTGCTCAAGATTTACTTTCAATATGAAAAGATAATAAGCCTTTTGTTTTCTGCACTTCCATTCACCCTCTGGACAGGTTGAACTTGCAGACAAGCTTCCTCATGTGCAGTCCCTTTGTTTGCATGAGATGATAGTTCGAGCATATAAGCATATACTTCAAGCTGTCATTGCAACTGTTGGCGATATGTCTGATATGGCTGGGACCATTGCATCTTGTTTAAATGTATTGCTTGGATCAGTTCCAGCTGATAATACAGATATTTACTTGAGCAATGACATCAGTCTCAAACATAAGTGGCTGGAATCTTTTCTATCAAAGAGATTTGGGTGGAAATTGAAAGATAAAGACTGCAATGACTTGAGGAAGTATGCAATTCTACGCGGTCTTTGCCACAAGGTCTTGGAACATATCTGTCATGAGACTGTTTCTGATAAGTTATCTGCTGTCAAGTTGTTCTTGGTGATTAAATTTTAAAACACATTTTACCTTTTTGTATGCTGCAGGTAGGACTTGAGCTTGTGTCAAGAGACTATGACTTTGAGACTCCAAATCCTTTTAGGAAATCAGACATTGTGAGCATGGTTCCTGTATACAAAGTAAGAATTTAAAGTTTTAGATGTTATTTTGTTTTTCTTTGTTCCGTGATGATTGTTCTGACTTGGTATTGCAGCATGTTGCCTGCTCATCGGCTGATGGACGCACTTTGCTGGAGTCGTCTAAGACATCTTTAGACAAGGGAAAACTGGAGGATGCTGTTAACTATGGAACCAAGGTCCAAGTTTTTGTTTATTATTGTTTTTGTCATGATTGTTGGTTTCAAAAATATCTAATCATTTTCCCCTGTATATTTTTTTTAACCCTAGGCGTTAGCAAAACTAGTTGCAGTTTGTGGTCCATACCACAGAATGACAGCAGGAGCATACAGTCTGTTGGCTGTAGTTCTCTACCATACTGGTGACTTCAACCAGGTACATGCCTTGGAGAAAGTTCATGAAGAAGTTTGATTATGACATTCTATATTATAGAATTGGTTTCTTAGCATGAAAACCATTTTGTTGCTATTTTTAAGAGTTGAAAGGGATAGTGCAGTATTAATCAATACAAAAGTGAAGAAGTTTATTCATATATTTTATACCTAATAATAATACCTACTGACCAATATATCAGTCTGAACAATTAAATCTAACAGTTCCTAGGTTTGTGTATATGCAATTCATGTTCAACATGTTGCACAATATTGGGTAACCTGTCTGCCAAAAGTTATAGAACGTAAGAGGATTTGTCAGATGCAGTCGGTCAGTTAGCAGAACTTGTCTTCTGTAATCCATCCAGGTTATAAGAGTTTAATAGTGAGTTTACAGTATAGAAACTTGCAGGCTTGTTTACCAAAAGTTAAAGCCATAAACTAGTTTAACAGTGAGTTGAAGACAAGTTGTTTGACCAATTTGCAATACTTGTTGAGCAAAAAGCTAAAGCCATTGTAATTGGGAGATAAAAAGGCATTCCTTCTTTGCTTTGAGAGGAATAAATGCAGGATAGGAGTTCTTTTGCGTGGAAGAAAATCATTTTTTTAATGATACTAGTTTGTTTTACAATTCTTTTGTGTGGACGAGAACTTTTATCCTGCCAGGTTGTTGTTGCCAATAAGTTGAGTTCCATTTTATTCCTAGGCAACTATCTACCAACAAAAGGCTTTGGATATCAATGAAAGGGAACTAGGTCTTGATCATCCAGATACAATGAAAAGCTATGGTGATCTTGCTGTTTTCTACTATCGTCTTCAACATACAGAACTGGCACTGAAGTAAGTTGAGCCTTTTCTTTACCATTATTCTTTTTTTTTCCTACAATAGATAGGTCCTACAGGGAAAAAGTTCAAAATTTGTTCTTAACAATTTACTGACTCTGGTGCATGGTTTAAGTCTGCTTTGATCAAAATCCATATAAACATGCAATTTGAGATCTTACTAGCAATTTTAGATGAACTGCTTAGTATGTCTCATATAAGATTTAAAATCTCTAGCAGTGTCTTTGAGTGTAATGATATGGATTTGATAGCATATCATGTTGATAAGGTGTTAGTATAGAATTCCTTTTCAATATAAGTTTATACTATATATATATATATATATATATATTTGGACATTACAAATTGGTATAAGCATTTTGACCATCTTGCTGATACCAAAAAGAAAAAATGTACATCCGATGAGAGAGAATTATTTCTTGTAGTATCCTCATGAGATTGACGTCGTAGTGTTGTTCCAAAAGTCAAGTTAAATAATTCTCCCAAGGCAAATGGTACTAAACTTGGTTTCTCCACATGCCCTTCAATATATCTCAATTCACCATTAGGAATTGGACTTGCACCACTAGACATAACATATGAATACATGTCTCCAAGCTTTGATATGATCGATCACTGTATGTTGCATTAGAATTATAATAATAATCATGAACTTCATTTGGTTTGTCATCCATATATCCAGTTCATTGATGCTAACTCTTTAATAGCTTAATGCCATGATAGTCATCCCTTGTTGCATCTAAGATATTTGGTAGTACTTAGTATCTAAGATATAACTTTATTAGCATTTGTATATAACTCTGATTTACATAACATCTTTTTTTAGATGCCACAAGTGACATGGCAGCAAACACGTTCTATAGTCCTTAGTAACATTATCTGAAGTTTAACCCTACATTTCTATGTCCCTTGTTGATTGTCATGCTTCAACCTACTAAGCAAACTAATTATTGTATGCTATATACCTGAGTGTACTTTTCCTTCACTCATTGTAGAGTTTTCCACATGTATCAGTGATTTGTGTCGTGAGCTGCACTCTCCTATTTGAATTTTCATTTATGTTTTATTCTCCTTGTTGTCTTGCAACTAGGATAGGGTAACTTTTGTTCTTTGTTTATGACAGGTATGTTAATCGTGCGTTATACCTATTGCACCTGACTTGTGGCCCTTCGCATCCTAACACTGCTGCAACATACATAAACGTGGCCATGATGGAAGAAGGGTTAGGAAATGTGCATGTTGCTCTTAGATACCTACATGAGGCGTTAAAATGCAATCAGAGACTACTCGGAACTGATCATATACAGGTTAGTACTTATCCTCTTTTCCCTCTTCCTCTTTTCTTCGTTATTGTAATTTTTATTTCCTGAAATAAGAATTGTATCCTGAAAATCATAACATGAAATTGTAAATTTGCTGACCTTGTATTCATTTCAGACTGCAGCTAGTTATCATGCTATTGCCATTGCTCTGTCTTTGATGGAAGCTTATTCTTTAAGTGTCCAGCATGAGCAGACAACTCTACGCATACTACAAGCAAAGCTTGGATCAGAAGATCTACGAACACAGGTAACCATTCACATAGGGACTGATATGCTGTTTGTTTTCATTGTTTGGCGATCTTATCCTAATCACAGTGGTGTTCATCCTATAATGCAGGATGCTGCTGCATGGCTTGAATATTTTGAGTCTAAGGCTCTCGAGCAACAGGAAGCTGCACGAAATGGTACTCCAAAGCCAGATGCTTCCATTGCGAGCAAAGGTCATTTGAGGTAAATTTTACCATTACTAAGTAGGAACATCATGACGAGACAATTTAGTTGGAACAAAAGGTTCAGACATTTTAAATGACACAACTTCTGATAGAGGCTAGTGGAGCTAATTTCATTGTTGGTTCTGAAAAAACTTCTAGCATAGTTTTTCCAAACTTCACCGTCTTGGTTCTCTGTAGTTTGATTCTCCGATTCCTGTTGCACTTTTCATGCAGTGTATCAGACCTTTTGGATTATATCAATCCTGAGGCAGAACAAAGATCCAGAGAAATTCAAAAGAAGCAAGCCCGAGCAAAGGTTCTGTTTTACATTTTTTTAGGAGGAATAAGTATCTACATAAGTGCGAACATCTTACTATGTTTTATTTTCCTCGCAGATAAAAGATAGAAATGGACAAAACCAATCTGAAACTGTGGATATTGATTATGACAAGGTCGATATGCCAAAGCAGGAACGGATGGTAACCAATGATAAGGAAAACAACTCCTACGTTCAGCCACCCATGGAGCTTAAGGATGAGAATCCCAATATCGTTGTCATTCATGTCTCAAGATCGAATCCGGAGGACAGTGTCATTGAGGAAGACCCAACTGAAGATGGATGGCAAGAAGCTGTCCCCAAGGGACGATCTCTCACAAGCCAAAAAACAGTATCAAGGAGACCTAGTTTGGCTAAAATCAATACAAATTCACTAACTAATGTAGAAAATCCACGATATCGAGCAAAATCTTCCCCCAACATATCTTCTCCTGGAACACCAGCAAATGATGATAGTATGCCTGCTGCTACTAGCCCTGCTTCAAAGAAGTTCATCAAGAATTTAAGCTTCAACCAGAAAGCAAGCAGCAATCCTGCTTCGATGGATGCAGATCCTGCCTCGACAGCTACAGCTCCCAGGCTGGTTTCATCACCAATAGGGAACACTAGTCCCTCGACCAGGAAAAACTTATCATACAAAGAAGTGGCATTGGCTGCTCCAGGATCTATCATCAAGGTTGCAGAAGATAAAGTGATAGCTGAAACCCATTCAGATAACCAGGATAGGGAAATGTCGCATGGTATAAGGGAACAGAGAACGGATGATTCTAAAAAGGAGATGAGCCAACATAAAAATCTTGAAGGAACCAAACATGCATCTACTACTGAGGAGTTTAAGGGCTCTGTTGTGGAAGGAGATAACCAAGAGAACATGAATTCTATCACGGCAGAAACATCTCTGAAAGTGGCAAGTTCTGTAGTGGAAGAAAAAGATGCTATGGTTTCTAATCCAAAAGATTCCATCACTCTTGAAGAATATAATGCAACCTCAGCAGAATCTCAGAGAATTTCAGAAATAAGTGAAAAAACTACACAAGGCAAGGAAGCTACTGCAATGCAAGAATGCTGTGAAATATCAGTCATAGGCTCTCAAGAGAAGGAATTAGAGTTAAGTGTATCTGCTTCAGATGGTACTGATATGGACCAAACTAATGCTGCTGCTTATATGGAAGAAGTGAGCAATGCTGGTGAAGAAATGCAGGAACAAGTATCAAGTGGATGTGAAAGTGAGCCTATAAAAGAGAAGAACAATGAAATAGCAAAAGAGCCCAGCAGCAAACTTTCTGCTGCTGCTGCTCCATTCAATCCATCAACAATAGCAGTTTTTAGCTCAGTCGCATTGCCAAGCTTCAATGATCATGGAGGAATTTTACCACCACCTTTAAATATCCCTCCTATGTTAGCAATCCCTGTTCGTAAGCATCTCCACCAGTCTGCTACATCAAGGGTACCCTATGGTCCACGGATAACTGGTGGTTACAATCGCACAGGTTATCGTAGTCATCGCAACAAATTGCCATTTCAGAATGGTGAGTTGGCTTCTCAGGATGGTAATTCTTTGAGTCCAAGAATGAATCCTAATGCTGCTGAATTTGTTCCCGCCCAACCATTGACTCAGAACAGCTACCCAGTGTCCCCAAGCGATTCTCAAACATCACCAAACAGTATTTCACTCTCCCCTCAATGTTTACCTTCATCGCCAGATAGTCTGATGGCACCACCAACACCAGATAAAGCTCTTGTGAAAGAAAATGACAATATCACTAAAGTTGAACAATCTACAGTAGGTGAAGATGCTACTATAAATGCTGAACTGCAGGATATTCCTGGAGCAACTATTTCTGAAGACCTTCAGCTAGTAGATATCACACCAGAACCAGCAATGTCTATCGACGAGCAAAAATGTTTGGTTGACTAGAGCTACATTAAAGATAATGTTGTCAAGGGGGTTGAGGAAGGGTGCGTAATCCGAAGTGAGAGTAATAAGTTGATGCTCAACATGATCTACCTACAAGTCTGACATTTTCAGAGAGAAATTTTGCGTTGTTTTCTTTACTTCTCTAGATTATTCAAATTTCAAATGTCACACCAACTCTAGAGCATCGATGAGGGAGAAATACCATGGAAGCTATATGTTAAATGAGACCAAATAAAAAGGCAATCAGTCAGGTTCCATGAACTTGTTTGCACATTCCCTCCCTATCGTCATTCAATTTCATGTTCTTGTCTGTGGTACTTTTATCCATACCTTTATTTGTCATAAGAAGTGCAGCAGCACTAGTCCTGATTCAAAATAAGTGATGCATTGGGAGATCAAGTAGGTCTTCATGATTCGCATCTATAGTTTGGTAGAATTGAATTGTGTATTCTTCGACTTTGAGGAACCGAATGTGCTGATGTTAATCTTGGTTTAAACTACTATTTTATCCGATAATGCAAGATAAGATTCATTTTTTTCACAGCTTTTTCTACAGGTGTAACTGGTTTATTCAGGGAAACTATGTATAAGTTTTAGTTTAGAATTACGTTATGCTTCCTTTTGCTTTCTCCCACTCTATTGAAGATTTTCGTGTTTAACTGATCTTCCTTCTCTGTTTAATTCACCCTTGTTTGCTAATCTATCATTGAGGGTTCATTTCGAAGAATATATATGTAGGCACGGATTAGTGTTATTGTTTGAAATTAAATATATTTTATCAAAAAAAAAAGGGTGCTCCGCAATTTTGTTCATATAAAAACAATTAAAATATATATATTAAACACTATTTACATGCGCGTCCAATACTTCATCCAAGTGAACAAGTGTAGGCAAATAAGAAACTGACAGTGCAGCACCGAGTCAAATTCAAGCATGGCCCACCACACTCGACGGTGGGCCCACTGCCCTGACCCAATTAACGAATATTTGCTATTATTAATATCCACTTAGAAAAAGAAAGGACGAAGTTTGGGTAAATAGCCGCGACGGCTATTTATTCCCGCGTTATTTATAAATTTAACATTGTATTATTTTCAGATATATTTTCCGCACGGTTAGTTTCTCGTTTTTTTTTCCTCTCGTTCCCGATCTGCTTGTGTTCTGGCTCGCCCGGCCACTGGCCCTCCTTCGGCCGGCGCAGCAAGATATGTCGTCAAACACCAGACCCGCCATTTCCTCCTTCATCCCGATACGATCGAGAGATTACAACGATGAAAATTATTGGACAATTTTATCGGAGATAGTGAAGTAGTCCGAATTGAAATTACGAATAAAATCTGGCTTATTTGTTTAGTTAGCCTGAGCTAATAATCTCAGACCCCTAAATAGGGAAGGAAAAGTGTTTGGAATAGCTTAGTTGGTTGAAAATTTGAGCTGTCTTGTATGCCCGAGTGCAAAATCCAAGTGCAGACTCCTGACTTTCCGAGTGCAGACTTCCGACGGAAGAGTGAGTTGCAGAAACTGTAAAGTTTGAGTTGTAAACTCCTAACTAACCATATATATAATAACATAAACTAACCATATCGTCTTGAAACGTTTGATGCGAGACTAATCCAACTTTTTCATTCACGTTTCTAACAGGAATGTTCCGACGCCGGGGAAGCGCACAGCATGAATCGCCAGCTCCATCGGTGCTTCGCCTCCATCGGCACCATGTTCCTGCGGGCGCGGCGCAATTCTTGATCGCTCTCACCGCCTCCTACCTCAGCTTCGTCG
>JBBPFP010000002.1:2149871-2161159 GCA_037974795.1 Kaempferia galanga
TACCAGATGACAAGGCCAAGCTATCATTCCTCCAAGTGCATCCTCAAACCTTTGTAAAAGATCATATGGCCTGATCATTTGATAAATCCTTCATAGTATATTGACTTTGGTAAATCCTTCATGGCGTTTGGATAATAAGAACCATGCAAAGAGTTTTCATGGTTGGGTTTGACAGCTGAACCAAATTTCTTCCATATGCTTCAATCGTTTTTTTTCCCATCTAGCAACAAACTAGACTGAAGAAAAAGACTAAGTTTAAAATGTATCTTATTGTTTGGTCTCATTTTCATTTTGAAATCTCAGACCCATAAAAGTATATAAAGGTAAAACAGTGATACGCTCAGTACACTCAATAAGTTTTGGGAAGCTACTGCACATATGCTTATTGAGTATAATTTCCTTTCTCAGCAAGTTTGCTTTCACAAATTACTTATACTCAAAGATAACAAGAGGTTCTAGCTGCACATAAAAGATTGTAAGAGGCTCTAGCTGCAAATTTCATAACTAAAGGTGTAAGGCTGTTTCTAAATGTGTGTCAATGGTAGCTCTGCCATACACATGTAAGATTTTCGAATACTTCACTAAGGGAAAAATATTTCTGAGATTTATTTCAGGGATCCTATATATTGTGTCCACTCTAACATCAATTTTCAGAATTAGTTAGATGCTAAAACTAGCTCATGGTTGCATCCATTGGTTCAAATGCTTAATCTCAAGTTAGTGGTTTTTCACTCATTTAAGCCTATAAACTCTCTCATAACTCCACTACCTCCCATGTGAGAATAAATTTTAGATGTTATATTGTAGGCCCTGTTTTCACATTAGTCATCATTTCTTTTCACGTGGTATTGAAGGCTACATTTGGAGACTCTCAAGAACTAAAGCAATCTATCCTCTTTTTTACATTACACTTTTTTGTACTCAGGCTACATACTGGTACTTGAAAATATGTTAGCTTAACTAGAAACCTACCTTCTGAATTCTTGAGTAGCAATATATTAGTTTCAGTTGTGGAGCTATATTTGGATCTTTATCTTGTTTTTCTCATTTCTCAGGGTTCCAGGGTATGCTCAATGATCTTTCACCCAGATGGAAAATCTCTCTTCTGTGGGTTGGATGCAACGCTAAAGGTACCTCTTTCAATGAAGTTATTTCTTTATATCAGACAGTGAATCTTCTGCTGCTCATCTGATGTAAAATGCAAATACCAGGTTTTCTCTTGGGAACCAATAAGATGCCATGATGCTGTTGATATGGGGTGGTCCACTTTGGCTGATCTCAGTGTTTATGAAGGAAAACTTTTAGGATGTTCCTACCATGAAAATTGCATTGGACTTTGGCTAGCTGATATATCAGTAATTACTATATTTGTGATATGATGTTCTGATAATGTGTAGATTGGTTTGATAATAAAATCCACCTTCAAAAGTTTGACAAAAGTAATTGTCTTTTTCTTTCAGCTCATTGCTCCATATGCTCTTGGTGTGGTTCCAAAAATAAATGTGACTGTTGAACCTACTTATGTTCAAGGAGAAATCCAATCCCTGGAATTGACCGATATCAGTAAGAAATCTAATACAACAGCTACCTCTGAGCATCAAGAAATTGGAGTTAAAACTAAGGCGTCAAAAAAAGGACCATTCTTAACCTGTAAGCGAATTGATTTAATATTATGAATTCATTTTCAATTTTCATTTTTGAAAGGACAAGTATCAGGATATTCTATTTAGCTTTTCTTGTTCTTGATTTGAAACAGCTGATGATTTTGTGCCAAGTATAACACCTGGATCTAATTCAGATTATGCATCCACTACCCCATCAATGATTTTGTGTAGAGTTATAAGGGATAAAACCTCGTCCGGTGGCATCACTGGTCCACAAAAAATTGATTCTAGGATTACTTCAGAAGCATCAATCAGAAGTGCTGCCACATCCACAGCTGCAAAAGTTGTACGAGGTTCTCTTAGTTCCTCAAATAGGAGTTTACAAATTTTGCCATCGAAGAGTACTGTGTTGACTTCTATTTCTCCTAGTGCAAAAGAAATTAGTTTGGTTAATGCAAAGCAACGCCCAATGGTGCAAGCATCTTTGGGAACACATTCTCCAGTGTCCATGTCTGTTGTTGTACCTAGGGACAACAGAGATCTGGATAGTTTCAGAGTTAAAAATACCACTTCTGAGACAATTTCCCATAATTTAAGACTGAACAGACCTGCTCATAAGCATAAGCCATCATTTGCTTCTGGAGATAACAAGGGCCAACTGGTAGAGAAAGCATCTATGAACATGAGCGAGAGATATGATTCAGATGTTAATTTAAGACTATTCTCTAGTGTTGCTGGGAACCATGATGCTGCAGAAACTGATAAAAGAGAACATGACAAAACCAGAGTCATTGCTATAGATTTTGAAAGAATAGTATCACTAGAGCAGCCTGTACACTCTCAGAATGACCATTGTACGGTTATTCCTCATGGTTAATAAAGGGAAAAATAATTTACCTTGTTAATTCTCTCCGTGTATTTCTTTCAGGCAAGGAATTGTCATGCTCGAGCAGTGAAACAAAATCAGTGAAAAATGTTAGAGGAGGTAATATTGCTAAAGACATTTCATGTCTCAAACTATCACCAATTAAGTTTGCTGCGTAATGATGTTTTTTTTTCTCTTTGTAGTTGTTGTGCAACTTGGGAAGACGCGGATTCTAGTTGAATGCTGGGAGAAAAGAGAGAGATCTAGTAGTGGGAACAGGGCAATAGTGAGTATTTCTTCCACTTTCTAAATGTTATAGCCTGTCACTCAATTGCAATGACATTCATAATGTTCTTAGCTATATATTGTGTTCCTGATGTGATTTGGTCTATTTTTTACTAGTACAATATTTACTTCTTTATCCATACTAAGCCTTGTTTTTTATTTATTAGAACTGCTCTGTAATCTGTTAGTAAATAGAGGCATTATGAACTCACCTTCTTGAGAACTTGTCTATCTTTACGTTTACGTGAAATTATGGAATATTCTTGGTTTCAACTAATGATACAATCAACTTTTGAATGGTTTTCTATTTTTCGAGCAAAAATAAAAAAGGATAGCATTTGCTAAAGTTTCAATCTTACATTTCAATACAATTCGACTGGCAAAAGTAGAGGTGGCAAAAAAATTTAAGCCTGCACCCAACACAAATAATTAGCTGCACTCTTGAGAACTGCAATTTGGTGTTCACATGTAATCAGATAATATATATAGAGTTAAATCTGTGTTTCAAGATTTCTTGCTTAGTTGGCTAAATTATTCACATCGTGTTTACCTCAGGGCTATTGTGCTATTGTGATCTTACAAATTCACCAAAGCAAGTGTTCCTCTTCCCTTCAAATCAAGCTGTAATTTTAATTATTTATGGCCCTTTTAGACGATTTGCATCCATGATACAGATCCTTATTCGCATGCAACCGCCATCTGTACCGTGTAACATGTTGCTTTCACCAAATCTAATTTCATACTAAATGACCGAGTAATTTTATGTTAAAAAAATTTGGAAAAATTATTCTGTTGTTTCATTATGTTATTTAAATCAAACATAGAATTAACTTTGGATCCAAAATGTTTGAAACCTTTGATAATCTAGCCATCTAGGTTCATTTATGTGATTCATCTTTGTATGTTCTAGAATATTTGTTACGTTTTTGGGTTTTATTTTATTTATTTTTGTTAATTAATCCAACTAGTCCCAGTTGGCCAAGTCCCAGTCAATTACAAAATTGATCCTGATCATCTAAGTGTTTTGCTGTTTTGGACCAATAGAAATGTAAGCCACCATTGTGCTTGTCTTCATTTAGACAGTTCTATTCGTGTGCTATTTGGACACTTTATTATGATTCCTACTAAGTACACATGTCCAAATTGAGAAGAGACAATTGGAATTTTACAATTAACCAGATGATGGTCACTCAGTGCAATTAAAATATTTGAGATTTTTTTTTTTATCAAATTTTGTTTTCACTTGTTCGTTTTCCAGTTGGACATGTTTTTTGTGTCAGATGTAAACCTGGATTTATGATTTTTGTCAAGGATTGGCATGCTACTTCTCAATTGAGATGCTGTAGTTAGAAAAGTATAGATAAGATTGATCATCTCAGAAAACACAACATTTCACGTGTTTATTTTGGAATGCTTCTTAATTTTTCTAATCACCTCATTCCATACTGCTACACGATGAACAGAAAGAATCAGAGCAGAGTTCCGAAAGACACTTGTCAATGTCAGAAGTTGATTTCAGTCCAGAGACATTAGTTCAAAATCATGATGCATTTGTAAATTCTTTGAAATCTCGCCTAATGAAGTTACAGGTATTGTCTCTTCTTGAGATGATAATTGATGTTAAAATGTTTGCTGGATACCATCCATGCTATGGAAGCTCATTTCATTAAACCGCAAAAAGTATTAGTGAACGGGGTGTGAACCAAAATGTTACTCTAAGGCTGCTTAATTCATTTGAAAAATGGCGCTACAAAAATCTATTCATTTTAATTTTGATGCTTCTAACAAAGCAGGACTCAGGCTACTTTGCTATTAATACTATTTTTGATATGTGATGCTATTAACTTAAAAATTCTTATCCTGATCAGTTCTTTGGATAATCTGAGTAAAAATATCACATTATTTTGTTAACTGATGAAAATTCATTTTCTCCTTGGACCTAATCATTTAATGGTCCTCTATATGAATGCACAAAAATATTCTTTTACATTCATTGTGTGGGGACCTCAGAATTTTTTTCTTCTCTTTAATCACTTCTGAGCTTTCCTACTTTTGGAGTAATAAATTTCATCTTTGGTATAAGAACTCTACCAAAAAAATATTGTCTATTGGAGGTCAACCCCTACTGTATGTTTATAAAACCTTTATTCATTTTCTTCTAGTGGTTGCCTCAAATATCAGTTAATGTGCCTGTGTTCGCTGATGTTTGTAAACATGTATCTATTTTTCTCTTGTGTTTGCCTCAAATATCAATGTACTTGTTGTAATGCATCTGTGCTCATCTACTGTGCTGATGGGTTGTGCTTGTGATAAGATATTTTACAGACAATTATTCAACTGCTATATATGTCTTTATTAGTTTCAAACACCAAGTTCCTAATAGCAACCACCATCACCAAATCAAATTTCCAGATGGTGAAACATTTTTGGGAACAAAACGGCATTAATGGTGCAATAGGTGCAATGGCCAAGTTGCTTGACTATTCTGTAAGTGTTTAGTTTAAGCCAGTAACTTCTTGGCCGTTGACTTTATATTTATTCAACTAGCAATGAAAAAGGATTTTCTTCCCTCTTCATTCATGCCTTTTTGGATTAATAATTTCTTAAGTTCAAATGCAGGTTCAGATTGATGTGATCAACATTCTCAAGGAGAAAATTGATCTTTTTACCCTTGATCTATTCTCACTCTTGTTGCCTCTCTTTGTTAGTTTACTTAGCAGCAAAATTGAGAGGTATAAATTCACTTATAAAGATGAATGCTAATAAATAGAGAAGTAGGATGATAAGGAATGATAAATATTTTTCAGGCATATTATTGTTACCTTGAGTCTGCTATTAGAGCTCGTTAAGTCATTCAAACCTGTTATTACTTCAACAATAACCGCATCTTCAATTGTGGGGGTTGATATTCAAGCAGAACAGAGGTAACTTTTCTTAAATTCATTGGTTGTTGTCTTATGGTCGGTTTGTTTCATTTCTTAACAAATGAACCCTTGGTTGGTTACTTCAATACAATTGGTTCTTATCTTATTCATCGGACATTATTATGTTTGGAGCAGACTGGAGCGTTGCACCTATTGTTTCAGCCATTTGGAAAAGATAAAGCAACTTCTTCCTCCATTAATTAGGTAAGAAAATAAAAAGTCAGATAATGCAAGCATCAATAACAACGAATCATTTCAGATTTTGCTCTTTTCCAGTTTAGATGACTCGCCCTCGTTCCTCTCTCTCATCGTTTCTGGTTAGCTGATCAAAATAGGGGGCAGATAATCATCATTTCCTTAAACATGATAGAGATTAGAGAATACATAACACAATTCTTCAAAATTTGATTTCACACAGTTGCATTCACTACTTTGTGCAGAAGAGGAGGGGGAGTAGCAAAGCATGCTGGAGAACTCAACATAGTTTTACACAGCTCATGACCAAATGAACACCTGATTTCCTTACTTACAAGCTTTTTACATGGCAATATGATCAGGATTTCATGCTCAACTACACTGGCATGACATACAACATCAATCTTCAAGACCATCAAGTTGAGCATGGCCAATTCCAGCCAATTCTATATCGTAAGCATATCAATATATCGTAATGTATTATTGTTTGTGCTTTCCTATTTTCCCGAGTGGCATGACATCTTTAGTGAATGAAGGCTGTCTATATGATATTATTCCTTACTGGATTTTGTGAACACAAGTATTATTGTATTTTACAATGAAAAGAGAAACTTGTTCACTTGTTTCACCTACGCAAGAAACAAAATTAAAGACCATCAAGATCGGTTCATTTCTCTTAGCCAAATAAGGGGAAATGATTTATCTTTCTTCTTATTATTTTTAGCTATGCAAATTATTGTCCATGAAATTGATTAAAAAGTTACACGTGCCTGATCCCAACCTCAAGACTAGATTTCTGATTGATTCTGCATCTGGCAACATGCTCAGTTCGAGGCGGATGGAGAATACATAATCATGGATGTTCTTGAACCCTAAAAATGGAACAAAGGAAGTTTGAAGAACCAGGAGATCTTACTGACATAACCCTAAAAATGGACTGAATTCCAAACCCCCAAGATTGGAAATTATTCACTAAATGCACTCACATTATTTGTTCAAAAGAAAAATGAAACCCATAGCACTAGAAGAACCTTCAAGCAAGGATAGGAAAAGGACTAGAGCACAAAGCAAAATGAAACAAAGCTATGATTGCAATCTTGATTGGATAAACCTTTGGAATTATTATTATTTGGCACTCTTCATTAGTCTAATATGGCGTTGTTTGAACATGTAGAATCACTTGTCTGACAAGAGATGCTGAGTTGAGGATTTCCTCTGAATGAGCTTGGTATTGATTCTGCAAACTCACATAAACCTCTCTGCAGCGAACCGTTAAAGCCATTGTATGAAACATTGATAGATGTTAATGAACTGAGATCACCAAAGGGCATCAAACTTCCTATTAGATTGTTCAAAGAAATATGAAAGCTCTGTAGCATATTCAAGTTCCTCAACTCAAGTGAAAGTTGTCCTATTAGTCCATTATCACTGATGTTTAAGTCTACATTCAAGTATTGAAATGAACCCAATGATGACAGGATGTTGCCTCGTAACTTGTTTCCTCCAAACTAAACCTCAATCAATCGATTTAACTTGGATAGGGAATTTGCAATTCCTCCGCTGAATTGATTCTCTTGCAGTATCAATCGTGAGAGACCGACCAGATACGTTTCCAAGGCTCGTCAATATTGCTCCATTGAAAGAGTTGATTCTCAAGTCCAACGCAAATAACCTGTAACATTTTAATAATTCAAAAGGAAATTATTGTTGGACACATTCAAATTTTGAAGGTTGACTAGGTTTCTTATTTGTCAAGGTATTGGTCCATCAAGCTTATTCACTAACAAATTTATATCGGTGAGATTCACAATATTCCTGAAAGTTTGAGGAATTTATCCAACAAGTTTGTTGAAACTTAAAGTAATATATGACAAATTTGATGTCACAAGAAAGTCTAGAATTCTGACGGTATTCTTCCAGACAAGTGATTGTCATACGGAGAAAAAATCTTCAAATTAGTGCAATTACCCAATGCCATTGGAAGTTCACAGTCAAATCGGTTATAGGACAAAACTCATCTCTCCAACGTGTATGTTGTTTTTGAGCTAAAAGGGATTTGCCCTATTAGATCATTTTCACTAACATCTATTGCTATGAAGCCATTTATGGTCATGGAAATAGATCTGGTTAACTGGTTTCCATTTAGATAGAGGTGCTCTAATTCACTGCAACTAACAATTGAAGTAGGTAAAGAACCAGAAAGATTATTTTGATCGAGCCATAGGAATTGCATGCATTTTCATCGAAGGCAGGAATTGAGCCATTGAGATTGTTGTGATCAAGGTAAATACTGTCAAGAGACAGTCTTTGAAACGAAAGACTCGATATATTTAATTTCCACTCAGCGAATTATTGTAAAGCAACAATAATGACAACTTCACGAGCTTCTGAAGGGTCACCAGCATCCCACTTGAAAGGACATTGTTTGAGAGATCCAAGAAGTCAAGAATGGTGCAATTGCCTAATTCCTAGGGAATAAGTCCTAAAAGATCATTGACGGATAGATCTAGTTTCCTCAGACGAGTTAGCAACTCAATTTCTTTGCCCAATGAACTTGAAATTCGAAACTGAGGAAGTTCAAATGAAGTCACAACTCCACTTCTGTCACAACCAATTCCCACCATCTTCTAGGACTTGGGTCTTGTGAGTTCCAAGTGGAGTTCATCTATTGAGGAAGTATCAAGTTGCTAGAGAGGGTCAAAAGTGTGTTTCCATTAGAGTTCAAGGCATTGATCAGTTAAAAGAAAGCCAAGAGCAATGACAACAAAGACAGAAGACCGAAAACCATTATCATGTCAGTGTGTCCCTAAAGGAAACAAAGAAGTCACCTTCTTATATGTATCTCATATTTCCTTTTTTCTCAAGGTTAGAATCCACACAATAAAACTAAGATGTTATACAGATCAGAAAACATAAGAAACTAACTAGATATACTAATAATTTCCAACATTTTTCACTTTAGTAGCAGGAAAACAAGCAAGCAAAACAAAGTAAACATGAAACTTTAGAGAGTAAAAGACTATCCAATATAGCAGAATGGAAGAGGAAGAGAAAGTTATCATTGTTTCAAGGCAAATTTTGGATGAGCGACAGTGCCACATGATGGCAATGATGATATAAAATTTTAATATATATATAAAATATTTATTATAATTAATTTTAAAATTTTAAAAGAATTCTAAATTCTATAAGTTTACAAAATTAATTTAAATATAAAAATTATATTATATATTTTTTAAAAAATAATCTAGATTAAAAATTTAAAATAATATAAATTTTTAAAAAATATATATAATTTTAAGTACTAAATTTTCAAATTAAAAAACTTTTAAATTTATTTAAAATTAATTATAAATAATAGGTACTTTTTGAATATTTGAACTATTCAAATAATTTAACTCTACTTTATTTTTAAAATAATTTATTTATTATATTAATTATTTTAATAATTACTTCTGTAAATTTTAAATAATGTTTAAAAATTAATTATATATTTAAATAATTTGATATAATTTTAAATATTTAAATATAAATATCTATATTAATCAAATATTAATAAAAATTAATTGATATACACTTATATTTTAAAATATAAAAAAAATATTAAAATCGTATTAACACGTGATCATACTATACTTTATATTGAACTGAAACTTTGTATAAATTAAAATTTTAAACGAATGATCTTTGAAAAAATTTGCACAATTCTAGAATTGCTAGTAAAAGCTTAGTATTTTTCACAATAGAACAATAAACGAATACACAAGCTCTATTTTAGCAAAATATTATTATGGTTATCCTCTCTCATAGTTCATTATTATCAAATTATGTGAAAAAAAGATAAATTACAATATTAACATATAATTGACCGCTAAGTGATTAGAAGAATAAACACACTCTATTATACTAATAGATAATTATGCTCACTCTAAGTACCACCCCTCACAGCCTATCCTTTGTATCCTTTGGTTATATAGGTGAAGGAAGATAAATTATAAGGTTAATTTATAGCTTACCATTAAATTAACTAGGTGAAGAAAATAAAGGATAGAAGAAAGAAATAGAATAGAGAATAATTCTTTTGAGGATTTCATTACTAAAGCACTTATTTATACAACAAGTTGTCCAAAACAATAATGGAAATATTAAATATTGCATACAATTGTAATAATTATAAATATAAAAATAATAAATTTAGAAATATTATTTTTACTATTTGACCATATACTGATTATACTTATGTCGATTGAGATTGTTGTATTGATCTTATATTAGATATACATGGGTGAATTAGTTGTTATATAGATAATGACGGCGTTTGTATCATGATTATTCATAACCTGCTCATCATCTCGTTTGGCATTGCCGACGACCGTTGCTTTGTTATATACGAGATGGTCGTCAATTATTTTTGGCTGACTATTGGACCACTTTGAGGGAGGGAGTGAAGTGATGGAGTGGAGCCTATCGTGCCACCCGACTACTCCGGAACAGTGATAAAGTGTTATGATTTTAAAATTAAATTTGATTATTAGTACAAACTATACTAATAGAAGGAAGACACCATGCCTTCATTACTCAGACAAATAGATCGTACACAGGAGTTTCCGGTCAAATGTGTTAAATCAGATTTGAATAAAAAATATTTATAAAAATTTTTAATTTAAATTGGATCCGAACTAAATATAACTTGAAACTCTTAATCTCAAATCCGATTTCGATTTGATCCAAATAATCCAATTGAAAAAGAATTTTTTAATTATTTTTTCTATAATTTCTTATTTTATCTCAATACTCTATATTATTATACTAAAATTAATATTAATTTATATAAAAATATCTTAATATTTAAAATAAAATTTAATTGAACCTTAAAATCTACTAAAATCTAAATTTGGATCAACCCGGGTCTGATCCAAAAGTCTCCAACTCGAAAACCCTCCAATCCAAATTTAATCCGAACCTGAAAATTCTCAATGCAAGCCTAATTTTCTTCTTATCAACTCAGATCAAATTATCAGGTCAGATTTATTTTTAACACCCCTAATCTTATCTCTAACTCACTTCTTAATAAGAATTTATTTATATTTATTTAACAAATATAAAATTAATCAAA
The DNA here is from genome assembly GCA_037974795.1 of Kaempferia galanga. Classification (NCBI taxonomy): domain Eukaryota; kingdom Viridiplantae; phylum Streptophyta; class Magnoliopsida; order Zingiberales; family Zingiberaceae; genus Kaempferia; species Kaempferia galanga. The sequence goes on from JBBPFP010000002.1 coordinate 2,160,861, forward strand.
CGAATAAGGTAGTGTTTGATAGAGCTTTTGCTAAGCTTTGCACTTTTGAGTGTTTGTGATGTCAAATTCTATTTAAGCTTTTATAACTTTTACTCAAAAACTAGAAAAAAGAATTTGATATTTTTTTCTACTTCTACTTTTTTTGAGGGCATACAAAATTAAAAGTTAGAAATTTATGTTCTTAATAAATTTATTATTTACATAATTAACATCATACTTTTATATAATTTATAATTTTTTATACATATTTTTTTATTTATATAAATTTTATTTTTTTTATATTTATATTTTTTTTATTA
>JBBPFP010000002.1:2209814-2221891 GCA_037974795.1 Kaempferia galanga
TTAACACTATAAACTTCAGACACTACATACTCTTTACGCCTTTATGCGTTTACACCCATTCCCCCGTAGTCTCTCGTACAGTACTTTTACTGTTCGTTATTAGTGCATATCTTCTCGGGATCACCACATTGACTTGAGCGTCGGAGTGCCAAAATAGGGGACTCCTTCTCTGGTTTGGTAGCTAACGCTCTGTTGGTCTGCGAGGGTGCTTGCATGTTCCGGACGGACGAGGCGCTACACGACCGACATACTCCAGCTCGTGCAGTACTTTGGCTCTTCTAGACGGACAAGGCACCACTCAACAGACACACTACAGCTTGATCTACCTGTTATCCGCTTCATCAACTATATTCTCAATGTCATCCATCCGGTTTCATACAGAATCATTGGTCATACCCCAAAAGTTGTTTCTACTAAAATAAATGAAATTGATAATTCAAAGGGTTAAAATTGATTCTTTTAACTCCGAGAGGTAAACTGAAAAGTTTTGGTAAATTTTTCCGGGGGCAAAAGTAAATTTTCTCATAGATTATGAAATTATTTTCGTCACATTATTTAACTGGAGCTGTTAAAGGAAACTAATCCTTGAGCAACACAGCGCGTTCCCAGATAAAGCTGATTTGTCACCACCAGAGAGAGGAGAGAGGAGAGAGGAGAGAGAGAGAGAGAGGACGAGGAGCGACGCGAGTGAGACGAGAGAAATTCGACGTCCCCAAAGTCTCCTCCCATTTCGCTCCGTCAAAATGAAGATCCGATCGTAGCCCGATGTCGAATGGGAGCATTTGAGATCGGGCGCGACGCCGAGGAATCCGAGAGCGCTCGCGGAACAGGCGGCATGTGAGGTGGAGCGGACGAACCTGCGGTGGCGAAACAAGAAAGGGTTTATGTCTGAAACTTCCAAGTCCGATCCCGCTGACCGTCGCCGCCGGTTCTACGCATTGAGTGCTGTTTTATTCTGCCGCCCAGGAGGTCGAGCACGAGAAAATTGTAGGCGGAGCTAGAGAAGGATCTCCCTTCTTTTCTTTTTCGATTGATTTCGCGAAGCCGATCAAGACATACGGTGATGGTGCGCTAGTCACGTCATCGCCATCGCAATACCTTCCTTGGAGGAGCGGAAGAACCTGTGTCGCCGAGGCTGATAAAGGGGTTTCCTTTTGAAGCCAAGACAGTTCCTTTTCACCAAGGAAAGGTCGTAGAGCGAACCTCGATCAAGTAACTGCCAACCTACATTTGGATCCTTTATCACCCATCTTTCCTGCCGAATCAGTTGTTGCGGATCTATTGTTATTTGTGCTGCTTTCTCCAGGTCTTTCTCATTATTTTATTGATATATTCGATTCTTCAAAGACATAAGAAACAGTAGTTATTTTCACCCTTCTAATTTTGATCAAATTATGGATAGATCAGCTCACAACATGAGGGAATGTAGATCTCGGATACCATTGAGATCTCTATTAGTCCGATTAGGCTTGAGCTTGGAAATGGGGGAAACTTGAGCCATTACACAGACCACTGAATTCCTATGAACTGAAAACGGGAAGATTACATCCATTTGGCCACAATTACTTTTTCCATGCCTACCTAATTTTCTCATTGGTGCACTTGGAATGAGGTGATATACAGAGGCAGAACCGCAGAACAAAAATGTGTTTTTAATTATGTGGTTGCAATTAATTTTTATTATTATTTTGTCATAGAGGGGCATCTGTGACGTTTTGGCACAAGGAATCTGTGATGATATCGTTATGCATAAATATTGAGGCTTCAGAGAAAGAACTGATAATTCTTCTTAGAATTAGCTGTGCTGGATTAGCAATCATAACTTTTCACTGTTAGGGCTTCAGTTTTTGGACATTTAAGTTCCTCTGCTGACATTTTTTTAGTTGGAGGCACTAGAAACTTTAAAACAACACAAATGTTTAGATATTAATTAAAAACAAACTTCGGAAGGAATTTGCAATTTGAAGAAAGTTAAAGAAATAAACTCCAAGAAAATCTCCTTTGACCTCTTATCCAAAGTTTATTTAAGTTTCTAATTTGTTATTAATTGACTTTTTGTACATATCTAGATGTTGCTATCCCAGAACTCGGTAGAAATTTAAAAGGAAAGATAAAGAATTAAATCTGTCAAAAGACTAAATGTAAATTTCTTAGCAGGTGTCAATTTCCATCAATCACAGATATCCCATAGCCCCCGGGGCTATGGTGCAGCGGTAAGGGCGCTCAGTTGTCTCCCAGGCACTCACGGTTTGATTCCCAGCTACGACGCATTTGTATGGATTTTTCCTCCAAATGAGACGCGTCACTAAGGGATACTGGATTTCTGGGCTATCCGCCGCAAGCGTTTTCCAATTTACCCTGGCAGTTGGGGGGAAACTTCCATAGAGTAGCGTCGGTCAGCCTAGGTTCGACATTACATGATCTGGTTAATTATTTTTTTAATGCCCCGGGACTATGGTGCAGTGGAAGGGCACTCAGTTGTCACCCATGCACCCACTGTTCGATTTCCAATTACAGCGCATTTGTAGGATTTTTCGTCAACATGGGACACGTAACCAAAGGATGCTGGGGGTCGTCCGTCGTAAGTACTTCCCGATTTACCTTGGCAACTGGTGGGAAACTTCCGTGGGACTGGGTTAGTCACCCTAAGTTCGACGTTACTTAACCTGGTTAATCATTTTTTTTTCTATTAGGCTTAGACATTTGTAAAGACTAGAGTGCAGTCAAAGGCATGAGAAGCTATAACCGAAATAGCGAAAATCCCACCGGACTCTTTATTTCAGGTAAGGATTCATAAATTTCAATAAGCCACCCGAAGATAATAATTTTCGATAGGGTAACTACTAACTACATCCTTATGAAGTACCAGATCCGGTTTGCAGAAATATCAAGCAACAAAATTTAGCACCAATTCTGAGAAAAAACATCATCCTTTCCGAGCCAAAACCACAGGCTAAGGCAAGACAAGAGGCAATCCAATCGAAAGCAAGGACTTTTTTCTTACAGCTGGAGGGCTTCGAGGAACTTGTCGTGCTCCTGCTCGGTCCAGCTCTCGCGGGATTTGGTGATGGTGTAGGGCTTTCGGATCTTCTTGCTGTGGTCCTCCTCGGCTGCGGGGGAGGTTCCGGGAAGGGCCATGGGTGCAGGCCCAGGTAGGTCGGGCGGGAAGAAGACGACCGACGACGACGACGCTACTTCTCTTCCGCTGCCTCCGCTTTCGGCGCCGCCAGGGTGACCAGACACCATAAAACGGAAGGCAGAAGGCGTGGACTTTGGATGGGGCGGTGGTTGATGGTGGCAGAGGCGGCGGTGGGAGTGGCTGTCGGAATCGTCTCGGGCTTTGGATGTGCCGGTGCGCGGCCACAAAATTATTGAGGTTGTCGTTGGTCGCAGAATTTGATGGTTGGAAGCAGCTCTGACACGTGGCCAAATATCAGAGGCTCAAAGAACACTTAATACGAGAATTCGCACCTTGCCCCCATAAACTTTAAAAAATTCATCAACTGACTGCCCAAATAGTTGCACCAACAATCGATTGTTAGTTTGTAAAAAAATCTATTTCAATTTAAAAATGTTAAAGCAATAAAATTTCAACCTTTAAAAATTGAAATAGTCCGTTTTAAAGCATAAAAGAATGTGCATGTTTTGAAATTTTTTAAACGGGCATAATTTGATAAACTTATGGCCAAATATCTTTACCCTTATATTATTTTTTCAGAATTTTCTTTTATATCTTAGTAGCTCACCCAAAATTATTAATTTTCATATGAATAATAATATTGTTAATAATTATAAGGTAAAGCTATTAGAGTTAAACAAACATTGGATAACACATATTCATGATTTTAAAATTTTAAAATGAATTCCGTTTATGGGTGATTGTATACCTGAGTTCCAACTTTGAATCGACGGTTTGATGATTTAATTGTCTATATTCATCAATTTGTTGGTTCTGGACAGATTAAGTGATAGTTATAATTGATAGATCAAAATCGTTGATTCACGATTGGTACACCATTATTTGTCGCATTTCAAAATCTAATCTATTTTAAAAATTATTTAAAATTCTAAATTTCAAAAATGTAAAAAAAGTTTTTATTTAAAAAATTACATATATATATATATATATAGATTTTATTAGTCAGAAATGTAACCGACCCGACCCCTTACTGAGCTAGTTCCGACTTGTGAACCAGATCAACGGGTATCCGACCCTATTGAGCACGGGCCAGATCTGGATCCCACCTAGAAGGCCATCTGATATCACTTTTCACGAATGAAACTTCATAGGTGAATGAGATCTGTTCTTTCTCCCTGATAGGTTTGATACTTGTCGAGCTCTAATGGGCAGTCGATAGGTTTAGTTTTGTTGTACATTTTAAGGTTCGACATGGCAGCCGGGTCATGTTTCACACTGCAAGGAATAACTTCAAATCCTACAATCTGGTATCCAGACAGAGTATTCTTATCAGTTTCTGTAACCACGGCCATCCCCTCATCACCAGTGTCAATCACCTTCACGCCTTCATACTTGTGCAGAAGGACCTTAAACTTCAAGTGATTGATGATGTAATCTTCAACAGTATCAGGAGAAGTGAAACCAACCGGAAACCCAATCCACGCAAAGGTGACGCCGTTCTGTTTGAAAAATCTCCTGACAGGAAGACTGTCGAGAATCATGTTCACCTGATACAATTCGTGCGTCCTCTGCTTCAGGAGCTTCACCTCCTCCAAAGTGAGTGGCTTTGTGGTGCAGAGGTAAAAGGATTCGTTAGCATTGACATGGAACTGGTAGGGAGAGTTATCGATCTGACCTCCCATAAGAAGCTCGCCCAAATTCTCCGCGCTCTTCTTGATCCCTCCATCCGGCGGACAGTAGGGAAGACTGTAGTAGCTAAAAGGGATCTCTGTCTCAAAAGAAGTGAGCGAATTCACTTTCGGAGATATCGTTTCATCGTTTGAGTACGTACGCATATAACTCCCGGGCAGGTAAAAGGCATCGACCGGCGCCAGTTTCAGAAGCGAGATCAAGAAAGCAAGGCTGATGAAGCGCGAAGGCCTCAGAAAGATCAAAAAAGGCTCCATTGAGTTCTCCAATGAATTCAAAACCTGCGATCAAATTCAAAGACTGCATTTGTCACTAGGTAGGCAGATCAGAAGACCAAATACCATCGAAGCGCTGAAAACGCTACGAATCAAATTCAAACCGATAAATCGAGAAACAGAATGCAAAATCCATACTCTATTGAGAACACACATAAAGTAATACTAATCAAGATACAAAATCAAGCATCGATGCGAGATTGAACCGAAAAGCTTAGAATTCCGAACGGATCTAACGAGAGATGCAAAAGAGAGACCTTGCTGATCGAATTCAGAAGAGAACGGGAGCGTCGACGGCGCTAGAGGAGATCCAGGGGAAGAAGAAGAAGCGCTGCCGATGGATTTACTCCGGGCATAAGAAGACTTCGCGATGCGGAGTGTGGAAGAAACCACCGAGTCTCCGAGTTGACCCCGACTCGAAGAGAGAATAATTTATTTCTATTTAACCTTAACAAACTCCATCAGGACCGTCCATCCGGATTTCTTAGTAGAAATCCAACGGATGTCCAACATCCGATAACGCGTGGAAGACGACAGAGCATTTACATAACGATATCATTATTATTATTATTTCTATAATAAAGAAAATTTACATCCTGTATCAGGTCTTCTGTTCCTCGAGATTTCTAGATTTGGACATGCCCAAACCTGTGCTCGAAGCTCTTCCTTAACTCTTTCTTGCGAACTAGAAACGTTCTGGCCTTTTTCTTTGCATCAATCAAAGAATCAATGCCGTGAACCTTCCGATTAAATCGTAGTCTGTCAGACGTCGTAGTTGTCTTCTTCTTCATCCTCATACCTTCCCTCTAACTTGATGCTCTTGTACCACCTTGCACAGGCTGCAAACACGACAAGATCTGCAGCAGTCAAGCTCGCGAGGAGAAAGTAAAACCTGTCCATGTGCCCCCTGTTCAGGTTCACCGGAATCCACCCTGGTCGATCGCCTTTCGCGGTGATCTCCATGATTATGGTCACCAAGAGACTGCTGACGTAGTTCCCTAGCGATATTGAGGTCATGCAGAGTGCGCTGCCGAAGCTCTTCAGCCCGTCCGGCGCCTGGTCATTGAAGAACTCCAACTGGCCGACGTACATGAACACCTCGGAGGCCCCTATCAGCGTGTACTGGGGGATTTGCCATAGGATACTCAGAGAACTGTCGTCGGCGCAGCTGCTGCAGACATTCTTAAGGCGGTAGACTTCAACTGTTCCGGCTGAAATCATCGCCGCAATTGCTATGACGAGCCCAATTCCCATCCTCTGCAGCTCCGTGAGCCCTTTTGGATCCTTCATCCATCTCGAAACCAAAGGGGTGAGGAGTCTGCGATAGAAGAAAATAAAGAGTGCGACGCTGGCGATGTCAAAGGCAGACATGCTCGCGGGAGGAATGTGGAAACTGCCGACGACTTTGTTCATGGCTGCACCTTGCTCGACGAAGAGGGAAGCCATCTGCGTGAAGACGACGGAGTAGATGATGGTGGTCAGCCATATGGGGAGGAGTCGAAGCACGCACTTGAACTCTTCGACTTGTGTGACGGGGCAGAGGCGCCATGGATTGTGGACACTCGATTCATTCTTTTTGCCCATGAAATCATTCATTGGATCAACGACCGCTGCTCTGTCCAAGAACCTGCATCAGCAAATTAACGCCAAGTTTGGATCAATCGAGAGGGTTACTGAAAATTATACTTCAAGTGGACGTTTAGAAGCTTACTCGAACCCTTCAGTGTGCAGTATCTTTCTGCTTCCATTAGCATCTGGGTCTGAGATCTTTTTTCCCTCCACCTCGTAGAGATCTTCTCCACTTGGCGGCAGCCTGATCTTCCACTTCCTTGATGCAGCCACAATGACTTGGCAGACCCTGAAGAAGGGGTTGCCAACCGGCCTGAAGTGCCTGTACCTAGTCGTGCCACAGAGGAAGAGGACCAGGGCCATCATGGCTGACCCAGCTGATGCCCAGAAGCCCAGTGCCCACATGCCCTCGTCCTCGAAGTAGCCCAAGAATGTGTTGGAGAAGAGAGAGCCCAGGTTAAGGGCCAGGTAGAAGTAGCTGAAGAATGAAATCTTGGAGCGAGCCTCTGCAGAATCCTCCTCGTCAAACTGGTCTGCTCCAAAGGTGGCTATGTTTGGCTGGTACCCTCCATTTCCTAGGGCAACCAGGTAGACTGAGAGGTAGAAGAACCCCAGCTCGATGTTCGAGTGAGGCGCACAGTTGGAGTCCTCATCGCCACAGCCTATGGGTTTCAGAAGAAACATGTGTGTCGATAAAGAGAGCAGCACCAAACCCTGCAAGCCAAAGATCATTCAGTGAGTCTCTGCTGCATTTGCATTGTAGAAAAAGAAAGAATCATTGAGATAATTGCAAATAATTCCTAGATTTTGGGGGGACTTACTATTACAAAAATGGCTTGGAAAATGGCACACGTCTTGTATCTTCCCCAGTAGGAGTCGCTGAGGAAGGCGCCTACGAGGGAGAAGATGTAGACTGTGCCTGTCCATTTGCTAACGTTGTTGGCTGCTTCTGCATTGTTTTGCTGCAGAACTCTTGTTAGAAACAACACCAGGTTGACTCCGACCCCAAAGAACGCTAGGGTAGCCAATCCCTGATTCACTGAATCAAGATTACATGGATATGGTCAGCAAATTGCATAAAACATCATGCATGGAGCAAAAGAAATTGTGAGTGGGTAGGGCCTCATGATCAATTCAAGATTTTTGGCCTGTGCCCATGATAAGATCTCATGATACATATGCACCACCCAACTTTGTCCTTTTTGTTCCTTATCAAATTTACAAGAAAAAAGTGCACTTTTATATTCACTCAGGAAGTTAATCCTACTCAGTTTTACAGGCAAAGATGACTTTGTTGCAGATGGTGGCAATGACAATGCCCCCAAAGATATTATGCTCCTACGTTTGCCAGCTTAGTAAATATTTCACCAACTGGACCGAGAATTCAAGAAAGGATCTACTAGACTTAAATCTACTGGAAAAGCATTACTTGCATCTACTGTACAGTCGATAAAATAGTCAGGCAAAAAGGGCCTTTAGACCATCCACAACTAAACAGAGCTATTTCTGGGCTGGCATCCACCATGTGAATTAACTTTTCAATCATGGGAATGATCAGTCCATCTAGATGGTTGTTTATATTATAGACACATCTGAGTGGCTACTATAGAACAAGAAGCTGTGCACCGATCCTTTCCCTTTGGATTTAAGGACTAAAATTTGTAACTTGATGATAAAATAGTTACCTAGTACAAGTGATCCAGCCACCCAGCCTCCGGTCTTGCCCTTGGCTGCAGGCCTGCCTCTGAAATCCACTGATCCATCAAGTGTGTACTCATACTGAGCAGTTTTGTATCCACTTCTCGCCGTGCTAAAGGAAGAACTTTTAGTCACCATGTTGCCGTCTTCTACTCTCTCTTTCTCCTGCAGTGCCCAATTCAACTTAGTCAGTTTAACAAAACATTCCATGCTTCAGTTTTATTGGTTCTTGGTGGATTATAGCCTGGAAGAACTACTGACCATGGAATTCTCAGAGTTGGCCATTGCTCGAAATGGGGGATTGCAACAGAAACTCAGGGGAAGAATTCAGGAGAGAATAGAGAGATTTGAAGGGACAAATGGTGCTGAGAGAGGCCAGCGAGGTTTGAATTTATAGAAGTGAGGGAAATGCATCAATGGCTGAGATTAGAAATTGTAAAGAGGGCGATGTAATACTACTTCCCCACATGGCAGAATCAAAGCCATGAAAAAGCTGAAAATGACAAGCAAAAGACCTGGAAGGGAACACAAGGTTGTAGTTGAATTTCGACTCATTCATTTGTCATGTAGAAGACATACTTCTTCGGGCAACTTAAATACTGATTTTGGTTTAAATAGAAAAGTAGGCTTTTATTGTTCGATAAAGAGGCAGGAATTTTAGCACCTTTCATTATCTTTCTATTATGCAAATTGATCTATACCCTATCCTAATTATCGTTATCAGTGTATAGAAATAGGACATTAAGTTCCTTGAGAGCAACTTTTTCTTCAATGCTTGCATACAAATAAGTTTTTCTTAGAGCTATAATATTCAAGAACTTGTAGCATGCTTGGAATTAGTTGTAAAGCCAAGTTGCCTATTTTGCCAAGAAATATGACTATGAGGTGTAGAACTATGTCAAACTATGCATGCAATGTATGACAATGGATGTATAGTAGGCGAACAAACGGATGCATTTATTTCCTTTTCCAAAAAGCTTGACATAGAAACGTATTACTTTTAGCCTAATAAACTTTTACCTGAACATGTGTTTCATCCATGCATGATTCATCGTTTTGCTTGAGTTTTTCAAATCGTTGGAAGATTGGCGAGTGCATTCCAAAAGCTAATGCTATCGAATAAACACAGGCATATTTTGTAATTATCTGTTGAGTCTGACATGGACTGTTTTCTCTACTTGAGACTTTACTTCTATCTTTCACCTTCATTGCACTGCCATGAAGTTACTTCTCAGATTGAGATTTTAGTCTTTTTCATGGTGAGTAGGCCTGTCTCAGCTGATATGGCAAAGCTGACTCGGCATTCATTGACTTTTCTTAACAAGAGAATCGTCGCAAATAGTAGTGCTTTTAGATAGTGTAAAAGACTTATCGCGACCTGTAAGATACTTGCATGAAGCTTGAACTTGATAATTGGTGAAGACGAGAGGTTTTCTTTGTGATTAAACCATGTGTCAATAGTTGTAGAGTTCATTTTCCCTACCGTTTGTGTGTTCAATGAACAAATCATTATTGGGTGGAACAAGTGTATGTTCTTGAGCAATTATAATTGTGAGTTTCACAAGCAAGTTATTCCTTAATTGCATCCTTGACTTTGAAAAATAAAATCAACAGTGACACTTTTTCTGTCCAAATTCAAATCATCATCAGACAGTCAGAATTGTGGATGCTTGGATCTTGAAAACCATAAGTTTTCGATAGTTCATCGATTTGTTTGTGGCAGATGGTCTAAATAAGGGTTTGTTGCACTTGAAATAGGTATAAAATCTCCCCTGAAATGTCAAGCAGGGGTTACGTGCAAGCTCAGTTCTTCTCTTACTGTCTAACACATGCCTAAACATTAACAGAGATCAGGTCTAGCCTCTCAACCGGTGAGTCTGAACAGCTCATGTTTTCGACTTTTCGGGTACAACCTCTGACAAATTGCTGGCTTATTCTTGGTCCTTTGTGACTCTGCGCAAAGGAGTAACTAATGCATGATCGAGTTAACGGTTATGGTGTGCAAAGTTGCTTGTCGATCGAACAAAGGTTAAATTTGGCACGTCGTCATTACTATCAAGTAGTTTGCAAGTGCTACTCAGTTTCTCTCCGAGATAGATTGCCCAAACTGATACATCTAAATCAATCTTATACTTTTCTTTCTTGCTTCTTTCAGCTCTTCAATGCCTGGCTCGGAGAGGGTATAAGACATCACTATAATAACAACGGCTCACATTAAAGTTGGTGACAAGAAGCAAAAGCAGTCGTTTCTAATTCAACCGGTCGAACTGAGGACAAACTTTTCTATTGGTCTGGCCGACCAATCTTGAGTCTATTGAATTTGCATAGGTCGATCTATTTAGAGCATTGGGTGACTGTTGTTGTTGGGATCTTGCTGTGCATTCCACGGCAGAGTGCAATTTACACGCGTGGATGGCGATTGGGGCATTTCTAGTTGGTGGTTGTAGCGCGCGTGGAGATGCGATGTGATTGGAACCTAAATAATGTTGAGTCACGAGGAAAGAGTTTCAATAGCTCAAACTTGTGACAAAAAGATGATAAGGTTCCACAGTTGGATGAAAGGAGATAAATTATGGTGCCCAGTAGTGTCACAAGAGGGAGGAATTATTTATCACGCTCCCTGAGATATTTTCACCCTTAGGCTTGGATCGACCCTTGCTTTACTTCTAGCAATTTGCTACTGTTAACCACTTGGACTGTCACATTGGGACTTCAATAGCACAAACTAAGGTGGATGGTGGAGGTCTCCACGTGTGATAGGGTCGAGACCTATATATATAAGTTGTCAAAAGAAGTAATATGTTAAAGGAACAGAAAGTCAACCTTGATCAAGATGACACACTCGAATCCCTCAACTCTGTTACCTGACTTTCATAGCTCGATCACCTGACTTTGTTACCTGACTCCCATATATAGCTTTGTCATCTAGCTCTCTCAACTCCGTTACTCGACTTTTAGAGCTCAGTCACTTGATTCTCTCGGGCACCTGACTCTCTTAGCTCTGTTACTCAACTCTATTGTTTGACTCTCACAACTCAATCAGCTGAGCTTCTCAGTTCAATAACTTTGACTCTTACAGTTTAGCACAATCGGGCTCTCTCAAAATAACTTCCTTGGACCTCCCCAACCCAATCTCCCATGCTCGGCCTCCCATATCTTTGCGGCTCGGTTTCCTTGTCTTGTCCACCCTTGTCAAGCTTGGTCGTACCTTATCCTACGTGGCCAATTAAAGATATGGGAGGCGGTATAACACCTCCATTAATGGGACCGTTTTACCTGGAAGAAGTAGAGAATATCAACGTATATCCCAGAAAACATGGTGAGCGGATGCGTATATGTTGGAGTACGTAACAGATATACTTGCCGCTCTAAATAAAGTCACCCACTTCTACGGGGCATAAATACGTGCTGACAACCATCTAAACTCCTCTACTACAATTTTGTACTTCTCCTTAGCCTCCGTGTTAACACTCATGTTGGAGTAGTCACGCCGAGTCCACCCTCAGCGCTCATTCTACTCCCGCTTTGAGTGCTATAGATATCCCAAACGGTTTCTCCATCACCGAAGCATTCAAATTCTTCCCCTCCACTATCACCTCCCGTTGTCATCGATCGCGATCTCAGACAAGACGCAAACTTTGGTAGGTGACAAAAACTTCGCCTAATTCTTCGAGCTCGATCGAAGAAGTAGACATTATAAAGTAAAG
>JBBPFP010000002.1:2251780-2261906 GCA_037974795.1 Kaempferia galanga
TTGCGTCCAGATTCGCGATCTATCCCTTTCTTTAAATCTTTCAACGCGCTATTCACGCTTCTAAAGGACGCCGTCCCGCCCCACAGGACCGCACTACCTCCTCGAATTCATGGTGGACTCCTCGAGGCAGGGGAGTGTCGCCGCCGCCCCGAGACCTGGCGCCGAAGGTCGGGTCACCGAGGCGCGGGCGATGGCGGGGAGGATGCGGATCGAGGATTGCCTGCGCGAGCCGGAGGAATTGGGCGGAGTCGATCGGCCGAGACGCAAACTTTGCCCCGTTGCGTCCACATCGCGGAAGTTCCTCTTTCGATATCTCTCGTCTTTCAAGAAGCGTTCGGGCGGCGGGGAGGGCAGCCCGAGATCGCCTCGGGCGCCGTTGCTAGGGTGTCGGCATTCGAGGAGGAAGGGAAAGGAGATGCCGCGGGAGGAAGATGGAGTAGAAAAGTCGGCGTCGTTTGATTCCAAGGTGGCGGAGGAGGTTGGTGGAGACGCTACCGTTGGGTCGATGGAGCCTGTCCCAGGTATGTTGCGCAGATCGAGTCGTTGATTTTGTCTATTCCTGCATGGTTGTAGTTGCAGCTTGCATGTTTGATTTATTGTTGTTGCTTCAAATCCTGCTCAGAAACCTTCAAAAACTTGTCCTTTCTATGAAACCTGATAGAAGTGATTAGTAGAAGTTCCTCAAGAATTCTTAACATAGATACTGATTTCTTTTTCTAATGGAATTTGCAGTACTTGTTCAAACTAGGTTTTAGGCTGTTCAACTGAGTTGAGTAAACAAAAATTTAATGATTACTTCAAACTGAGGAGAAGTCATAGTTTTTATCTGAGAATTGTTCTTTGTCAACCAAGCTTATAAACTGAAGTTCTCAAAAGCTGCAAAATATTTTTTTCTACTATAAGAGCCTACATAAAAAATGATTGCATGGTATCATCCATTTTGATCTCTTTAAATCTAGGACAATTATTTTCATGTCAAATCATTTTGCTAATTTTCCTTGAGAAATTAGTTACTTAGATTTACAAGTGCTTGAACACCATGAATTGGATGATCTATCCTTTGCAAGAACTCTAAATATAGTTTTGAATTTGCTTTGATCTTCTATGTTGATAATGGGCAGCTACGCTCTCTGTGGCCTAGATAAAGTTCATCGCCTTTCTTTAGAAAAAGTTATTTCATCATATTCACCTGAATGCGTCGGTAAGTGTCGGTGCAGTATCTATATCGGTGATTCTGTATGGTGCAAGATTCATTTCGCCCCCTCCAATCGATGTATAATTTAACTGACAAAATGAATTCCTTGTCTTAGTTTTAGCAAGAAGCAATTTTTATATAAATGACAATCTGTTTATGGTTGCACTGACCAGAACTATGTGAATGCTTAACCCAGGTAGGAAACCCGAGATGTCTTTTAATCTAGGAATGGGAGTAGGAATTGCTTTTGCCCTATCGAGGTGGGAAACTGAATTCAACAGAATGAAAGACCTCCACTTTCAAATGGAAATGCTGCTTAGCGAAATCAGAAGCGAAGTTACAAATGCTAACGTCACATCTGGCGTCCTAAATCCAGGCCATGAATTTGCCTCTTCATCAGATTGTAGTGGGGTTGCTAGTAAATTTAACAATATCTTATTTCAAGATCATGGACCAAATTTTCATGTGGAAGAAGTGAAGTCTACTGTGGAGTCGCAGCACTTGAATGATCACATTAGGAGCCAGAGTATGGATCAAATGGAAGCAGAGTTAGCATTCGAGCTAGAACAGTTGCAGCTCAGCTTGGACGGAAATGACTCCATGACTCTCTCAGAACAAGCAAAACTTGAGGTATACTTATACATATGCCAAGAAATACATCTGTGATTATAATAAATGCAACATTTTTTTCCCCATCATGCTGACTTCTCTCGTTAAATTTTCTTTTCCTATGATAATTAAGATTTCTGGCAGGAAATAGTTTGAGTTATTATTTTGCGACATAGACCATGCTTAGTCAATTATACTTGGTTTCTTGGTAAAAAATTCAAAACATTCATTTCAGTTTGAACTTTGTTTATTCCTGGAACATGAGAAATTGGAAACACAATGTGCTACATGATTCCCTTCTGAATAACCTATAACCTAATTGCTCTCTGAATTGAGGAAGCATGTTCAAGTGTAGACCGTCGATACATGGAAATCATTAGATTTACCTGCGATATTCTTGTTTACATATAATATAACGCACCTAGAGAAATCCTCCTAATATAAAAATTTGCTTTGTCTAATCTATCATTCATCCCTTCGTAACAAAATACTAATATCTTCATTGATGACAAAAAATACAGATAGCCTATGGGAGCTCAAGTTCTTCCGAAAACGGTGACCCTCAAGAAGATTACTACAATGTTCACAGTGGCGGCGTCTCTGCAAGGGAACTAGAGAGAAGATTATATGAATTAATAAATACAAGGCAACAGCAGCGGATAGCAGAGTTAGAATCTGCACTGGAATTGACAACGAAGAGTCATGGTGACAAAGAAGTTGAAGATTCTTGGGGTTGGGATGCATCAGTTCCCTCATTGCAACATTAAGATATGCTTTCAGTAAACTTTGATAAAGTCGCAAATGTGGCAAACTTCTGAAAGAAGCCCAAGGCGTACTTGTATCGTTAAACACTGAAGAATGTCTCGAAAGGATCTTGATTTGGTGTCATGTTGTTCAGTTTATTGTGATGCATTCAAAATGATAGTCAATGTTGCAGCTCAGATTGTGAGCTCCTTTTGTTTTTGCCCCCTCTTTGTGAGTGTGTTCATGAGCACTGTAGATATTACGATATGCCCAAAGATTGTTGTTGTATATTAACATGGTTGTGCATGATTCGATATTAATGCAGATGTTGGTTGATCTTTGAAAACAAATGGAAAATTATAGGAAAAATAAATAGAAGCTTTCGTTTTGAATAACAAAAAGCTATCAATAAATTCCCACCAAAAGTTTCAGAACATCTGAATGAAGTAAACAAAAGAATGTGCGTTTCACCTCAATAAATGATGATGATTAATATACCATTCCAAAATGAAAACAGCACCACTATTGATCGGAACAGCAAGTTGTTTCATAGATATACTAGACCACAAGTAGAACATGTTCACAGATGGATAATATAATTTCTACAAACTATTATAAAACCAACAAATATTCTACTTGATAACATAAATCAGTACAGTTATCTGCCAAAGCATGTGCAGGCAGTCGTAAGATTGAAACTTAAATTTTAAAATGGAAATTAAACACGGGAAGTTCAGCAACAGTTAAGATGTTTTGGCACCTAATCCTCGTGACTTTGGCCGCCTGACTGCAGTTAAGGGGGTGGTGATCCCCTGGCCATCTCTCCCCAAGCCTGTGCCAGGAACAAAACCCATCTTTGCCATCATCCGCGACCCAAACCCTTTTGTGTGATTCTCAAAGGCACCGATTCCGGCTGTCTCTGTTTTTCCTTGTCCATTGTTCTTTGTGATGCTTGTCTCGGTCTCAAATTGAATGCCGAGTCCAAGCGATTTGGGACGCTGCACTACTTGAATTGGTTGAACAATGCCTTGTCCTTCCTTGCCCAACCCAGTGCCTTCCACAAATCCCATCTTGGCCATCATTCTTGAGCCAAAGCCTTTTGTATGCACCTCAAATGCACCAATGCTTGGGCTAGTGTTTGCAACCATTGCATGTGAGCTGGTAGTAGTAGTATCTGGATCCGTGGCAGGGGTGTCTTTCTCTGTACCATCTTGCATGACTCCGGAGGAAACAAATGACACAGGCCGTTTGGAATACTCCTGCTTCTGAAACCGCCTGCCATTTCCATTTGCTCCGTGCTTCTTTGCTAGCTTTACTGGAGCAGACTGGTGCTCGCGAGTTATAGAACCTTTTGCTTTGGTTCTTCTCCGAGGCTCACTCTTGGCACGTGGGCTGACAACAAAATCATCAACTTCTTCCACACTGGGGCCCAGCAACTGAATAGTACAACAGGAACAACATCGGACAAAAACACAATCATCCATAAAGGAGACCCGTCAACCAGAATATCAAAATATAACTTAACTGCATCATCAAATTCAAGTACCTTATCAAGCCGAACTTTGTCCCTTATGGAAGGAAGACATGTTTTCTGGGTCCGGCTCACTGTCACAAATCTGAAAATAATAATCTCAGTCTGATGATTGATATTTATGTCTAATAGATTAACCGAAACAAACACTGGAACTGACAAATAATGTCTTAGAGGCCCAAACCATTTCTCAGTAATATTACAATTTAAACAGTCAACCTATTTATCTAATGGAACTCGGTCATGAAGATATAAAGTTATCTATAATGAATTTAATAATTAGCAAGGACAAAAAATTAGAACAAAACAACCTTTTCTTGCCTGAGCCTTGACAACCACTCTTCAGGTGATATACAGATGCAAGTCTCTGGACCTGATGAAGAAAATCAAATACACCATGACTTTGTCCATTGACAAATGAATTTGCATTAACAAAAAATGGATAACATGCTTCATCAAAAGAGGGGAAGAAGGAGGATCACTTGTGTGTACTTGAATGAGTAGGATAGGGAACAAATCATACCTGAGAACAATCACGTGCATGCATCGGTTCGAACGAGAACATATCAACCTCACTAACCACCAACTGTCTAAGTCTCTGCATATAAACATGTACAAAGCCGCTTTTTCATTATTTCTACATAAAAGGGTCAATACCTATCATCTGTTTAGCAGAATTAATATTCCTAAAAATGACGTATACGTGAATCTTATGTAATGTTATAGATCACCATAAGAGAGAGTATGCCTTGAGGAAGAAAAACTCCTCCCACCCCCTAGCTACTTGGCTGTCAGCTATAAGTTGACCCCTGATTTACCTCTCTTCACATAACCAGGGGATGTGGTGGGAGACTGGGGTGAGCATAATCACCTTTGGCTACAATAGATCACCATAAGAGCCAAATAAACCAGACATTCTCAATTATCCATGATATGGAACATCAATAGGGATATGACATTGCCATATAGCACAGCTCTTTAACTGGTTATAAGATCAATAAATAAGCAGAGGATGATTTTAATATTTCCCTTTAGGGGTGATTACTAAACTTCCCCCATAGGTGACATTAACACAAAATCATATAAAGAAAGACAGAAATGTGTTTTTTGGAAAAATTATTGTAGTTTAAGGCTACTTTAAGATTCATAGAGCCTATTTTTTCATAACGCTAGGCTTGGCCATGGTATACTCTCACATAGAGTGCAATGAAAAGACAAGATTCAAACCACAAATAGTTGAAACAAACACATGATGATGATTTACCGCTACATTAATCCACAAATTCGCTATGCTCACTAAATTTGAATGCACAAACAAGTATCGGCCTCACATAATTTATTTGATCGAGATCAACACCTCGATTGATCATACGTTGCCGGCGTTTCCCAGCAACCAGTTCTTTGCGATGCTTCTTTTTTACCCCTGCAATAAAGCACAAAATTAGCATTAAACTGATCACACTAGCAGGCGATCAAGCTCAAGAACTACCTGGAACATTGTTTTTCCTTCTAGTAACGGATTCACGTGGCCATGATTGTGAAAGCTTAGAAGATGACTTCTTTTTCCGCAATGCTGCCCTGGAGTCTTTTGAAAGTATGAAATCCTCAACTGCTGGTACTCCAACATCAGCTGCAGGCCAACCCGTACTATATCGAATGTGCCCCTTTGATTTCTTTGCTTTGGGCTTCTTCATGCCATATTCTGAAGATAAATTCATTAAACCAATCGTTGTTAACTTGGTTCTATGCTTACTAAGAATTTTCCCAGATTTCAAGAAACCATCTTCATCAGATGAATCCAAATTTGCAGCTTCCAGAGAGTCAATATTCAATAATTTCACATCTTCTCCAATTCCTTCCAAATAATCTTGTGCAACATCGTCATCAATATCAGAATCACTATCTGATGACAAACTACCTCCTTCGGACGAAGAATCATCCTCTTCACTATCTCCTTGAGAAGACTCCTCCATATCCTCCTCGTTATCAGAAGACTCCTCAACCTGATCTGCATCCTCGTCATCACTGTCATCATCGTTAGACAAGTCAATCTCCTCTTCCGGTGAAGAAGTGTCCTCAGTGTAGATCCTAACACCTCCAATCGACAAGTAGCCCTCCTTTCTCACATTCTTTGTTGTTTCTGGAGTTGAGAAAGATCCAAGCCCCAATATTTCTTCCACCTCCTCTCCCTCTCCTTCTTCAGCATGGCGGAAACCTAGACCAACACCTCCGATCATCTCCAAATCCAATCCCAACGTGTCCGCACCATCCTCCTGCTCCGCATCCACCTCCTCCCCGTGATATCCTAACCCCAGACCGCCGACTACCGAAGGATGGTAGTCGTAGGAAGGGATCTCAGCTTCGAGATGCACGCATGGGCTAGGATCCACGAAGACCTCAGTAGGCGGGGCAACCCGGGAGCAAGAGGGAAGGATCGGGCGTCTCAGGTCGTCGCCTCCGCCGGAGGACTCCGCGTGGGCGTAGGTGTACCGGAAGGGGTTCGCCCGCCCACGCATCCGTCGGCCTCCATCCTTCCTCGCCCGACCATCGGCAGAGCCACCTCCGGGTTTTCCGCGAAGTACTTCATGGCCATAAGAGAAAGAATTTGCACCGGCAGCTTGTGCCCGGCCTCTGCCGCCGCCTTTGTTGGGTCTCCGCCGTCCGCCGCCCATGTCTTGAGCCTCAGGATGGTCAGATTTCTTCAAAAAGAAATGGAGAAGAAAAGGAGAAAGAAAAACAAGGTCACGTGAGAAAAACATGGAGAAGAGTTCTTGTGGTCCAATCCAAAGACCAGGCCAATTAATGTTTGGGCCATCAGAACTATCACTGGTCTTTAACGTAGGCTCAGTTATTACAGCCTCGGAAGGCCGAGACAGATATGGCGTCGGCCCATTTATCTTTCAATCGTACGGACTAGATTTATTTGGGCCACCTATAACAAGTAAGCTCGATCGAGACCTAGGGCTTACCTGTCTCGGCGTCTCACTCGCTTTCAGCGTGGAGGTATTCGGCAAGGCGCTCCTCGCTGGTCTCTTCTCATCTCGAAGCCGAGCATCTACTGGCGGTGACGACCTCTCCTTCTTTCTCTAGATCTTTTGTGATCTTCGGATCTGTGCTTTTATGCCTCACCGATTGGCGTTCTAAGTCACTGAGGTTTGCTCTCATTTTTCTTCCAGGGGTCACCAAGTCGGGCAGTTATTTGTCTAGATTCATGGCCACCAAGTCCAACACCAAGAACAGTACGTGTTACTACGGCATGTGTCTACGTTTTTGTTTTCTGAAATAATGTAAATTTGAATGTATATTTGTTGTAATTTTCTCAGCGGCATCAAAGAAGAAGGAGGTGAAGAAAGAAACTGGACTCGGTTTGACCTACAAGAAAGATGAGAATTTTGGTGAATGGTACTCTGAGGTGGGTACGCGTGCATTAAAATTTGTATTTTTGTGTGTGTTTTCATCGTTGTGGCACTAATTTCTTTCTTTTTTCCTGTCAGATTGTTGTTAATAGTGAAATGATTGAGTACTACGACATATCTGGTTGCTACATCTTGAGACCGTGGTCAATGGCCATTTGGGAAACCTTACAAGTGAGTGTTATTAGATTCGTTTTCTAGCATCTGTTTCTCTTAGACGTCGTTTTGTAAATTAGACCCATCAATGATCGACACAATAAATACCAGTGGCATGTTGTATATTTCTATTACTTAATATGTGAAATTTATTGTATCTTACATGCAGACATTTTTTGATGCTGAAATAAAAAAGATGAACATCAAGAATGCTTATTTCCCTCTATTCGTTACTGAAAATGTCCTTCAAAAGGAAAAGGATCATATTGAAGGTTTTGCTCCTGAGGTAAATTTTTAGCTTATTTTATGGAGTTGTATCTCTAGTGAAATTGACCTCGTTTTTGATGTAAAAATTGCAGTTCTTTCCTTGCTCTTTTGTTATGAAAATATTGAAGGTTCCTTTTCAACCTATAGGCAAGGGATTGGTTAAATATAGAGACAATTGGAAAGAAAGAGAGAAGGAAGTAGGAACTAGGAAGAGAGCATCTTGGTATGGTAGTAATGTGAATAAGAGATGGGAGATTAGGAAGGAATTTCTGTTCAGTCTCATGAATGTCTGGCTTGACATAGTATATTGTAACATTGTAGTGGATGCCAGTTTTGAAAAGACATCCAATTGAAGGGCAGTTATCTTTGTCTAGACTGAGATGAGCGATAAATCTCACTTCAATGTTCAACCCTTTTTCTGTGTAAAAATAGGTATACAAGCGAAAAGATACAAGATATGACTTAGTATGAGTAGTGCTAAGGTTTTCATTTTCTTACATTGTTATTGTCTTACAGCAATGGGCAACTAAAACCTTATATTTGAGTTTGGCAATTATTATGTCATGCTAATTGTGTATTTGATGGTGATCATATTTTTGTGTGATATAATAAAGAGTAAAATGTTATAATCAAAATCCTGCTATATATTAAAGACCAGCATCAATTGTTTGTTTCACATTAATGCATAATAGCACAAGCACAGAGGATCATTTTTTGTATATTTAATTAATTTGTTGATAGATTAAGGAGAGATTCTGTTTGACTATAGATCCTGTATTTGTTGTAGCTTGCTTAGTGTTGTATTCATGCGATGATAATAAATGTTAAGGGTTTCTGACACTTGAAGTTGGATTTGTTAGATTATCATAGTTAGCTTTTGTTCTCAACACTTTGTATCCTCGATGTCCATTTGACAATGTACCATTGTTCTTTCTTGCAGGTTGCTTGGGTGACCAAGTCTGGACAGTCTGAGTTGGAAGTGCCTATTGCAATACGTCCCACAAGTGAGACTGTCATGTATCCATATTTTTCAAAATGGATCAGGGGCCATCGTGATTTGCCATTGAAGATTAACCAATGGTGCAATGTTGTTAGATGGGAATTCAGCCACCCTACTCCTTTTATCAGGTACTTTTCATGTTTTTATTTTGAGTTCACATGAATCAGGTTCTTGCCATCTGAAATCTTTAAGTTTAACTTCTTCAGAAACATGCTTAGATTTTCTAAATCCTTGAGGTTGTAGTGCCTAAATTTGGTTTAAATAATGAGAATAAGTAGTTTTCTATATATTTAGCCAAAATCTAAGTTTGTAACAATTTAGACTCAAAAGTATTTAACTTGTAGTAGATTTAACCTCTCATTAAATGCCAGTTAAAACTTTCGTCAAGTGATTGACACAGCTTGATTTATTTCATCAAAGGTTTGCCAATATTGAAATATGGTGCATCTTTTCAATGACCTCCCAACCCCTTCTGTTGTGTGCTCATATAGCCAACCCCACATGTTGAGTTCCACCATTTGTCCCAAGGGAATGAGAGCTCATTGGTGTTTCCCACCGCCAGCTCATTGCTTAATACATCCTAACATTGCCACAAAGATTTACATCAGAATCGTGGTATCATGATAATCAACACCATGCATACTGCAATTCTTTCAAGATTTTTTTGAGCATATTTTTGGCATTGTCACCCACTGTAGTTGTGGTGACCCCTCCTATGTCAGTTGCATGTGGACCATTTGAGCTATCACCCTATGCATCACATACACAAGGGCCTAGATTGTCCATGATAGGCTTTACAACACCACCACGATAGGCAACATGGAGTTTGATCCATTGATTAAAATCTTGAGTCATTTCTCTCGATATAGGCGAAATATCTCGTTCCATCGCAGACTGGCATAGACACGAGCACGCCTCTGGTGTCGGCGCCGGGTGACTCCTGAACGCGTCATCGCAAGTGTCGTGCGGCTGTGCATGACCGCAGTTGTGGTGGAGCAGAACAAGGAGCAGGGGTAGTAAGGTTTTTAACTTAGGTTAATGAGATAACTTAGATTAATAATTGTAATCAACTCCTAGCTATGATTGAGATAATTTAAATGAGCTTAAGTATAGCCTAATAAAATTTTCAATTAATTTATTATATATATTTTTAAAAATATTTTATTTTTTATTTTAAAATATTTAGATTACATTTTTATTTTTAGTTAATA
>JBBPFP010000002.1:2270931-2285334 GCA_037974795.1 Kaempferia galanga
TCAACAGGGTGGTGAGGAATAGCCAACACTTTACTCCGTCTGTATACTGATGCAGGTTGGTTGCATGCTCGAATTTCAGCACATAATCCTCTAGGTCAGCGGACCCTGCATACTCGGTCAACACTAAGGGGGTGGTAGTGCCTAAGCAATGGGTCCTCTGGGACCGTCCGGGAGAACGGAGACTTGTTCTCCTCAGTTCTCTTCACTAAGGCTTTACGCTTCCTCTCGCCTCGAGCGGGAACTTCTCCACTCAAGCATCGTGATAAGTCACTGACCGGGTTGCCCAACAGTGACGTGTGGAAGAGTACACATTGGCGAGGGGTTGGAGAAGGTGGTGCTTGCGGCAGGTTGACTGGCCGAGCGAACGCTTGTGCCATCACTAGGGGTTGTGTTATTAACTCCCTGGCTACCCTGTCCAGTCGTTCACGTAGTTCGGCATGGGAAACAGTGACACATGATGGGCTCATTCGACGCCCCTCCTACCGCCGCCACTTGTTGTTGCTGCAACATTCTTGTGCTTGAGCAGTCACCAGGGGCTCTAGGTCTTCTTGCGACAAGGTGACCGTGGTGAATCATCGAGGTTCGTCCAATCTCTCAGCTCAATGGTAGGAGTTTTCCCACATACGACGCTAAATATAATCCTGTCTGAAACCAAATAAATGGCGTTGGTTTGTACAATGCTAAGGTAGATCGCAAGTTAACCGAGAGTAGACCGTCAGGACACGTATCGCTTCGTCCTCCCGATTCCTGCACGTACTCACACAGACCGTTAGAGACCGAACTAGGGAAGGGGTCTCCGGCTCTGGTACTCCGACGCTCAAGTCAGTGACGTGACTGACAAAGGAAAAGAACTGTAAATAAACAGTAATTACATAGATGTGCATGCATATGCATACCTCCGTCGAAAACTAAAAGCCCCGATTTATAATAAGGGTTTACCTTTTGACACGTATATCAATGTGCTATTCGTTAACTGCACCTGAACTTACCGCATCATATACAATTGTTTATATAATTTTATAATAGAATGCACAATAAAATGTTTTTTTTTCCTTCATTGAAAAGAAAACCAGGCGAGTTAATTAATATTGCAATTAAACCAGACAAGCCTTGCAACGTACCATTTGGTCCGCAACAACTCGAATAAGCAGAAGTACGAAATTTTGATGGAAGTTCCAAGCTTCCAACACAAACCAAAACAAACCACACAATGGAAACATCTTAACATTATTTGAATATATCGAGGTAAAAGTTTCCTCGAGGCGACAAGAACAATCGGTCGGTTATTCGTCAAGTTGCAGCAACAAAACCTCCCAGACTGAAGCCACTTTCTCGATCGTTTTATCTTCCTACTGCTGGTAAAGTTGACATCTTGATAAAGAGATAATAAAAGCAGACTCACCGAGAAAGCTGTCGGATTTGCACATGGCGCTAATTTTGAAACGCAAAACCCTATGGCTCGACTGAAAAGTTCCCACCATGAAGCAAAGCCCAAAGATCACTATCATGTTTGAAATCACCATGCATACGACTTGCTTATATTCCTCTCGATCAAAGAGACAACAAATTCTTTGTTCCCACAGCCTGATAGCAATGGGTGCATCCTGGTAGGGGGGAAAGCAAATGTAAGCATCTGGGTTGCTCAAGCAACTAATAACCACTGGAAGATGAATTCGACAACTGCTGCTACAAATTAAATGGAATTATTCCTTGCATATCAAGTTGCTAAATGTTAGGGTTAAAATAAAAACTGATCCGGAGCAGTCTAGAATTAGCGACTTTGTGTATTTGCATACGAATAAGTAACATATCTTGGCTAAGACAAGTAAATGCAAAATAACTTGCTAAAAGTGCTGAAGAGATAAACATTTGTTCACAGTTTCTATTATATAGATCACAACAAAAGATCAACAGCAATTAAGCAGGAATCACTTGAAAAATAGTTGAGGTAGTCAATCTTTGAGCATAAATAGTTGAAGTAACAACTTCCACAAAAGCAGATGCAACACAGGCATTTTTGCAACCTAACTGGGCAAATGTAAACCCTCAAGATTTTACGAACTGGAAAAGTTGGGGGTAAAAAAGAGTTACTGTCCAAACTCTAAAAAGAATTGCCAAATGAGAAGAGGATGACTCTTTGCAAGAAAGGAGATGACCATTGAAATATTTTAACTTACGCAAAGTCATAATATATAGCTTTCAATAACTAACAAAAGACATAATTATTCTATAAATTGGAGAAATCTATCTAATAACTGAAATTGTTCAGCAATTATCTTCCCTAAAACAAAAGCTCAACCTAAATGGATTACACAAGGCATTTCATATAAATCCATAAAAAGCATAAAAAGACAGTCAATACAGCACCTACCATATAAAAGTCCCAGCACTAGCAGCACACGCATGACTATCAATATTTGACCATAAACTTGATGATATTTAGTTCTGCGAAACGGTACTGATTCCCATAAGCACCCAGTTGCAAGCACCCACCATGGAAGGTAATTATCCATCACTAAAAAAACAAAAAAGGTAAATAAAGATACTTTATACAACATTAAAAAATAAAATTATGTAAATTGCTCTATGAATGTTTCTGAAGAGTTATAACATCAATACCTCATTTTCTCACCATGAAAATCTTCTTCAAATATAGCATCACACAAAGTGCCGACTGGACCAAAATGATTGAGATTGATGTTGTTCAGGCAGTAGAGTCTGCTGTGGGTTTAAGTGCTGACTTTGCTGCCCATTGTAGGCTTTCAGTTGTTCGAAAAGCTGGAAATCATGCCATCTTCGTCCATTGACAGTTTCAGACTGCATATTAGGAACTTGCTTTCCAGGGAATGGGAAACTGGAAACAGTTGTAAAGGGAGTAGTATTGTTCATGTCGGCGCATGGAACCTTGTGTGTTATCCAATCGAAAGAATTCACTGCACTCATGCCCTTGGTAAATGATCGACTATCATCTAACCAGCTATAATCATCAATCTCATACAGTTGTTCCTTGGAAAAAGAATTTGGAATACCTCCTTTCGGTTGTCGAGAACCAATATAGCTAAATCCAGGAGGTGGACCATTGTGCCTAACTGGACGGCTTACAGGATTTTTCTTCAATGGAAAAGCTGAGAGATTCATAGGCACACCATTAGAAATGGCTCCTGGTGGTAATATAGTATCAAGTGCAGATGGCAACATCACATCTGCAGCTTTAATCTGATTGGAGAATGTGCCATTGGCATCCAGACTAACAGAACTTGACAATACAGGTGAGAACGATTGAGGCTGCAAGATACTGGAGCTTTCTTGCAAGACCTGCTTATTCAAATGCCCATTTTCCACTATATTCATATTTATAAGATCATTTGATAAGAATGCTTCGTGCTTTGAGAACCATTTGTTATTTGGTAGAGCTGACATCTGAACACGACCAACATTTGAAGAAAGATGATGACCTTGTGTTGCCTGATCAGAAAGAAAAGATTCTGGCACAGGGTTGATCAAGTTAAAAGCAGTTACCTTAGCAACTGGATACTTGTCCGAGGTAGTAGGCTTGAACACAATTTCTTCTTCATCATCTTCTCCTCCCATATAGAAGTGGTCCTTGATTTCTGCCTCTCCTGGACTTTCTGTTACCCCAAGATCAGACATACTTTCTATTTCACTTCCTGGCTTTTTAAAACCTGAATCCAACAGAACTGAAAAGGTTGGATCCATATTACCTTCCAATACTGGAGGCTCAGTGCTCATAACAAATTTTTTCAGGTTTGGATCAATATACAATGTTTTCTGTTCAACATAAACAACATTTGTCAGAGCTCGTCCAGCTGCCAGAATCCTCTGAACACGAGATGTCTTGTATTTCACGTCTCCATCATTCATGTGATTATGCTTCCTCGAAAAATCTAAAATGAGTTGTGCTGGTACTAAGGGTAAGAATCCTCTAAACTCAAAATCCTCCCAAAGTGCAAGTCTATTCCCAGTTTCTTCTCCATCATACCTACTCATATTAAAAAAGCAAGCTTCATCATCATCACCATCAATAGATGCAAGTCCTGTATCAATAAGTTTATTCATGAAAGGAATGCAGTGTTTCCAAAAGAACAGTCTTGCACCCTCTTCTTTTTCCTCCATATCAGAACTGACCGCAATGTCTTGATGACATGCCAGCCATTCAATGAAAAGCATAATACCAGGCAACAGATAACTTGATGTGGAATCTTGTAGCTCAACGCATCTCTTTAGAATATACCCAACAAATTCAAAGGCCGATGTAAAGGCATTCTGCAGTAACACTCTGCGTTGAAGTATCTCAGCATATGAGAGGTTCTCTGACTCCCTTTTCACGTTGTGAACAGTGAATATCACAATGGCAATAAGCCTCAGTATGTTTAATGAATTTTCAGCAGCAGTTGAACCAAAATTAAGTTCCTCCTGGGGGCCAGAAGAAAGGAGCACAATCAGATCATTAATTACAGAGCCAAATACTTCTCCAAAAGTCTCCAAGCTGTTGAAGTCAGAAAACAAGTAAAATAATCAGCATAGAAAGTTGAAAATATATAACGTATAAACTGATCGAGTACCTTGTCCTTGTAAAAAGGATTCCATGAAGACGGACAAAACGAATTGAGAAGGCTTTAAATATTTCAGACTTCGTGAGTTCTTGATCTTTGACGGGAGAAGTTTCAATTCTAGTATCTTTTTGCATGAGATTTAAATCCCCTCTTCCTCTACCTCTCCCAGTTGAGCGCATATGCATTTTTTGGCCTCTAGCAACCTTTGTATTACCGGCCAGCTGAGAGAAGCTTTGCCGATTCTATAGGAAAAAAATAGATACATCAAATAAGAAAACATCAAATACACTCTGCCAGGTATTAACGAATCAAATAGTCAAATTTCATGCATTAAAAAGGACAAAAGCCTCATGTTCTTCCTTGAAAACACAACAAGGTCAAGAAAAAAAAATCAAGATCTAGTAATTACAATGCCATCAAACACAGATATTTTGGCATCTATCATAGATAAATCTATGACTTGCAGAATGCACAGTCAACCTAAACAGAAAGGAAAAAAGACACAATTTGCCAACAATATGTTCAGCTTGTTTGCAAGTTGCACAGTATAGGAACAAGAAAGTTCTTTGCTTGCCAAAAGACCCATTTTTATCCAAAATATTTTGTTATGGTATCATTGACCAAGCATATAAATGATTCAAAATGAGTGACAAAAATGAAAGGTATCAGCGACCAGGCAAAGATGTGGCAGTCATATTGTTTTGTTTGTAATTATTCCAAACAACAAAATTATTTGATCACAGTTAAAGAACACCAGCTTGATACATGCATACAGCAAATTAAGGACCACACAAGTACCCAAAAAATGCATAATCATATTAGTAGGGCCATATAAAAAGGTACCTTCTCAAAAGTGATTATCAAATTCTCTCTTGCAGTTGAAAAGGGAATTTCAATTGCCAAACTTCTGAAGTACCGGAATACTGCCAGCAACTCATCAGCTGAATAGGAAGCAAGTATTGCCAGCTGCAACCATTAAGATTTTATATAGATATTAAATAGAACAAGAACCATGTAAACAATAGTTGGATAATTATAACTGCTCTAGGAAACAACATGCAAACCTGATGATGTGGATTGCCATTTGAAGGACAGAGTGAAGCCGCCTGCAAATAGTAACTTGAAGAAGCTGCAAAATCACGGCTAACAGAGTCTCCTTCTCCATATAGTCCTTTATAACGAGCAAGATCTCCTAAATATATCAAACACCGATGACACGACACAAGACCATTTTGCATCTCAGAAATTTTTTTCCCATCCTTTGTCGAAACAATTTCATTTTCAATTCCCTCATTAAAGTAGCTCAATGGTAAGCCATACTTTGCTCTTATCTTCAATATGAGATCATGGTAAAACCCAGTAGCTTCTGTTAGGAAGCTTCTGAAAACATAGTGGATTTTCTTAATTTTACCAGGGCGAACTAGAACCTTCCCACCTGTTGATGGATTTGATCCTGTACCAGTTGAGACTGCAGCATGAATATGCTGTCTAAACTCCTCTATTCTTCTGTAATGCAGTTGCCATAGGACAAACTCTATATCTTTCTCCTCAGAAAAATTCCGATCTTCAAGAACTATGGCATCGTAGTTTTCTCGCATTTGAAGCCAAGCATTTGGGTCTGAAGGAACTTTAGACTTTGCAGATCGTCGTAGTCCATTCTCCAATTCAACATTCTAAGAGAAAGGCAAAAAATTACAGTTAATAACTTAATATGAAGCAGCATTATCATGATGGGATGATAGACAGCAAATTGCAGTTGATAACGTAATGTGATGCAGCAATGTCATGATGGGTAGAAAGCTAATCATAAATTGACTTTCTTTGCCATTCAGGATAGATGCAAGCTAGTAACTTAATATGATGTCACATTATCATGAAGAGTGGAAAGCCTATCATAAATTGAATTTCTTTGCCATTCAGAATAGATGCTGAATCCTGAAGATTTCTAGCTACCATAGGATGATGAAAATATCTATATAAAAATATTAGATGAAAAATACAAAGCTGTTTCAAATATAGAGGAATTAAATAGATGAGTCATATCATGAACCTTTGACAAAGAAATATTCAGAGAATAGTAAGAGATTAAATAAACATTTGCAAAAATCAATTTAGTTTCATGTCTAAAAGATCTCATGTAGACTAGACATTATTTATTTAAAAATAATGAAGAGATGAGAATGCTAAAGAAAATGTGTGGGGTTATTAAGATGGATTGAATAAAAATGCTTACTATGTTGGAGCAATAGGTGTAGCTACAAAATATAAAATGAGAGAAAATTAGTTAAGATAATATTGATATTTTTACAGTTGTCCAAAGATTCTATATGGTTAAACTGGCTAAAGATGAAGGTGTGAGGCATAGAGGATACCAATGAAAACTTAGTTAACTAAGTGGTTTAAGGGATTTGAACACTGGCTGTTATAAAATTAGATGTGTGTGTATGTGAGTGTGTTTTGCATTTTGTGACACAATCTTATGCATTTCAATATAATTAATCCTGAGGTAACCATATAAGTGAATGTATGAATCAACAACCACATGTAGCGATCAAGTGCATACCATCTTTAAACTTTCTTTAAAAACCTTGCTATAAAGAATAAACTTCTAGGTACTTCTAAAGTACCTTTTTTTTCAAAGTTAGAGTAGATGAAACAACAAAGCAGTCTTCAAAATTATTGATACATATTTTACTAAGTACCTAAACCACTACCAGTTGTAGTAAGTTTCCAATCAGATGACATAAAAATGGAACTATGAAGATCCAAATGAGTAATGATTTCAGATGAAAGAGTTGTATTGTTAAAGGTCTCGGAGGATAATAAGTGGATCCTATTTCTGAAGGTTTATATAACTAAGCTGTTTATATTGTTACACTGTATTTGAAGTTCTTGTGTGTTTAGATACATGGTTACATAGTTATCAAAGCCTGGGGGGTGAAACACAAGTGCCAATTAAATAACAACAAAATAAAATAAAAACTACTAAGAACTAGTAAATAGAATCTACTTATTATTTGAATATCAGCAAAAGCAAAAACTAGTCACAGTGAATCAGAATTTTCACAAGTTCATACCTTGTCATAAAGTCTCTGTGCAAGTTCCCAGGATGGGGGACGAGAACTATCCATGGGAACAGTCATCATCCATCAAATGTGCAAACCAAGTCCTCCCTAGAACAATAAGAAAGATTGCAACTTTAGACCAACCAATGCATTTCAAGGTCAAGAAATTTTCGCAAATACAATCATGTCCAATTACAAACTGAGAGGGGGGAAATCACCGATCATAGAAACAACCTAATTCTTGGCGAGTAAAACACCCAAAGAAACATCCAAAGTGTTATGTACTCGGTTCTTGTCCCCAAATCACGAATCACGAACCATCTCTAAGACTCTAACGATCCATCTTTCCTCTATAACCCTACGTCGACCCACCCAAATCCTAACCCTAACAAAACAACCACGTCCTCATCAAAAATCCCCCAAATCAACCAAAACCCTAACTAATCAAGACCCCGAATCCACATCAACGTAGCATCGATCGAAAGGAATCCCAAAAAAACAAAAGGGATCCCGACTGAACAGATCCCCTCCAAATTGACCAGGGACATGTAGGCGGCGGCGACGGCAAGATCAACACCCGGCTTGCCCGGTCGGGCACCGGATCTCTTAAACCATAGATCATTGTGAAGGAGAATATGCGTACCTGATGCGAAGAACGAAGGCGAGAGGAGAGGCGATGGGCGAAAGGGGAGCTTCGCCGTCTAAGAAGGGCGACGAAGGCAATTTTGGTTAACGTATTTGTTTATTTCTCTCTTTTTAACAAGTACGAAGAGACCAACTCCTATTAATTAGAACGTGTATATTCACATATTTATTCTTTCGAAAAAATAGGAAAATTATCCTTTTTTTAACGGTCAACAAAAAAATTATTTATAATTTCAAATTTTGAAATAAAAAATCTATTTAGTTTGCCAATAAATATAAAATTAATTATTTAATTAAAACTAAAAGAAGTAGTAAATATTGTAAATTACTAAGATCCATTTATTTGATATAAAATATAAACCTTTTCGTATATATATATATATATTTTAATGATAAGTTAGATATTATTTTAGGGTTTAAATCCTCATCACCTCTTTGTGGATAAGCATGGTGTTAATAAAGTAGTAACTTTTGGCAGTGACTACAAAATCATTTATTATATATTTGTATGGAAAAACCTTTCACATACAATATTACATTTTTATAAAAATAATAAAAAGAAGAAAATATTTTTTGCAAGGCTTTGTTTTAGGATTTATTCAATTATATATTTAATTTTTTAAATATTAATTTTCTTTTAGAAAAATTATGCAACTTCTTCTAAAATTATTGGCAATAAAAAGAAGCACAAAGCTTTACTAGAGGTTATTTTCACGATTTGAATCCCTACTCTCAACATCATATGACAATAATTTTATTTCGAAATTACAAATTAGCAATGCTGGAAAAAAAATTTACCTAGACAAGTCGATTTAAAATTAAACTTTTTAATATCCCAGGCAAAATTTTGAAAAGAGAAGAATAAAGTGAGAGAAAAAAAAAGTATTAAAAGACACATTTTAAAATGAAAAAACATGTTCATTTTATCCCTTGCAATCTATTTACAGGATATTCACATATATGTACATATCTGCAAAGCATTCACAAGGAGCAGCATTGGCGTGCAAAGTATCACTTTTCCATCTCCACACTAAATTTAGATAAAGCTATGAGAAAACCTCTCCAGACTGGACATAATCAAACTAACGATCGGCGACCGATCGCCCTCGGTTGGGGTACATGTTTGTGGCGGCATATCGTCCTTCACCTGAAACGCCAATGGTTCCATCTCCTTCTGCATCAGCTCCATAACCCCCATGTCGACTTTCTTCCCGGACATGTCCTCGATGTAGAGCTTACTCTTGGTCTTCACTCCATGAGTGACAATGTCGGTAGCAATGTCTGCGTGGGTCACATTTAAGCCGTGCTCGCGGAGGCACCGGGTGAGATAAGGAAGAACTCCCACATTTTTTTGTAAGTCGATCTCTATGCTAATCCCCTGAAGCAAATGGATCAAGGAACAAGCCATTACTCACATCTATCATCAAAAATGGAGTTGATACGTTGTTTTTTCTTTCTTAAAAGCTTATGCTTCTGGTATTAAATGATCTAAATCCAATATTTCGATATGCTAAATCAGATAACGGGTAAAACGTTGAGTTCAAATTCATTCATATGTCTAACATGATACGAACACCATACAAATTGCTAGATGAAGTTTATGTATTTAGGTGGCTCGCTTACCTGACAAACTCGGCGCTCAATAGCAGCCTCCAAGCATTTAGCAACTCGTTGCACCTCGAGTTCACTGATCAATGAGCTTCCATCCTTGTTCCTGATAAAATATTCCTGGAATTCCAAATCCGGAAAGGGTAAAGCCTCAGGAGATCGTCTATAGCATTGATTATGAGCACAAGAGTTGACATTAAACAAGTTGTATTTTCAACTTGAACATACCTGACGAGCATAGTTCCCACAAGAAGAAATACTGGCATGGAAAACAACATACTGCATATCTATTAGTGTGCAGACAGTATCAAACATGAGCTTTGGCCGATCCAAGCACTCGACATTCACAACCGTATATCCTTTTTCTTTACATCGATCGATTGAAACGAATGCTTTTCTTCTTTGTTGATAATCGTCCATGTTCACAGGCAATGAGGACAGGTTCAAGGGATTGCGAGGGCAGTGGAAGTCTCCTTTTTGAAACATGAGTTGGTGCAACCTGCGCTCAGTATGACCCATCAGGTTATCACATCCAAGAGAGCATGTTCTAACACTTGTACTATCAGGGCCATCAATTGAGTCCCCTAGAATGTTGGAGAGACTGTCTTCGAGAGTGGATAGCCTACTTGGGTCATCTATACTTGTCGAAGTGAATTCATCAGAGATGTAGGCTACACATGCAAGGCAGTCATTGTTGCTCCATGCATGAGCTTCGACAACATGGCATCTTTGCTCAGAAAGGGCAGCTGAGATCTCAGAGAACAGTCCTGGTCGATTGTTGCCAATCATCTCTATGGCTGTACACTCAAAGGAAGCCTCACTACCACTCGCATAAGTATCAAGCTTCTCGGCTTCTCCTGGGTTGTTATTCTCTTGCTTTTGACCAAGGGCCTGAAAAATGACACAAATTTTCAGCACATGTAGTACATTACAAGTTATAAAATTAGATTATAAAGTAATCTGCTTGACTCCAAAATCGAACTACTAACAACAACTTAGATGAAATTGATGAACGAAAGGAATAAATTATTTTACAAAAAGAAAGAAAGCCTCACATAAAAATAATTGTAAAAGAAATTTCATTAATTAAAACTTCAGTATTACATATTCTGATAATACCTTTATAGATTTATTAGTCAACTAAACTAGTAAAGAGAAACCACTATTGCAATCACTATAATCCTAATACAATATTTACCTAATCAAAAGAATTCCTACAATGTCATTTCTATTAAAGCTCCAACCATCAGTCTTTTGTGTTAAAAATTGAAACAATAAAGTGTACCTGTTGTATGCTTTTGAGAATCTTTCTATCATTTACTTTGTTTCCGGACTGATCTTTGACATGGAAGACTGCAACGAAGAAAAAGAAATCATGGCATAATTGCTGAAATCCTGCTCCTAACTTAAATATTTCAGAAGCAAATTTTAGTGCATATTATAACTTACAACCCCTCCAGAAAGGAGGAACTGACATAAGTTACTAAGAGAAGTCCAACCTCGGTTTTCAAAAAGAAAAGGCGATAATGAGATTTGTGTGCTTTCTTAGAAACAAATAGCAACCCATAAGATGAATCTGTTATGCAATGCATCTAGGAAGCCATTGTAATCCAGTAGATTCAGTTGAAAGTAACATACCTTCCTTGAAGGATTTTGCAGTTAAATAGCAGGTTGCCATTATTTCAAAAAGATGGAGGCTACATAAATTTATTAGTCATATAAGACTTCAACATGACGAACCAAAAATGGTTCCCACTTGAACTCAAACAATTACAAATCAGGACGAGGTCCCTACTTTAGTCTCAAGTCTCAACAGTGTGTACTGTCAGCATGCAATCATGAAACTTAACCATATGACAATTGGCATAGATAAATACCATCCATAAGCCATCCTGCATCAGAAGATATATAGCTCTTGGTGATAATGAGATCCATGTCTGTTATAACTTGCACTGCTTTAAGTAACAATCCCTGTATGTTGACACTATCAACCTAAAATAAAGAAAACGAAGTAAATTAGAAAATATCCTAGTTAATCAAGAAGGCACAATGTTCTGAGATTCACTGATTCACATACCTTCACCACTGTGCATTTTTCACAAGAGTCATTGTCCACAGACACCCTGTAATACTGGTATTTAAGTCATCAAGAAAAGAATCTCGACAAATATTAAATTTATGTGGTACATGGCCAATAAGAAACTGACCTTGGTCCATATATCTCTTCATTCAGATTCTCATATTCAGGGTCAAAATAAGGCAAACAAACTGCCATCCTGTTGTTGACAAATAACTCCTCAAAGAATTTCAACCAAAGGGAATTCAGAAAGGGCAACAAGGAACATCAATTTATATTTTCTTCCAGGAATACCTTCTCCACTGTGTGTGCAACCTCCAAAGCCTTATTTGAAGTTCATGTTATTTGCATATATTGCAGATTTTAATATCCTTTGTCACTATTTGCAATTAGAATAGGTTGATTGCCACAAAGTGAAGCGAATCTGATAGTTTGTCAAGGAAACAAAAGCTAGTATAAAATTTGGTAAATTTCCATTCAAAAATTAAAAAAGAGGTCAACTGACGAAGAAGTTAAGAATTCACAAACTAACAAATTTGTTGCAAGGAAAGCATACAAAATGAAGCGAAGTAAACTTAAGAAAGCAATGGAATGATCGAACATTTGCAGGTGTGCCTGAGATGTGACACTGAAAGGTGGTGAAAAGTGCCTTTTATATTTCCTTTTCCTTCAACGATGAAACCACATCTAAGTCCTTGAACCACAGTCTAAGAGCCAATTAGTTGTACAATCTGACTTGGAAATTGAATCCACAACCAATCTGCTTCCAGAATTCCACAAAACATTTCCAATCTACATGATGTCAAATTTTCAATCATTACCACCTCTGCTGCAGTCTCTCTCTTCTCTCGACCAAGATGACCATGACCTCAATCTGATACATAAACACCCAAGTATTTAGTTGAATGCAATCAAGCACCCACATGCGTATAAACTACCATCACATCATGACACGCCACAAAAGTCCAATTCTTTGCTGGGAAATCGTACTTGATGAAAATGAAACTCTACAGAAATTGAGAAAATTTAAGTAAAATAAATGGCAACCTCAATGACACAGAGGCATCAAGACATCAAAGCTACTACGCCTCTATCCTCTTCGATAACAATAAACAGCAAAAACTTCAGCTTGTGATCCTGATTGTTTAAGAAAAATCCAAAGGCACAGAAATGTCAGAATCTTGCCTCATCCTAGTCTTCCTCAATCATTCTAATACCCTGATTGTTAAGACAGAATTCACAGGCACAAACATCTCTCGTTTTAACTCAAAATATCAGGAACTTGCCTCTTCCGAGTCTTCCTGAATAATTTCGATCCCGAACAAAAAAATAAAATAAAAATCGATCACTTGACCAACTACTCGCTCCTAAATTATAAACTAATCCAAAAGGGGGAAAAAAAAGAGGAATCCGGCGATCATGTCTTCTCCTCTTAAACCACCATATAACCAGAAAAACTTACAGTTTTGCGTTCCAGAGTCATTAATCCAAAATGCCTGATCCACAATTACTCCCGTTTAAAATTAGAACCGTATACTGATCCACCTCTAACAAAGTCTCGTGATCAGTCATTTCCGTTGCCACAGCACAAATCCGAAAGATCAAAAGACAAAATCAATGAACATAAAAATAAGAAATCTTGCAGTAAAGCACCTTGAATGGGTGGGAAAATGGCGATCAGGGACGAGGGCAGCAGAGATTCCTGGTCCTCCAGGAAGAACAAGGTCCCTCAAAACAGGGATGCGGCGACAAATCGACGTCTGGAGAGAATCACAGAGCTTCCTGACCGCACACTTGTGCGGCTATCGCGAGCTCACCGTTCCTTTCAATAACCGCTCTCCTTGCTAGGGCTGCAAGCGAGTCAAACAACAGCAGCCGCTCATGAGCAGTTCGTGAACAGCTCATGAGCTGCTCGGTGCTCAACTTTAGCTTGATTTTGACCGATCTCGAGTCGGCTTGTTTAGTATCCGAGTCCATTTTGGGCTCCTATAATATTGAGTCGATACTTTATCGAACTTTTTCGGATCAAGTCATATATATATATATAATATATTATTTTTTATTCATATAAAATATTGTTAAGTTTAGTGTTATTAAATAATTAATGATAAATATTAGATTAAATATAAATTTTAAAAGTTTATTTTTAAAATTTAAAATTCTGAATTTTTAATTTCTACATCCATTCGTATAGTGTAAAAATTTTAAACTTCGTATTTTTTAATTTCTATTTAGTCGGTTAGTCCTAATTTTTTTGAGTGGGTCAATCATCTCCATGACACGCCAATGCTACCTATATCATCACCACAACGCCGCCTACTCAACCATCGCACGCCTACTCAACCATCGTTGCCTAATCAACCTTCCGTCGTCAGTTATTCAACCTTCCATCGCCGCCTATTTAACCATCACTGCCTACTTAGCAATCGCCGCC
>JBBPFP010000002.1:2287202-2298665 GCA_037974795.1 Kaempferia galanga
ACAATCGGCTTGCTTTGCGCCGAACAGCTAGGTGGAGCGTCCTCAACTGATGTGCATCGTCCGACTGGGCAGAACTCCAAGCCCTCCTGTCATCTCCTCAGGGAAGATCGGTGTGATGGAATACTGCGCTCTGACTGCTGCTGAAGTCGTTCGGTCGGAGGGAGCCCCCGACCGTTCCGTCGCCCCCTTGGGGAGTACTATTATGAGGGTTGCGCTGACTCGGCTCCCGTTCTAGTCTCCATATATCTGCCACATGGCGCTCTGTTAATCACCATGTCATCCACCACGCGTCACCACAATCATGTCACCCACCACAGGAGGCACATGGCCTCCCGCGAATCCTTTTTATTTAGGCCCCAGTTTTGAGGGCATAGTCCAGTTAGGTATTGTACAGTAGATTTATAGAAATGAACAGTCGATTTCTAGTGAAGCATGTGGAAATACCTTTTTCACGCGGTGGTGGTTTGGTTTCTGATTTACCTCTTAACAAACAAACTGTAGGACCAACCGTAAGATCAAAATGCTAAAATAAGTAATCATTTTTAGCTGATCGGACTCTTCATCACTCTCTTTATCACCACAAAGAGGCAAATGATCGCTAGTGTGCTTCCGTAATCCTTTTCTCCTTTACTAAATAAAAAGAACATACACATACACATTCACATTTATTTCTTAATATTGTCTTCATAATTGTCATTAGCACCAGATTATTAAAATATATTTGCGGTGGCAAGTCCCACAACCACGCTGCCATGTGGTTGGCAAATTAATACTCGCCAAAGCCAATTCATGCCCCTTTTGCCAACTCTTGTAGCTGCCTTTGTCTTTTCTCTCAACAGCACTTTTGTTTACACATGGTAGATGCTTAACCAATGGCCAACAACAAGGTGTGTTAGTTGGAGAGGTGACAAGATTCAAAATGACAGCCTAATCCTTATCATGACAGCCGCCTTAAAAAGAGAAGATAATAGCAGATCGAATCAATCTGAGCCATGCTATTAATTTTTCTACAAAAAAAAAAAAAAAAAAACTTCTCATTAATGTGTAATTTTTGATACTAGAGGTCTGTTTTAGCAAGTATTATATACACCTGAGGGCTTTTTGGTAAAATGTTTTCTATCTCCAATTTTGTTTTCCGACAATTTATGGCTCATTTAAGAATGTGGAATTGGCAAAGCCGCATCTAATTTTCACATTTGTCAGAGATAGTATTTGTTTTTCATTTTACCCCATGATAAATTCAAAGAATCGGGTAGCCATAGGCTTTGAATGGTCTTAAAAAAAAACAAAAATAGACCTTTGTATTTATTAAAAAATTAATAAAATTGAAAAAGAGGTGATGTGGTAATGTGACGATGACGGCGCTGGAAATCATAATGTGAGAACTGTGAAAGTGGCGACGGTGGCTATCGGCATAAACAAAGAGTTTAGGAATGAGTAAAAATTGATTTAAAAAATTAAGATTTAAAGAGTTAGAGGTAGAAAAAGCTCATCAAAAGAGAAAATATGGTCTACTCAACGATTTACGTATTTTCTCCTATTTTGGGTACTTTTATAAAAAAAATTCATAATATTTTAAAATTATAATTAAGTCCTTTTACTTAATTTATATTTTCAACACCAGATTATTTTGATATTCTTTTATTTAAATAAATATAAAACAATTACTAAAAAAAATTGGGCTTGCCTGACATCTTGTGTGGTAAAAATGGATTTGCTCCCCTTCAATGTCTCCTTAATTCATTGGACCAATATGAAGGAGATAAATTATAGATGACCACTAGTTATTAATACAAATTGTCAAAGTATGAGGGGGCATGCATGCTCGGATGTGCTGAATTTTGACCCCATGACATCATGTGGCAAACTCATATACTTTAACCACCTCATTGCACCGCCCAAGAGGACTTGAACGACCCTATCTTAACCACACTATGGCCGGCTCCATAATCGCTAAACTCTAAATCCTAAACAATATCTTACAAATCAACACTACTCATTTTCAAAAATAACACCACTTTAGCTGCATATTTATTTTTGAAACATAATACCAATGTTCTTTTTTGAAATCTACTATCGTTAGCAGGAGATTTGAAAAATCTGAGAATTAGAAATTTCATAATAGTAAATGTCCCTGCTGAAATTTTCTCAGCATGACCATGCTCCATGCATTGCCAGCCAGATTGGGGACGTACCCTCGTCCTGTGAAAGAGAACATTGTGTCTTGTCCTGCACAATTATTTTGTGGTTTTCCTATTCATTCATCCCCCTTCTTGGTCTGGTAACGTTCTTCTCAGAAAATTTAAGTAAATCCGATCGAGCTCGAGCTCCAGGGTTAATTTGCAGCTTCACGTTATTGTTTCTCACTGCCAAAACTGGAGGGAGAGACGGCAATGCTCTTCCTTCAGAGCGAGGTTCCTCCGCATTTCCTTCTCAGAGTTCATACTGTTTTTTTTACTGGCCAAGTTGTCAACTTTTGCTGAAACAGATGTGCCAAGATCTGTCAGCAAACCACCACATGGCTACAAAACAAGGGACCCCTTCGTGCCAATTTGGCTTTCACCTTCGGCTCTGTCGTGTAAATTAATGCGTTGTAATTACTCACAACAAGTGCATCAATTTCTGAACCCTCTATTCTTCTTGGGATCTGTCTTTCTCTCTCTCAGGATTCAGCTCTATAAGTACCCACCTCTCGGTCTCATCTCTCTCTCAGTGAAGCTTCTTGCTCTCCTTCCTTTCTCTCTTCGCTCCTTTTTCCTCCTCCCCATTTCTTGGAGCAGAGTTGAATCTTTGCAGGTGGTGAAAATGGCTCTCTGTGTAGTTTTCCACAGCTTTCTTGAACGGCAGTCATGGCGCATGTCTCAGTCGCATGCAGTTCAATAAAGCTGTGGGAAATCACACAGAGAAGTCACCGAAGACGCTCGCTCTCGTTCTACCGAGCTCAACTTCATCTTGAAGTTTTTATTTTTTTCAGTGATCAGAATCATCAGATGGCTACATGTTGACAGGCACAGGCCGCTGTTGCTGCTTTTGCATTGCTTGTTTGGTTGCGAAGGAGCTGTAGCACGGTGGGAACCTCATGGTGGAAGAATGCTTCGTGGTGTGATATGGAAGCCAGGCTTTTTCATTTCACGTCACTCAGCTTTCTCATCCTTGTTCTCATCCTGAAACAGTTTGTTGGAAGGAACCCCTTTAGGGTAAATTTAGCGTGCCAAGTACCTGCAAAAGAAGTGGCCAAAAGTGGTCAGAAGCAGATTTGTATGATTCCTGCGTTACTGATCATAATGGCACGTTATTAAAGATGATCTTAGGGGTGGTGGTGGCAGAGAACAGTGATGCAGGTTGCTTACAAGCTTGTCAGATGAGAGGTGAAAGCGGTCACACACACGGGTGGTGAAATCATTGTGCAGAGCAGAGGAGAGTGGAAGGGAATCCACTCGTGCAAGCAACCACCCTTCTCAGATCAGTCAACTCATTCTTACCAGTTATAAATGGAAGAATTAATCCACTGCAAAACAATTATCAGATGAATTAATGGGACGATGGAGAAGACAAGGAAATGGCAGTAACAGGTACATGACGGAACTGGAGAACGGACGGATGTTTTGGACAGCTCAATTTTCTTCCTCCCTTCTTCCAATGCTACAAAATGCAACGCTGGAACCAATAATGATGAACAATTGACGGCCCATAGGAGATTTTCTGGAGCTCTCTCTTTAGATCAATCTTTCATGTGCTTGTTTCATCCATTTTATTTAATTCAAAACTAGGCATCATTGTCAAGTCAGATTTTTCTCATTAATTGAGGTTAATGATTTGAATTGACTGTGTGATTTTTGTAGAATATTCAATGAGATTGTTTCAGCGAGTAATTGTAATGAAACAGGAACAGTTGTTTGAGGAAGATAAGAAAAAATAAAATAATTTTATATATTTAGCCATTTGGGGGAATTCTTACTGAAATTTCTTCTTCACTCTGTGAATCTGTGATAGACACAGTGAATCCTGCATAATCCAACTCAAACTCCCCCCCACTTGCAATTAGTGAATTGATGCAACTACCATCAGTGATCGAAGTATAGAAAACGCCAGAGTGAGGGTGAGAAAGCAGAGTTGACAGAGCATTAGGATCCGGATTAGGAAGGTAGCCAGTCGCTCTCCTGTGTGTTTACTGATTAGGAACGCTTGCATCCTGCTTTTCGATCTAGTTAATGTGGGATGCCGAAACAGGGATGAGGCAATCACTCCCCTTCTTCCTTTCATTTTCCGCTATCTACAGGAGCCTTTGGTGGAGCAGGAGGGAAGAACAGGATGCGTATCAGTTGGCAAAGCTTCTGCCTTTGAGGCGTAGATGTTGAAACTATCTTCCGGTGCTGCGTTTTCCATGTCCTAGGTTTTGAGGGAAGACGAGTTGGATTGCTAGGAGGGAGGCGAAAAGGTGCAATTTTGTGGCGACTTTTGTGATTGAAGATGCTGAATTTTCGTCTCGTTTAAATTTTCTTTTTCTGGGATGGTGTCGATCCTTAGATGGCAAAAAGGTTTGGTAAAGCTGCTGGCTTTGGGGATCGAACTCGGCTTTTCCCGCTGTCCTTTGTTTCGATTTGGAAAGGAAAGAGTATAAATGAGGAAATAGGAAGAGAAAGGGAATAAAGATTAGAGTTTGAGAGCAGTTAGGAACTGAAAAAGTGCGATTCTTTTTCGTCTTGTCGTTGTGTTTTGATTTGGGAAGGAGAAAGGCGACAGATTGGATTTGGGAAGAGGTTTGATTGGAAAAAAGTGCCATTTTTTTAGCGAGGTAAATCGACGAAGGTCCGAACGATGGTTGGGGAGTGGAATCTCAACGAGGCCGGCTCCGCCGACGCCGAGAACGAGGGTTCCGTCTCCTCCGGCTCCGTCGCCGAGGTTTCGGAAGAGGGGGAGCCTGGTCCTGCCGCCATGAGGATCTTTGGGTTCTCCATCTCCGGCCGACGGGAGGAGAGTCCTGCTGCGAAACCCTACGTCGTAACCCACCAGTTCTTTCCCG
Source organism: Kaempferia galanga (assembly GCA_037974795.1). NCBI lineage: Eukaryota > Viridiplantae > Streptophyta > Magnoliopsida > Zingiberales > Zingiberaceae > Kaempferia > Kaempferia galanga. The sequence continues at coordinate 2,292,226 of JBBPFP010000002.1, forward strand.
AAGGAGGTGGGTCGTCGCCGGACCCCCCGGCGGCGGCCGGAAGGCTGTTGGAGGAGCCGCAAGTCACGAAGAAGAGCCGGCGGGGGCCGCGGTCGAGAAGCTCACAGTTCCGAGGCGTCACCTTCTACAGGAGGACCGGCCGATGGGAGTCCCATATCTGGTTAGCTTCCTCTTTCTCTACAACGACCACAACCCTAATCAAAGATAGTACCTTTTTAGCATTCTTTGATTACTTTCTCTGGCTTCCTGTCAATCTGTTTCCATCCATTGACTTGCAGGGATTGCGGAAAACAAGTTTATCTGGGTATGCTTGCATAAATTGGTCGAAATGTTTCAACTTGTTTCTTGATTTGGAATCAAAACTCTAATGATCAAACACTTTGAATGTTTCAAGCTTGTTGACTTTGTTTCCTTGTAATTTGTCTATATAGGTGGATTTGACACCGCACATGCTGCAGCAAGGTTTGCTCTGCATTCACCTCTTCTTCATGCTTGATTGTTTGATTCTTCATCTAGATGGATCTCAATGCAGGGCCTACGACCGAGCTGCGATCAAGTTCCGGGGACCAGATGCGGATATTAACTTCGATCTGGATGATTACAAGGGCGATCGAGGCCAGGTGAGAGTGTGAAGCGCAGGTTAATGCGAGTAATCATGCGGCTTCATGTCTCTCTGGCTGATTGCAGATGAACAATCTCACAAAGGAGGAGTTTATTCAAGTTCTTCGGCGCGAGAGCATGAGCTATCCTAGAGGAAGCTCCAAGTACAGAGGAGTGACCTTGCACAAATGCGGCAAATGGGAAGCAAGAATGGGCCAGTTTCTGGGTAAAAAGTATACATCTGCTCTTCATTTTTTGTAGATTTAATGCTTCTATTCTTTCCTATGCTTCAATAGAATTGTGGTTCATGTTCATCGTTGATCGATCATATCTCAGATATGTGTATCTAGGCCTCTTTGACACCGAAATTGAAGCTGCAAGGTACATCAAAATCTTGATTTTTTCATGTTAGTGGGGTTTGAGTAGATTATGGGGGTGTTGTGAGATGCTTATTTGAACTTTTCAGAGCTTATGACAAGGCTGCAATTAGATGCAACGGAAAGGATGCAGTTACAAACTTCGATCGGAGTATCTACGAGGAGTTCAATGCATCAAGTGAGTTTTTTCAAGGCAGTATACTATGTTCACTTGTGGTGAATCTCGGTTTCACCTTCACTTATAGTTTGTCCACAGAATCTGCAAAATATCAGTTTCAACTGCAAATTTCTAGCTTCGTGATAAACTTTAGGTGCAAACTCATACTCTTTGGAGTTTTGCGAAGCGACAACAAAATGAGTAGAACTTAAGTTGGCAGACTGAAATCTGCTTATTGCTTTAACTAAAGGTTCTAATTGTATGAATGAACATCTTACAGCAAGCCATGGTCAGCTCGAAGACGATCTCGACTTGAGTTTGGGGGGATCAGGGTGCAAGGGCAGCACTATTGATTCAATGATCTTCAAGTCCCACTGGAATTGGAGCACTAAATCTAAGGTATTCTTCTCTCTGCTTCATCCTCGTTACAAACATATAGTTTTGCTTGCTGAAATTACATAGTGCTATTCTTCTCCTACTAGTTTGAGAAACTCAAGGTTCCGGAAGCGAACGACGACGACACAAGCAGTAGCTTTATGCATGGCAACAGAAGGAACATCCAGTCTGCAATTCTTCACAACATCAATGATCACTCTTCCTCACCATTTCAGTTCCCTCAATTGAAGCAGGTAAGCTTCCTCTGATTGAATCAATTGCTGTTGGTTGCTCTAGGCTCTGATTCAATTCAAAACAGACAGAAACTTTATGATTTACATTTTATTCCCTAAACTCACCATTGGCTTGTTGATGCAGTATTCAAGCAGCAGCAATGGAGTTACAAGATCAGGAAGAGCAGGGTTTCTCTACAACTTCACTGCCGCCACCGCCACCAGCAGCAACAACAATGACGACGATGACAGACCCATTCGGGCTAGTGAACAAGCAGCAGCAGGAACTAACCATAGCCTGTCAAGCCTTCCGCCACATTGCTCAACCATGATCTTGCAGCATCATCAGGATTCCCACAAGTAGTGCCAGCAAGCAGAATGGCTTCCTTGTATCTTTCACAACGCTCTTTATGGTTTTCTTGTAGCTATTTCTCTTCCAGCTTTCATGGCAACAACTGAAGATGCCTTTGTGACTTTGTTCGCTGGAAAAGCTTCATGTTGTTCAAGTGTAAAGCTCATGGATCAGTGTTGGTTTTATGTTCTGTTCTATTTTATTTGGTTCCAATATGCAAATCATTTTGGTTCAAAATAATTGTTGATTAATGATAACTAAATAAAAAAAATTCATAAACAATAACTTTCTGTTAAGTTATTATTTTAAGATCGGAATTGGGTTACGTGTTCTATGGCAATGTCGGAGGATATTGAAAAGCCTAGGGGTGGAATGATAATTTTGTAAACTGGCCGGAGATAGAATTGAAAATTTTGATAAACGTTGGGGTAAAATGGAATTTCCGCTAAATAATAGCATACGTCGGCCTGCGTCTGCTCCCTTTCGTGATTGCTTCGGGCGTTCCTGGTCCTTGTTGATCTCCGTGGCGGTTCTTTCGGTGCGTTCCTCTCTTGATCTCTGCAGCGTCTTCATCGATTTCTGTGGGATTTGTTGTTACAAGTCTCGCTCCAGGGTTCACCGTAATTTTAACCTAGCGCCCCCGACTCGTTTTTTTGTTATTTTTAATATTTTTTTGAGTGATTAACCCTAATTCAGAATCCTGATTATTATATTGCTCCATTTCTTCTTCTTTGTGGATTCCCTTAAATTTTTTTGAGTAAAAAAATATGTTCTTTGTATGCTGGGTTTTTGATCGCTCGCTGGAATGCTAGCGTAGATATTTTTTTTGTTTGATACAGTGCCGCTTTTGGTCTATGCTACGGTATTTCATTTTTCCTACTGGATTTTTAATTTCTAGATCCTTTCCGCTATATTCTTGTAATTTTCTTGTGTTTGGTGTTCCAAATTGAATTGCTGCCGTGCTGCGAAGGTTGGACGCCTTACCCCATTATTTGCAGTGCACGGCTACGTCTATGCCTTGTTAATGCTATCGAACATAGTAAATTGATTTTTAACCTATTTTTCCTTCGTAAGGAAAAGTCAATAGTTATGTAAAACATTCATGAAGCCGATAAACTAATGGATTTTTTATTTTAACATTAGTATGTACCATTCAATGCAAGTTACAAAATTGAAAATTTACCTCAACTTTAAGTGCTTTATTTTCTTTATCATTGATGGGGCACTTGGTAAGCATAGCCTGACTTAGACGCATTGTTTGATACTTAATTCATATTTTTCTTTTTGCTCAGCGCAACACATGATGTTTTAGATATTATAGTACTGCCTATATAATCTTCAACTACATATACATAATTTCTCAGTGGTTTTGCATTGGTATGCTATGCAAAGAAACAAGTAGGTCTTGGAGAGGCTTGGCTAGGTTCATCTTTTGATGCTTATGGACAACATTACTAAGAAAACTATGATGCTCACACCATGTTTTCCTTCATCTCAATATGCAAATCGAATTTTACATTTTGTAGCAAGAATTATGAAGCCTTCAACTACATGTACAAAATTTCAGAGTGGCTTGCTAATATGTTATTGAGGGAGCAGGTGTATTCGGGAGTATTTTGTTGTTAAACAGATCTGATATATGTCATGCTTGCATGGTTTTAATATGATGCTATGATAAGCAGAAACTATCAGGGCTACCTGTCTCTATTTTCAGACTTCAGAATCAACTCTCATGCCATAGGTCCATAATGACATACGGAAAAGCTGTAACTTGTCCATCCTAACTATCTTGACTTAGATGCCATAAGACAACAATGATCTTATCATTTTCCTTATGGAAATGGAAATGGAAATTATAGTTCTTTTACTCACTCTAATTTCATTATTTCTTTTTATGTTGTTGCATCCTGTTGAGTAATATAACTCTAACGACCGTCTATCAGTTCTTTCTGTTGCAGATTATTGTTTGTTGGCTAGCTAAGCAGAATGGTTTCCTTTGAGATGAATGATCGAAAAAGTATGGATTTCTTGCCTTTTAACATTCCACTTTGTTACTGATGTTTCACAGAAAGTTCATATTGTGACTTGTTAGTGTCCCTGAACTGAGCACACAATATAGTCGGTTTTGATTCATCATTTTTTAATCCACTGATCTCGGTTTTCCTTGTCAGAGATTGGGCTAGGATTGACTGGATTTGGAATATTCTTCTCGTTCTTGGGAATCATTTTCTTCTTTGACAAAGGTCTCTTAGCAATGGGAAATGTGAGCACTATAATGTTCATTTTTTATTCTGGGTTACCTTTTTTCTCTAAGGTGCATCTAACTGTTTGCTTCATGCTTTGATGAACTACCAGATTCTCTTTCTATCAGGTCTCATGTTGACCATTGGTCTCAAGTCCACTATGCAGTTCTTCACAAAGCCTAAGAATTACAAGGTTTGCTCATTGCTTCAAAATTTGCTTGCCGTGTTTCATTGGACTGTCTGTTTGATTGTATCGTTTACTCATTTCATCTCTCATTTGATAGGGGACCATATCCTTTGGAGTCGGCTTCTTTCTTGTCCTAATTGGATGGCCTATTTGTGGCATGATCTTGGAGTCATACGGCTTCATTGTTCTCTTCAGGTGAGTGATCCTTCCCTTCGATAGGCAGGCAATTCATTTTTATTTAGCAAAAGCACTCAAGTTTGATTGTTGTATTTATTATTCAATACATCCACGTTTTCTTTGGAAACCTGAAACTCCGGTTGCTATTTGTTCATCAGTAATATCTCATCGATCATTGATATTTTTCCTTCTTTGGTTTACTCTTCAGTGGCTTTTGGCCAACCCTTGCAGTCTTCTTGCAAAGGATTCCCATCTTTGGTTGGCTGTTCCAACAGCCATTTGTAACATCGGTAATGACATACATATCGCAAAAATTTTGAGTTCTTACTTTGCTCCGCCAGATTTCATTTTTCGCTTCTTGCAGTTACTCGAACGATTTAGAGGCAGGCGAGTACCTGTGTAAGCTCTCACAAGTAGCAGCTCCACAAATTAATACAAGTGAAAATTATGGCTACTTGTTTGTAACTTTTGTCTCTAAAGAAAGAAGTTGCTATGTATATATTTGATATACTGTAATAACGTATTTATTTGTATTGTTTTTTTTTCAAAGTTGTGTTCAAGTGTTGATCTGATTTATTGTCTTTGAAATAAATAACACCTCGATTCTTTAGGTTTCATTCTTTAGCACAGCTAGAATCAAACAATGAATTTACATATTTATTAATTGATGAGATCCAAATTGGTATATGGAACAGACAAGAAAGAAAAAGAAAAACCTTTGCAACTAGAAAATGGATGCATGGAATGTATCTGGAATATATTAGTCATCCCCCTCCACCTCCTTCAAGTAATCACAAAATATAAGTAAAGAAAACAAAAAGAATCCGCCAGATGAACCTCCGCCGCCGCCACCCTTGCCATCACCACCGCTGCCAAACCAAGGGGGGAAACCCTGGCCTCCGTCGTAAAGCTTCTGAGGTTTTTGGGTATCTGAAATGTAGATTGATTCAGTGGTTTCTTTCCAAAAGAGAGAGCAAGTAAATGATTGACCATATGTACGAGGATAACATGGAAAGCAGTACTACTAAATGATCAAATGCACAAGCAAATTGTCACCTACTTAAATTTGGATCAGTTACTGCACTGCAAAATGTTAGTAGAATTTGATCAAAATTAGTTGGGCCACATCTAGACGTTAAAACACACTGTAGAAGCTAGGAAAGGTACCCTTTGTGGGAGCGGTTGAGATGGTCGTCGATCGACTTCTTGCAGTTTGTTTTTGAGTCTGAGTTGCAGCACTAGTTGCGTTCTGAAGCATATACATTATGCATCCAATTAATAGAACAGAAGAAAAGTAACGAAACAAGTTTGTTTTTTTTTCCCCCAAAAATAATGGAAGTATTGAATGTGAAGAGGCAACTGTTTGTCCTAGTGCGAGCCTTGTGTTCATGTCTCGCCTAGAAACCGCAAAACACATACCGAATTCACGACATGCAGCCTTGCAGATGGAGAAAATTTCCTAGCAAATGTAAGACAACAATGCCTTTGACCAGTCTGGCTAAGTTGAAGCCTCCTTTTCTCTGATCTTGAAGAGATGCAAAAGGAGGTTCTTGATGGTAAATCTACTCCTTTGGAGTATAACCTCGCAAGGAAGAAAGCTACATTATTAACAGAAGCAGAAAGACAATTCTATCAACAACGGGCAAAGAACGTCTATCTACAGAGTTCGGACAAGTGCACAAAATTTTTTCATGATGTTGTTAAGAGAAATAACAAGAGGAATGCCATCATTACACTAA
>JBBPFP010000002.1:2298765-2316833 GCA_037974795.1 Kaempferia galanga
ATTTTTACCCTTTATCATCTACGGCATAACTAGATTCTAATTTTTCTATAGATAGTGAGCACAACTTATCATATACAAGTCATCCCATGAGTAAAAGGTAACCTTGCTCATCCGACCCTTTAATCCTATTCCTCTGACATATATATTGTGGTAATTACTATTGAGGATTTAAATAAAAAATATAGATAAAGAATAGAGAATAATTAAATAATTATATATGCGTGGCTGGTGCGATGGAGCCTTTAATAATTTTTTAAAAAAATAGAACTTGACTAGATCATCAACTCTCCATCGATAGTGGCACCTCATCATATATAAATTATCTATATGATAAAAAGTGACTTGCTCACCCAAGTGTCAATCACTACTGGCTTTATAATAAGATGAACAAAATAAATTATGGTGATCGAATGACCTCTTTAAGTAAGAGTTTTATTTTCCAAAAGATTATTTTCTCGATAATTGGATCCATGCTCTCATGTGACAATCTACCATTCAAGTACCAACTCGACTATAATCATGAGGTATATACAAGTCATTTGAAAAAGCGGTAAACTCAGTTAGCCTCATTGACTATCCTTGGGGTGACTGGTTCGGTCCCACGAAAGTTTTCCACCGACCACCAGGATAAATCGGGAAGCACTCACGATGAGTGGTCCAGAAACCCAGCGTCCCTGAGTTGTGAGTCTCATTTGAAAGAAAAATCTCTACAAATAAGTCATAGCTGGGATTCAAACCGCGGGTGCCTAAGAAACAACTGAGCACTCTTATCGCTGCACTATACCCCCAAGGGCATATACAAGTCATTTGAGAATAGCCCTTTGGTGGATTATTATGATAATAGCAGTGACAATCAAGCAGGTTAAGAGTTAATTTCCAGTCTGAGCCAAAACGAGAGAATGATTCCACGCCTTCAAGGCGTAGCTGAGTCGATAACCATATTGTAGGTTTATAAAATGGAACAAGGGTTGAATCCCGATGAAGCCGATAAAAAATACTCTCCTATATGAAAGTCTATTCAATATTTAATTTACTTTCTTCTAATAACATTGTTCAATACTTTGCATGGAACGGTGGGGGAAATCGTGTGGATTTCACCCTTTGAGGAAATGATTCTACTTGGACAAATCGGCTAGAAGTCTATCCAGGTGCGAAATTGGCATGTTCATCCAGGGGTCGGTCTGAAAGTGCTCGAAGTCTCTCCTTTATGGATGTTAGCTCATGGGAGGTTGCAGACCAAGGATCGTATGGAGTATGAACTAAATAAGGAGTGTTCCATGTGCCATGAGCAAGAGGAATCGAATCAACATGTGGTCTTTGGGTGCCCGGTAGCGGTTGAACTATGGTTAAGGTAAAGCAATGGTTGGATATCAAGCACAATTTTCAGTCATTTGAGGAGATGTATTCGGTCTTCAACAAGCATTACAACAGAACCGGTAAGAAGATGAAAACTCGATATCTTGGTATTTCTAGCACTATCTACTACTTGTGGGAGGCAAGGAATAGATGTCATCATCAAGCCATCAAACCGGATCCGAATTGGTTATTCAGGAAGGTGCAAATACATGTTCATCGGTTTGTTGATATGAAACCTTTCTAACCTCAACACTTATGGACTTGGCTCTATAATTTGGTGGGCTTACTTGATGATTCATTTGGTCAATACTTGATGCGCTGGATGTTTGTACTTGTGTTTGTGTCTTGTATTTTGGAGCGTGATGTGTATGCATTGTGGCATTGAGTGATCATGGAGATTGCCTTAGCTGTTGAAGGCAATACTCCTAGTTAATGATGTATTGTTTGACATTCGGTTTGAGAGCTTTAACCTCTCAAATCAGTTTTATATACAGGTACCTATTTCCGTGAATAAGAAAACAATTTTCTAAGATTAGTATCAGACTCAAACATAAGAAAATTAATAAAAATCTCATACAAAGCTTAAGTCGATGGTATTTTGAAGCACATAGGGAAATCAAAGTATCTGTTCTATTGAAGGGTGTTCCATTGAAGACAGACAAAACCCAGATTAGCACAGCATGGACTGACAATTTCTTCCCAAACTGTCCATATAAACAGATGGAGAAAATGGCAAACAGAAAGATCAAACAAAGCCATGCCAACAAAAGCATCACATCTTCCGAGTTCGAGCAAAACAAGAATTTTGAGTCCTCCAAAATCAGGCATCACATCTTCCGAGTTTGAGCAAGTACCATCTATGAAGATGATCAATTTCACATGACTACAAAAGCCAGATGGTTTTCAACAATGGGCAATGGCTAAGATTAAGAAGATGCAAATATCTCCATATAAATAAACTCTCATGATACCTAATTGATTCAAACAAGTATCACTAAGTCCCAGTTGGCAAAATGTCCTCAATGAATTGAAAATCGACAAAATATATGTACCTGTACATGCTCAGAAATCAAAATAGTAACTTTTTAGCAGTGCCATAATTTTACCTAATAATCTCTGGGACGGAAGAAAAGCTAGCCATTGTGCTGTAGGTGCTGGTACAGTAATAAACGTTTGCATCACCATTTATTTAAAGACCTACAAGTTTTAAGTTACATGCTGATATAAAAGTAATTAACATAACACTCATTGATAATGAAAGCACATCTGCTTTTCCCATGAACATTGCTAAAGAGCATATATGATTTACTGCAAGCTACTCTCACCACTTGATGAAAAATAGCAAGTATTTAGTCAGCTTTGACTTTGCACAGTGACAATCCAGAAAAATTAGGCTCCACAACAACAAACTAAGCAGGTCACATTTTGTACACTAGGGGAAGGGAGCCACAAAATGCAAATGCCAACATGAAACTTAAACTGTAAGTTGGAAAAAAAAAAAACTCAACTTGTAAGATTTGCTAAGAACCTACTATTCAGCACGAACATGTTGAAAGAAGACAGATTATTGGTTTACCAATCTAAAATGAACCGATTCAGACGCCAATCTACAACTCATAAACATAAAACATCCTAGGTCATGTTATAATACCCTGTTATGCAAATCTGCAATGAACACATTATTTCATATGAAAAGAAACCAATTCTTAGGTTTTGACCTAAAAGGATCTGACCGATTCGACTCAAGCATACACAAACTATCTCCCCAATGAATTCAATAAAACTATCAATGTTCAATAAAACCCTCAACATCTAGATTAGGGGAAAATAAAGAAGAAGACGTACCAACCACCGATGAGTGCTTATGACAATGAAAACTAGGGTTTTGCTTGTCCACCACAAGCGTCCTGCTTCTTACGCCCTTGCTGCCGTAGAAGAGGAGAGGCGCGTCGAGTCGAGATATTTATAGCCTGCTCACAAACAAACAAAAAAAAAATCAATTTACTCTCACAATTATTTTATCCTTTTCATTTTACCCTTATTTAAATTATAATATTTACCCTTACCTTGTATTAAATCTGTTAAATTATTTAATTTACTTTTTAAAAGTCTTTTATTGTTTGAATCATTCAGTTTCCTTCACGGTACGAAATGTCTCAATCTAATATTAAAATCCAGAATACTTTTAAGTATTTGTCACCTTCAAAATAATAATGTTCCAATAAATGCAATTAGTTGAGACTACATGGGGCAATTCATGCAAAGTTGATCGATTCAAAAGTTGAAAAGAACACATTTCATTAAAAAAAAAACACTACAAATTAAAGGGAGCACGTTGTACACAGATGGAACTCGAAGTTTTGTCGAGTAAAGTTTTTGCTAAGTCTCGAGTTTGGGCGCGCAATCATATCATTCAATATACAAATTTGATAGATTTTGAGGTCGAGGATCATATGAACTCGGCGAGTGTCGTGTTGAGAAGGTAGTCGGACAGCAAGCCGTTCAATTTCTCGGAGGGATGGACCGAGTCGAAGAAGGCATATCGGTTGGCATCCGGGCAAGTGTAAGGGATCCATTTGTTGCACAGGAAGCTCACCTCCAACTCGCCTGTTCCACAGCACCCTTGCTCTGCATTCTCAAACCCTACAATCACAACATTATCAATGTAGTTCGAGATCAGTGGTTTCGCGAACCGTAGCTCAATCCGATTGGACAATTGTGACTAAAGAATCCATCATTTGTGGCAAAACAATTTGATACATAATTTTGTGTCAAAAACTCTAACATGAAAATACATGTGAATAATATTTTATAAGAAACTGATAAAGATACTTCGATACAATGGATGAATGAAAGAAGTTTTTTATTGTAATTATAAAAAATTAAAATCCAGTTATTTGTCTTTTAATTAATTTAAATTTTATTTTCTAATAATTTGAAAGAAAAAAATATATAATTGTTGATAATGCCTTTGATATTGACTGTGTGTTTTTGAACGGTCGATTCTGAGCTAAAAACTCACCGTATGATTGGGGGTTTTGGATGACGTCAGCCACGAAATCGTACAGTGGCGCAAACCTCAGCCTCAGCCGCGGCAGCTCCCCGTCGAGCCTCGCCACCGCCGCCTCCAGCCTGTCGTTGAACCCCCGAGCCGCCGCGCTGTGTTCTTCCGAGCACCCGCGTCCGGCTCCTGTGAGCCTCTCCAGGGGCAGGCAGCCGATGGGGGCCAGCCCCACGAAGACGATCTTGCGGGCCCCCAGCGCGTGCAACGCCGCCACGAACTCCGCCACCCCCGCCGCCAGGAACTCCCCGAACTCCCCCACCGTGAACTGCTTGCTCCGCTCGGTCGCCATCGGGAAGTAGTTCACAATGTAGTCGTTGGTCCCGATGCTGACCACGTACAGCGCCTCCCCCACGATCGCCTCCGCCTCCGCGGCCCCAAAATGCGCCGCCAGCCGGCTCTTGTACTCCCTGAACAGTTCCACCTCCTCCATCAGCGGAATCACCGACTACCAATGAATCGATCGATTAAAAATCTCATTTTTATGAAAGAAAAAACAAAAAGGAACGAGGGAAAGACGGATCATATTACGAGGAGCTGAGACGTGGCGGGGTCGAGGCCGGTGCCGGCGGAGGCGAAGGAGACGCCGGAGGCGAGGAGCTGGATGGGGAGCGAGGGGTCGAGGTAAGGCGGAACAGTGGGTGGTAGGCCGAGGGAGGCGGAGAGGAAGTCGGTGGAGAGGCGGCCGTTGCAGAAGCGTCCGGTAGGGATGTGGCCGGGGAAATCACGGCCGTAAGGGGGGAAGTTGGCCTTGAGTGGTGTGAGGAGGAAATCGTTGTTGCCGGGGTCGACGGTGGAGTCTCCGAAGACGATGACGGCCGGAATGCGGCCGGCAGCGAAGCCGAGAAGGAAGAAGAGGACGAAGAGGTTGACAGCCATGGGCACGGTAGGTGTTCTTTGTTGGATCAATGCTATTGGAATCTTGTAGACCTGCCTTTAAACCCCCGGGCATAGCTCATTGGTAAGTGTACGAAGCCGTGATTATAAAGATGAGTGTTACAGGAGATTTCATCGTCTCTACGAATCCACCCATGTTCTTACCATTTAGATTCCTAATTTACACCGCAAAATAGCGTGAGACAGTCATAAGATGTCGCTAACACGACGGTCCCACATTTTTTAACCTGTCCCAATCTATTTATACAATTTTTTTTCAACATGTCAATTCAATTAAAAAGTCATGCAATGTCCTAATTTAACAACAATAAATAACACAATTCTACTGTAGACACACAATTGAGGAGTTTGTTGTTTAGTGGATTCTGTATGCACGTGAACTTCTGTCTTTTTAATGTGTTTGCTAGCCTAGATTTTTATGTGTTCTTGTAGTATTTGAGCTGGGATATAATTCAAACAAGTTAAATGGGTTAACTGTCAATATACACACAACAATAACTCTGAAAACACTCACGAGTTATAGATCAAATATAATAGATCTAACAGCGAGCTAAATTGTCTTTTACCACCAATATAATAGATCAACCATTCAGCATTGTGCATAATCAATTCATTTCTGTATCAACATCTTAAAAATTTATTGATTCAATCTACTAAAGATTAATGGAACTACATCGGCGATCAATGGAGTTGCTACATGAATTTTTTTTGTTTTTGCCAGTTTTCCAACACTGATGCATGGATGTTGATATATAATCTTCAAACTAAAGCGAGATCAAAAGATGTTCCAACAGTTTGCTTTAATTAATATGATAGTTCCATCAAACTAGCATGTGTTCTTTTTATTGTCATGTATCTATCTATCTGAGCTTCACAAAGATTAGAAACTGAGAGACCAAATGTCAGAAACACTCATCTACATTGTATGAATTTCATTGAGCCCATTCCACAATTGCAATAGATCACTAAAAGCAACAGCTAAACTCAATTAGCCTAAATAGCCACAATAATTTAGCTTGTGAAACTTTAAAAGTTTACGTGGCTTGATATTCAGTATCGAAAAGGCAAACTAGTTAAACATCATATCCAATATAGTCTATAATGTTGTGTCATTGTTTTTTTTATTAGTAATGAGACAGCATTGATAATTTAACAGCAGTTTTGAAGTATCACTTACATAAATTGGATGTAATGGAAACAAGACGGTCAGGTAGCTGATGCATAGCCATAGCAGAGCTTGCAGTATATGATCGAGTAAGGGTGCTTGGTTTGCCAAGCATTAATAGAATATTGATGCGAGAAGTTGGTGATGGCCTTGATGAACTCTTTAGACGAGACTTGATCCATGAATCAAGATGAAGCAATTCTTAGTGGTGATAGAATGAATAACACTAGGATCAGCCTGAAAATGAAAGGATCTTAGATAATGGTAAAAACTTGATATATTAGGAGAAAGAAGTGGAAGGACAGAAGGGAGAAAATAAATGAAAATTTGTTCTTTTTGTCTACTTAAATCTTTGAGCAGAAGGAGATCATTAATCTTCTTTTGCCTGTTTCTTTAGGAGGAAAAGTCAAGGGAAGGAATTTTATTATTACAGAATACAGATTTGCTGGTTCTTGGTCTGCCTTTGAGCTGATAAATTTTAGGAAAGAAGAAATCCTAGTTTCTCTACCTTCTGTTCCTTACAAGTAAAGAGAAAGAACTTCTTTCAGTTTTCATCTTCTAATTCCATGGACGCAAAGACAAAACAGATCATAGTGATTACCTTGAATTCACCGCTAATACCATCTTGTTCAAGAAATGGAGGTCCAGCATCCCCCACCTCAAATCATACAATCTTGTCAGCCATACTATGAGACCAGAAATTCTGCGTCTGCAACAAATCTCAACCAATGAAGGGACATGAGTGAATAAAAAGGACTTGAATATAGTGCATAATGTCACTAGTTTTTGATAGTGTTTGTTCTCAATTTCTCATAGCTAAAGAATATTTTTATATAGGGAGAAGTGGTGTGAATCCGGAACCAAAGTGACTATAATTTGATCAACAGAGAATTTAGAAGCCAAATGCAATCAACAGAGAACTTAGTCAATCTGTGTTATAATAGTTGGCACAATCTTTCACCCTAGTGATTATTTACTGAAAATGTTATCATTGCCAGCATGATTCTTGATCAGTTTTTACAAGCAAAGCTGGAATGAGCGAGCGGCCAAAATGTTAGAATGTAATTACACCAGCAAAACATATGATAAAAGTTCAAGAAGTTTTCTTTCAGCCTACAAACGGAAAAGCATGCAAATTAGAGATTCGATCCGAAATTGATTCTTCGAAAAGTTAAAAATTCGAATTTTAGAGCAGTTATTCACTTTGGAAAATCAACATGGATGGCTGAGGAGAAATAGCAATTACATATAGATTAAAACTTTGGTTAGCAGGTTCATACAGACCAACCACTACAATTATAATTCGACAGCATAAAAATCACACTGAAAGCAACCTAATTTTCACAAAATTTGAATGCCGAGCTAGTTAAACAATTATACTACTCTTAATAGAACATAGAATGGGGGAAAATGCCTTCGTCGATACAACACAGAAAAAGTAGTGGAAAATACCGACTGCATCAGCACGAAGTTAGTCCAACTGCATCAGCACGAAGTTGTTCCCTTTCCATTGATCTGCATAAACTTTTTGCGTAAAAGTTTATGCAGATTGGACCGCTTAGCGAGCTTGAATTCGGGAACGGAGAAGAAGGTTGAATGGGCTCGTTGGCCAATCCGGAGTAGCACAACCCGTGCATCCAGAGGACGAAGCCACGCGTCGACATTGGATCCGAGCGCGGAAGCACGAAAGACGAAAAAGGAGGGCTGCACGCTAGAGGTCGGCGCGGAGGAGACGGCGACGACCAGAACAATGGGCCGGAGTTGCATTTAAAATAAGGCCTAATTTGCAAAAACAAGAAAGCCCCATAATTTTACAATGCATGTCATTCTATTTTATTTTTTAAATATTAACTTCAAGAAATATACTTTACACTTTGAATTAAACACAATATTGTATTGAGTTCTATAATGTTTTATACTTTACACTTTAAAGTATGCACATAATATTATTACCTTTATATTTTTTTGATAATTCAGGATTAATGATAAGGTAAACAATCTTTTCTATTAATTTATCTATCTAATAAATTTGAAACAATTGAAATATTTACCTGATTTAAGATTTATTACCTTCATTTATTGAACCTCAGAAAAGGCCACCTCTAAATTAAATATAAAGCATGTGTGCATGGAGATCTACAAATCTTGCGCACATAGAAACTCCCATGAGAGATTGGAGGTGTCTTGTCTTTGTCTTCACAAGGAGACAAACTAAAGCAAGCAAAAATAATAAAGGAGACTAAGTTGACATGCATGATTGAAACATGGGATATCTCTTCACCTTTATGTATATCCCTTCTCTCCTTTTCACTCCACCACCAACCTCAACATGACAAGATCAAGAGACTCCAAGCAAAGCAAAGCAATATAATTAAAGAGACTCCCCTTTTCCCTAACACACTCATCCTCCCCACTATGCACAACAAGTTCACATAGACTACCTAAAAATCCCCATTATCTTTAAATATATAAGAATATGTGAGTTTGTATCTATGTTCTTTCACTGTGAATCTACAACTTAATCCCTCCATTTGGATCATCCCAATTAATTGCTAAGTAGCAACAAGTGCAAGCATGAGATGAGGAAATCCTGAAGAGATGTTTGGCTAGAGCAAAACATGGATGTTTCTTTGTCCACCACTATGGCATAGCAACTTATTATTATTTGATAAATATGACTTTGTTTTCTAGGTACACACATTCTGGATCATGCTCCCAAAGCCCTCTAAAGTCACGACATGAAGATTCTTTCTCTCTTTCTTTCTTCTACTTCTACTTCTTCTCATCCATTGGGAGATGTGTAAGTGTAAAAGTATAGGTTTGGTGTTATCTAAGTGGGGGAATATTGCAGTGGCCATGCATGCATGCATGCGCAATTAAGTTTTGCATAAACCACTGTGCAGTAATTATTCATTCGAAATATATTTTGTGTAAAGAAATGGCAGATAGTTGGCTTAGTTCTGAACATGTAGGTTCGTACCTCAACTTGCATGATTATAATTATTAAAATTGCCCCTCACATGAAGTTCTCTGCTTCCCATTTGCATGCCTGCTGATTTTATGCCTTATATAAAACCCTAGAAAGCAGCACTTCTCCAGTTCCAGTACATGCCACACTCTCTTTTTTTCTCCTCTTCTTTGTGTATATATATCACCATTCTCCTGTTTCTATCTTAATTTACAGCACAGACAGTTTGCTCCTTTCGGAGTTTTCTCTTAGAAGAAACTCTTCATGAAATGAAGAAAGAGATTTATCTATCTAACTATTTATCTATCTAGATATTGATTGAGTAAGCTGAAGATGTAAGCAGCGATATTGGTGAGGTTCAATCCGATGATTGACTTACAAACAATGGTAAGCCCTTCTCAGATTGAGCCGCGCCAATATCACTAT
The DNA here is from genome assembly GCA_037974795.1 of Kaempferia galanga. Lineage (NCBI taxonomy): Eukaryota > Viridiplantae > Streptophyta > Magnoliopsida > Zingiberales > Zingiberaceae > Kaempferia > Kaempferia galanga. The sequence continues at coordinate 2,308,639 of JBBPFP010000002.1, forward strand.
ACTTGGACACATCTTCTCTTCATCCGTTTGTCTCTTTAAGATTGCATATTTACTTGATTACAGTACTTGGTTGAAGTTAGTGTTTATTGCTTCAGATATAATTAGATCATTAGCTTTGATCATTGTATTGGTTAACATGACAGAAGAAGAGGAAGGAATACTGCACTTTGATCAGAAAAGGAAGGTATAGTTCATTTTGATTTCCAGCAAATTATGTATGACTTAACTTTTCTGATTTTTTTCCCTATTATATAGGAAGCAATAGTTCACTTCAGAATCGTGATTGTGCTAACTTACAGATAGACAAGAACCAACTCTGCCAGAATCTCCATTCTTGTGTTTCTCCTCATCTAAACATGTTCTTTCGAACCAGCTCATGAACTTCAAGGGGAGGAAAAGATAAATTTTCAGGTCTGGAAAATAAAAAAGGAAGTGGAAATCTTTGCAAATTCAATAGAATGAAGAATACGCACAAATGATAATATTTGTAGAACCTCAGATCCTGTGTTGGTTCGTTGATGATCTCCTATTTCTCCTTTTCTTATTTTGTTCATTCTTGATTAGGAGAAACGTGCCTGATAAAATGGAGTTGCACAAGAAGGAGAAAGGGTAAAAGAAAAACAAGCACAGCTTATATAATAAACACCCATACGATGAGCCGATTACCGAAGCAATCCAGTTACTAATTACTGCATATTGAGACATAATAACTAAGAGATGCGTCTTCTCAAAAGCAGCCAAGAAGTAAGGAAGTCTTGCAAAGTCAGTGAAACAACAACAGATCAACATGAAGGTCCTCACATGAAACGACAGATGGTCAGTTAAACAACTAAGAGATTGTATTACTAGTAATTTCGTAGGTATTTTAAATTGACATGAAGGTCCTCACATGAAATAATGGTTTTAGAAGTTAACTGAGAACAATGGCAAAATTTCATAGTGGAGAGGTTGAAAAATCATTCCATTAGCTAGATTAGAATGGTGAGACATCTGAGTGAGCACAACAGATATAAGTAAACGACCTCAATCAAGCAATTATATAACACTCCGAAATTTTCACATGGTTTGATGGAATTTAAGTATATGTAGGAGTTCATTAAATCAAAATTGGCTTCTTCCTTATATAAGTAAACCCTAATACCTGGCAAACTTAATAGAACCCTACCATTTCCCCCTTCTTAAGATTATATGTTGGTGCTAATCAAGAGTAATTGTAGACTCCAACTAAAGTGGTGTACAAAAAACTCAGTCTCATACCTAAGTTGCGGAATTTTGTTGTTTATTAGTATAGATAACAATCACTCCAACAATTTCGGGCACTCTGTATTTAAATTTACTGAATGTTTCTAGCTCAGCGAGTATTTACGAAAATGGAGGTCTGCAGTAGTTAAATTGTTGTTCAAATCCAGGGGAAAACACTGAAGTGATAAGGTGCTCAGTTGAACTATGAATTGAACAAGTAGTGAAGCACTTGAATGAGGTGCACATCGATCCACAATGAGGCAAACGTTTATACGAACAAACTAATGAACAACCAGTTGCAGTGCAGACCTGATCTTTGTGTGATCCCAAAAGTTCGTAGACAAGCATTGCCATCTGTTAACTTAGTGTTCATCCTAGGATAATTGAGGCCGGTGATAGCCAAAAGGAACACAAAAAGCCCTAAATTACGATACGGAAAACAAGGAGCCTAAAAGATTCATTTTCAATACAACAAAGAAACCCTAGGAGATGAGTCAGACAATCGATTGAACATACCAGGGAATGGCGTCGCTTCCGTCCTCGGAGAACTGGCCGAAGAGATACTCGACAGCATCCTTAATTTCCCGAACGGAGGCCATCCTATCGACCTTCCACATCCGCACAAACTCCAAACTTGATCGACCCCATTAGCCAAAAGAAAAAAAATCAAGGAAATGCTCAATCTGCTTCTCCGGAGGAATCGGTAGGCAAACCCGGAAGAGGGGAGGCGGCGCCGCCGGCGGAGGATTGCGGCGGTGTCCGCGGCATGACTCGGCTCTTACGGGAAGAAATAGTACGTTGACATTGTCTTGTCAAAAAAAATATTTTAAATTATTATTATTATTATTTTTTTTGCGTATTTAACGTTTAAAATTTCAAACTATTTATAAAATATTGACATTTATATATATTTTTTCTTATGAGAGAAAGGGCAATTTAGTCATTTAAAAGGAGAAACATTCCCTCAATTTTATTTCTTATTTGTCTTTAAATTTTGAACTGGCGAATGCCTCGAACAACGTAACAATCGCTGGCTCGCCCGCTCGCCAAAGAAGACGAGTCGCCGGCGGAAGAAAAGATCGGCGATTGCCGTGCGATGCCAAGAGGCATCTCGTGTTACGTGAAGCTGCTGCGGTCCCTCTCGCAGCCCGCTTTTTCCGGTGGCCGCTCCCCTTCATCCGACGCCAGCGTCGGATCCCGTCGGAGAAGCAGTTCGTCCTATTTCCGCCTTCCCTCCGACGGAATACTCGGACTCTCTGTCCTCAAATTGGACGGATCATCCTTCGGTACTCCCCTTCCTCCCGTTTTCTGCCCTCCTCCCCTTTTTCTTTCGGATTTGTCGACAATTTGCCTGTTTCCGCATGCATTGTGGGCAGATGTGCGAGTCGCGAGGACGGCGTCGGTTAGGGATCTCAAGGATGCGGTGGAGGATCTCTTTAGTAGTGAGTTGCGCGACTCCGAGGACGGGAAAGGTTCTTTTTCTTGGTAAATGGAATCCGTTCATCTCCTTTTTTCAAAACTAGGGTTCTTTCAGCAAATGACCACCAAGATGGTTCTTTTATGCTCTGGTTTACTATTGCTTGCAAGCACAACGTTTTCAGAACTAGGTTTTATATTGTTTCTTTTAGGGTTCGCTTAATCCACTCCCAATGGCAGGTCTCATGTTTGGGGTCATTTTTGCTTATGCTACCAAGAACACAAGCTAACAGATAACAAGGCGTGTTTGAAGACCTTCGGAATCAACGATGGAGATCAGGTCATCACTGAAACCTGTTCTCGCTTTCCTTCATCTGTAAATTCAGTTTTTCTGGTCGTTAGAAACAAGAATTACGAATGCTTGTTTATTGCTACTGCAAGACTCATGCTCTTCAGCAAATCATCATATTCATGGAGAAGCACTTAAATTTCGTCCTCTGCTTCTTCACTATTCGATTTGTACTCTGTGGATACAGAGCATTAATTTCTCATTGCTCCGCTAAAGATTGATTCTGACTGTCTTGGTATCATTAAATGCAAGCTCTAAATTCTTGGCTGAAGAAGAAATGTTTCTGAATGATCTTCTTGTCTTCCATAATTCATTTTGCTTTAAAAGACCCGAAACAGTATTTGTGTGAGAAGACTACCATTTCATATGCATGGTATTTAGCAATCACAACCATCGACTATGCAAAGACTACCCATAAAAAGGCCATCTTAGGCTTGGTTTTATCTAGGAGAAAGATAGGAGGGGGGGAGGTAGCACAGGAAAGAATGACAAAATACATATTGATCTTATATCATTGATATACTTCTGTGTTACTTTCTCTTCCCTTCCTCGCTTCCTACCTGCCAATTGTAGACGTAGAGATTGTATCGGAATGATATCATTTTTTGTGAAGATGCATCCCTTAGTAATCATTCCTTACTCAATATCATCTAGATATTGTGTATGATATTCTTGCCTCTTTGCTGCCTATGGAACCTTAAAAGTTCATTCTTATGTAAACTTTGTTGGTTTTGCCTTTCCTTTTGATGCAGCTGCACTTTATGAGACATCTTTCTCTCAATCAAGGATCAAACAAGAGGAAATCAAGTAATGCTAGAGCTCAACTGGACCAACAGCGAATGTGAGGCTCTAGAAGTAATTATTTTTCATGGTTATTGATTTCGCCAGCAATGAAACTACTAGCATTGTCCTTTGTTAACCCTGATTATTGTTTATTTTCTCTGGCTGAAGGTCACCAACAGGTTCAAAAGTTCAGGGTGAAGTTTGTAAGGGAGTTGGTTCTAGTCCATTGGTAGACAAGAGCAATCGGAGTTTTGGTCGGCTTGGATCCGTAGAACTGAAGTTGCGTCGTCTATGTCTACTTGGTGGACGGTCTCGCTACTCAAGGCTGAGGACAACTCAGGTGACAGAAATTTAGAGAGAAATCACTCTGAGAGCCCAGAAATGGACCAAGGGTGCATAAAATTGAACCAAAGCATTTCCTCGATGGAAATAATTTTGATTTTTCGTAGCACTTTGCCAGTGCAAACAAGGATGTCAATGGTAGTGGTAGAATGTTTCTTTTGTTTTTTGCAATTCCTTGGAAGATTTGAATTTTTCTGGATGATGCTTTTGTTGATCTCTTTAATCTTTACATCTTTTAATAACTTTATGATCCCGATGACACTTAAAAGAATTTCATAAAAAGATCACACTAACACTCTGAACCTTAATTTTTTTTCTCATTAACTATGCCATAAGGCTGTACATTGTAAAGGTCTTCTGTTTATTATAAGACTTGTAAAGGGCAGAAAGAAATATGAGGAATAAAACTTGATGAAATTGCATTTTAAGGTGTAATAGTAAGAAAAAAATGTGAGATATTTGAGTGCATTGATGTGGTCATGACAATATCTGATGGAGTATCTAGCTCAAGCAAAATACAAAGCGTCTCTAGCTAACGATCAGTGAGGTAATTCATGATGCGATCTTAATAAAGACGATGATTTGAAGGGCCAATATGTACAAAATAAAAGCAGATCTTAGAATCATGAGCTTTTGTTGGCTTTCCGTTCTGCCACCGGTATGATGTGGCCTTCTATGAGACTCAAATGGATAGTCCATTGTGGGTTCAGAACCTAACACGTTCTTTCCAAAGTGGTTCCTTGCGGTGTCTATCTTCCTCTTCAGTGAATTCAATCTCTCCAGCTCTTTCTCTTTAGTTTGTATCTCAGTCAATAATGCTTCTGCTTGAACCTACAACAGAAGGGATGAAAAAGGTAATGGTACAATGATCAAACAAGGTCTCTAGGAAGCTTTTTTAGAAGTTCAGACGAACCTGCTTTGAAGTCAATTGTTCGATTATACTGTGGAGTTGCTTCTCCAGTACCTTCTCTCTTTGAGCTGCAGACAAAAGAATCGTCTTTAGATATATATTTGATTACTCTGACCTGAAAAAAGATCAAGAATCAAGAGAAAAGCCCATAACACGTCGCATTTCAAGTGTGTTATTGTTGTACCTTTTTTCCTATACAAACCCACAACAATTATCATGCAGTTGCAGGCTAAAATCCTGAATATCCTTTTTTCTCCAGAGTTAAGACATTTTACAATATATAGTTTGTTCATGGACTGTAATACGAGGCAAAAGGCATGTAACGGAAATTAAGGATATGGATCTTTCCTCACTTGAACATAGATTTTCGCTATAGACAGTAAATCTAATACAAGAAAGCTTAGTTTGGCTCATATATCAGATCAAGAATGTCTAATGTGAGCAGTGGCAAACTCAGAATTCATATTTTGGTTAAAATAAAATTTCAATTTTGTATTTAGGAGGTTCATCTTGCTTTGCTGAATGGAGTCTACAAAAAGCCTTTACAAACTTTAGTCATTAGCGTTCTCAACCTTAAAAATCATAAAAGAGGCGATACTGTTTTTATTACTTTCGTTAAATTTCAAAGTTAACCTTACTCTTCATTGCAGTTCAAAAGAAATCACATCCTTCAAGGCTGATTTCAACACAAATGTTTATGATACCAGAAAATCTAATCATGAACAAACCAGAAAAATATTTCCCAATAATTAGCTTAAAGGTGTAGAATTAGAAACATTGAAAAAGACAAACATCTCAGAACATTCTTTAGGATTCTTGTGACTGAAAGTACCTGAAGTAGGCTTCTTTGAAGATTCTTGCTGAACCAATGCCCATTCACTCTCCAATCTCTGGACTATCACTTCCATTGAAGCCTACCAGAAAAAGTAAATAGTATAAAATAATCTATAATTATGTCATTTCGGATCTATCAAAAGACAACTGAAACTTACCAACTCCCTTTTCTTCTCCTCTAGGTCATTCAGCTTAAAACTTTCAGATAATTCTCTTTCAAGCTGAAACTTTTCTTGGCTAATGGAATCAGCTGACAAGGTATCATGTTGGTTCTTATCCTTGGAAAGTAATGTTTTTTCCATCTCGGCTTTCAGATCCTGCTCTACTAACTCCATTTCCTGTTAAAGTATGAGTTAACACCGTTGCTTCACAGGCTCTCCAACATAACCACATAATCACATGAATGTCTGAATGTTTTGGGAAAGATTCATGTTATCCGGTAGAGTCTAATATAGTCAGCTCTAATATAGATTGTGTAAACAAATCTTCAACATTCCCACAAGTCTACAATCTTTGACATGGATATTTCAGACATGAATCCATTTGATATACAACAAACAAGACGTAATAAAACAAAGAAGAAACTAATTGAAATGTAGTACAAATAATATGCTAGTTCAAAAGCAATAACACATTCTATAGCTTCCAACTAGTTCGATAGCTAAGCACTACAGAATCAGATCAATTCTTAGATAGTCTTTAAATACACATTTAATATTGTCTATCATTAGAGATTAGAACTGTTTTTGTTCACTGAATGTGATTTTGAAGTGCATACACATCTCAAATAATTTGGCTAAGATTGAGACCTATGAAAAAGGATGAAGGAAAAGAAACAGTATAACCATGAATTGTGCATACTCTAGCTACTTCCATATCACAGAAATAAGAGCTGTTTTACAGAAAAGTAGGGAAGAACACTGCATGAAGAATAAAGAAAATAAAGGTTACAATCCCCAACCTTCAGTTTACTTTGTAGACGGCTAGACTCCTGCAATTTATCCTGTATCTTCTTTTGGCAATTAGATATTGCCTTTTCATATGCATCATTTTCTTCCTGGAGGGTCATCTCCCGAAGTTGTGCCTAGAGATTGTGCAAAAGAATGATTTGAAGAGGGAAACAACAATCAGAAGACTGATCATATCAAAACGATAAGAACATCTATAACAACAAGTATAAATGTGCAGGATCTATCTTCACATCTTCCTACAGATTTAGAAAAATATACTATTTCAAACAAAGAATTAAATAGGAAAGAAAAAGGAGAAAATTTGGTAACAATTGCATCGGGATTATCAGGTAAGATCACATAGATTGGTGTCCGCAAACAGGTAGAGAGGAGGAAGAAGAGACCTGTTCTCGGGTGGTGGAGTGGGCGTTCAATTGGAGGGTGAGGGCGGCGTTGGAGGCGAGGGAGTGGGCATGGAGATCCGGGAGGCGCTGGGAGATGTGTGCGGGAGGGATCCTGAGCCGCAAGTCCTGGATCGACCGCCTCAGCGCCGCCGCCTTGGCGTCAAGCTCCGCCGCATACCCCTGCTGCTCCGCGGTGAACACCACAGGGATCCCCGCCTCCACACCGCCGTCCCCCTGCCCGCTCCCTCCGACTACGTCGGCCGCCCACGCCAACAGCCCCGCCATCGCCTCCCCGTTCTCGATCCCGAACTCAAACTGGTCCCTTAATAATTCTTACATGGTTCGACCTAACCAACTTCGAATTGGGTCATAATTGAATCACACGCATCAATCTCAATATCAAAATTTTCTGAATCTTCAAAAGACTAATTTATTCCCTAACATCATCTCTCATATCTTCGCTCAGCATATACAATTAGATCACTTCATCCTGAAAAACTTTATTAATGGAGCTGGCGATCTTCTTCGTCTTCCTCGTCGTCCGTGGTGGGTTCGGAGAACAAGAGCACCTGGTCATCGACGCCACCCCAGGCAAACTATAATTATGCGTACCAAACTATCATGTAGAGCCAGATTTGTGTCATGGATTTGCATGAATGCGTTCGAGTTGACTTTATAAGATCTTAGGAGTACGAGTGGTATTTTAGGCTAATTTAAGTAATCTTGCAGTCAACTCTTTGATAATGTTTGAATATGAGTATGTACACTAATAGAATTGGATATTCAAATATGAACATTATATTTGATCCGTTTTATATATCTTGAAGTCAATCATTTGTTAATTTATAATAAATTATTATTATATAAAGGTAATAAGTCTTTTTGTTATTTTTTATTATCTATTTATATATCTTTTTTTTTTTTTGGGTAAATCTAGATTTTCATTATATAATTTGCTAGCCTCC
>JBBPFP010000002.1:2350820-2363891 GCA_037974795.1 Kaempferia galanga
ATTTAGTAAATTTTAAAGAAAGAATTTTCTCTAATAAATCTATCTATATTTTTTAATTAAATATTATGGTTCGATATCGAATATCGATAATCCTTAGTATATATCCTCCTTCAAATTCAGATATAATTATCATCTCTACTATGGAGTCAAGTCATCAACCTTTAAAATTAGTTAGATAGTAAAGTGGGATAACTTGATTAACAAAAATAAAAATAAAAAATAAAAAATACCTAATTTTTTTAAATATCAAATATGAATTTTTTTTAAATTTTTAATTAAATAACACTCACCCACGGGTTCTTATAAAATGTGAAGGTTACCCTTAAATTTACTATGTAATGTTATTTGTCTCTCGCCTCCACTTCATGCATTAAATATAGTATAATAGTTTATTTGACTTATTTAATAATATTTACATAATAATAGATATAAAATGATAATTATTATAATATTATAGTACTATGATTTGATAACTAAATATAAGCTTATCTTATTGAATAACATTCAATATCTCTAACTGCTATAGTATCTATGAATTATAATTATTACTATATCTATAACTGCTTTGTCTCGTCAATCATCTTAATGATTATTTGGACATCTATCTGGATTAAAATAAAATAGGGATTTTTTTCAAATAAGAACCAGGTACTAGGCCCGAAGTCACGTGTCTCCCACCTTGCTACGTGGCAAAAAGTTGTCGTGGGCCCGTTCCCGGCCGCGCCGCTTGTTTTTAAATCCGAAGGTTGTGGACAAATAATTTGGCGCCGCGTGCCTGACAGATATTTTTTTCACCTTTAGTTATTTTTTGATATCCTTAATTTGGAGATTATTTTTTCCCAGATATTTAAACGACCGATCTGTTCTTTCGTTGCTTCAGGAACTCCACTGCCAGGGAGAGGAGACGGCGACAGAGAAGGGGGCGAAGGGCGAGCGATTTCTCTCCTTCCTTGCGTTGCAAGACCAGGGAAGAAACTGCGACTGCAACGGAGATTGAGGAGGAGAAAGAGAAGAGGTTGTTACAGAGGAAGAAAAGCCCCATCTGTTACTGTGGTACATGTCCGCCGCTCAACTTTCTTTTCGTTTGATTTTGATGCTTTACTTGTTTTGACCTCTGCTTTTGTCGTCGCCGATTCTTTTGTAGTTCATCGCATCAAATACCGTTGGTGGAAATTGAGCTTTTTAGCGATTTCGGATGAAATCGAACTAGGGATTATGAAAACACCATTTTGTGTGTTCTTATTTGTTATTGATGATGGATGGAAAATTCTGGTGGTCTAGCCGCTTTGAACCGCTTAAAAAAGTTCCAAGTTAGGTCCAATATCATCTGAAAAAATCGGTTTGAAAACATTAATAAATAAAATCTGAACTCAATTGGGGGACTGAAACAATCTGATTCTTCTCGATTGTCTGAGTTGGAGCTTCGTGTTTCTATGGTTTCCTTCGATTTTGAGCCTTTGTCATGAATTTTTATTCTAGTCTTTTTTTATTATTAATTCGTCTTTTAAATTGTTGGGAGGATAATTTTTTGGGCGATTAAAATTTTTTTCTCTCACTTTTGTGGTGGATTCATTGAATAAAATAATATAACAACTGCTGCTTACAACTATTGTTATTCTTAAGTCTAGGAATTGATCGCATGGTTAGTTGCTGCTAACTTGATTTAGTTACCTATCTTATAATGTAGATGATGTTTTGAAGTGCAGATATATCCGACAGGATTCTGAATAGATCAATAGTCTCTAAACCTCTGATGCCTAACAAGTTTGATCAATTTATAGCGGCAGAGAGAATCCACAATTTTTAGTAATTTGTCCAAATTTTGTCCTTGTAGACTTTAGAGAACTCGACGAGCTGATATTTAGGCAGTGTGGCATAAAATGGATATAAATCTAGTCCGCTATGCTCTCTCCTTCTCTTTTTTGATATGATATTTTCAGATTAAGTAATTGATCGCCCTTAGCAGATGCTTTAGCTGATTTTTTTATCTTAATTTGTTCTCCTCCTCTAATATAAAATCTAAAACAAAAAGAATCATTGAGAATCCAGCTCCAAAGAGGATTAGATCACAATCTATATATCCAGTATTTTAGAAGAAAAGAAAGTATTTTAGAAGAAAGAAAAATATAACCAACAACACTCATTTGATATGCAGGCATACATCTTTGATTGTTAGCTACATTGTTTTGTGTGATCCACTTTTTAATTTTTAAATGCCAGTTTACCTAAAGAAATCCTCTGATCTATATTTTGCTTGATAATTCCAACTTTTCAGCAGTTATTTTAAACTTTTTGTTTGCCTTTATGATTGACAGGAGAAGAGTATTCCGTCAATGAACAACATCCATCTGCCAAATAAGCAACTTTTTGTTAATGCAAGTCCATCTCTTGATGGCATTCACTCTAATGAACTGACATTATCAGCAAAGGATCCACCGATTCGGGTATGTTTCTGAGATAAAGTTCAAAACCATGCAATGAGTTTCACTGATCAAATGAATTCTTAGTGCATTGTTGTTATTCTTGTGAATTAGGTGAGGAAACCTTACACGATTTCAAAGCAACGAGAGAAGTGGACAAAAGAAGAGCATGAAAAGTTTTTAGAAGCCATTAAGTTCCATGGTCGTGCCTGGCGTCAAATACAAGGTGCTTCACAATTTGCAATGACTTATGTTGACATCATCAACCATTTTTCCTTCATCGACTCTTGACTTGCAGAACATATTGGCACAAAAACTGTGATTCAAATCCGGAGTCATGCACAGAAGTTTTTCTCGAAGGTGTACTATTATCTGTCCAGTATTTTTTCCCCCCTTTCATTATCAATTCATACTTTTTTTTTTCCTTTTCTGATTTTTCTGCCTCAAATTCCAGGTTTACTGTGAATCAGACACCAGAAAGTATATTGAGATACCTCCTCCTCGGCCAAAGCGAAAGCCAATGCACCCTTACCCCCATAAGCTGGTTCACTCATGGACTGCCGGCATCCCAAATGTGAAGCTACAAAAAAAATTCTCTCCTACAATTTTATTTTCTGATCAAGAGAGTGGGTCTCCTGTGTCAGTCTTATCTTTGGTTAATTCCAGAGCCTTGAAGTCTCAAAATATATGTGCATTACCTTTATCATCTATGGTCGGATCAGACTCAATGGGAACGTCACCCAGTGATTCAGACAATGGATGTTACTCCCCATCCTCATCAACTGTGCACCACCATCAAATATTACCATTGGATCTGGAAACTAATTCTTCAACTATTTTAGACAAAACTTCGCTGGTACTTCTTTTGAATCCTTTGATATCTCTTTATAATGCAATAGAAGAACAACAATATCATGATACTGCTATTTCATTATTATCAGTGTGTTGATGTGTATAGAAAGAACTACATATCTCCCAACAAGGTTTTGTCAGAGCAATCACAGCCAACTAGTTTGAAACTCTTTGGAAGAACACTTTCCATCACCAACTACAAAAATGCAGCTGAAAGTTTCGAGGTTGTGCCAAATGCTGATGTCTCTACTGAAGATAAAACGGACACCGACATGGAGGTGCAAGCAAAAACTCAGCTTTCTCGTGTGTCAAAGCCAGATAGACCAACCACAGCAGCAACAGGTTTAGCGCCCTAAGGTGAAAAGTGAGGGTACCCTAAGTATTCTTCTGCTATATACATGCAGACTAACAGATCCTGGAGGACATTGGTATCTGCTCCTTTTTTTGTATCTTAATCAAATAATTGTTGTGTTGGAAATATGTTTCCGGGTCATTCCCGTTGTTTCTATTGTGTATATATAAGTTTGTTAGATGTATATATTTTCTGTCTAATCTAAGGATCCCTTTTTATGTTTTACTGGTAGAAATCTAACTTGGTGTTTTACCAAGAAATCATGCAGTAGATATTTGATATTGAAAGAACAAGTTAGTTGGCAAGTATTCCTTCCATCAGTGTTTGTACTGCATATATAATATTGTTGTATGAACATGAGAACAAAGGCGATATCGTCACCTCAAGCAGCATAAATAATAATCAATTTAAATATCTTTTAGAAACCATCCTAAAAAGTCAAGATAAACACAACTTGCTAATGAAGTGCAATGCACCAGCTGAAGACACTTTTCAGTGAAATCCACACAATTCAAGCAACAAGCAAAGCAATTACACTAAGATTATCACTCTCTGTACATATCAATTTCTGTAACAAAGCTGCAGTCTTTACATTGGCTCGGAACTGTCTGTAAAGGAAAAAAAAAATGAATTATAAGCATTTGTGATTCACTTGTTCTGTTGTTTTAACTTTTATCTGCAATGTAATCTAAAGGACAAAGGACTCCCCAGTGCACTCTGTTACTGCAACATTATGTCCTTGAGTCATTTTTGTTTGGCTTTAGAAGATGTACCGACATAAACACAAATATGAAGAAAATAGTCAGGATTCTTCAGGTTATTAACCACCCAAGCGAATGGTATATCCAGATCTGGTTCAATCCCTTGAATGCGTACTAGGGTAGCTTTATTTGGTCCTTGTCGGCCAAAGGTTGATTCTTCTACCAAATCATATTTCATACAAGTGGTTTCTGAATCTCTGAATGCAGAATCAGCTTCCTCGGTTCCGTCAAGTTCATTTGCATTAGTAGATGCTTCTTCACCAAAGATTTCTCGAAGTATATTTCTCATTGCATGCTTCAGTGTCATGTAATTGCCTGCATCATTAAACAGTTTATGACAATGCAATTATACATCTCATTACAAATAGTCTAGAATCAAATTATTTCCGGAATACCAACATGAGCAAACCATTTGGCTTAAAGCCAAATGTTGGAAATCAACATATGGACAGTTATATTGATTTTACAGTTCTCGTGGTCCTTGGAAGGGTTATTGTTACTACCATAGGGAACAAAAATACTTCTCTAGTCAACTAGAGCTAGATACGGTAGCAAAAGGTGGAATCCGCCACCCAGCGGCCCCACACAGTCAAGATATACCATATGAAGTGATGTGTTGACTACTAAATTAATCAAACATGAATGCACATGCTTTAATGAAGGAAAAATTAATGGATTTAGTGTTAAAACACCTTAGAATTATTTACACACCTCCTTCCTTGTGGATCTCAATTGCTCTATTTATATAGGAAACACTGTCCCAATTATCAAGGGTCTGCACATCTTCTAAATATTCAAGATCTTGATCAACATTCCGAACATATAATCTTACAGGAAGTCTGCCTGAGAACAGATGTGTGTTAGTATGAGAATATAATTTGAATTTACTGCTGTATTTTTGCCAAAACTTCCAAGTTCAAAAATTACATACATCAGCTTTTTGTAATTGTAGGCCAACGGCAGTCCCAAATTAAGCTCTTGCTAATTACCAACTCAATTCCACATGGGAAAAAGGCAGTGTGTCAATTCCACTTTACACTAATGTTTCCAAATTCCAAATGTGCATCAACTGGAAAAAGGTAGTTTGTGTTGTAAGATACATTCAGGTCTATGTTTGTTAACAAGACAGTTAATTGGGACCCCTACCAATCGGCCACCATTGTAGCACTAATAGGAAACTCATGTATATAGTTTTAGTCCTATTTAAACTTTATGATTCAACTACATCTAGCATAATACAGTATAAAATAGTACATAAGATAGCAAACTTTTTTATCAGTAAACATTATGACAAGCAAATAAACGAAATTAATTTCCAAGTTTGTTTTTGTACTAATTTGGCTCCTCGAGTTCTTAATGTTAACAACCGAACAGAAAAAATAGAACAAGAGAAGAGGCTCTTTTTGCTATAATGATAGAAGCCATGTATATATAAGTTGAGAGTAAATTTGAATCTATGAAATTGGCATGCTGGAGGATAATATTCTTGTTCAACAATGAAATCTGAACAGATGGAATTGAAAAGTTCAGCAAAATGGTAATACTTTACAGTTTGTTCAAAATGCTGTGGGGAACACTCAAATAAGCATTGGATATAAAAACTATATCAATTGCAAATGGAAAATAACCATCAAATTTCGAACATGAATTATTTAGTACAATCCAAAGATATGAAATTGATGATAAAATGAAAAAAGAGATACTTGGTCTATTAGATCCAACAATTTCTGGTTCATCAGTAGCTTGCCGTGATTGCATAGATGATGCCCTATTAAGAATGCAATCTTCACCAACAGGCCCAAGCTTAAGTCTGGATGAGATTCGATGATAACCATCCATGTCACCTGGTAACCAATTTTGATACCATTTTTGTTAGTGCCCAGCACCACTGAAGGTGGGGGTATGAAGATGGATACACGAAAAATACAAGAGATTGGACAACAGCATTCATATGCATCAACATATATTCACATATTACATAAGGATAGATGCAGACAATCAAGTAATCTGGAAATGATTGATAAATGGTTCATGTTTATATCACCATCTCAAACCAAAGTTATTCAACTATCCAGTTAAATGTAATGGTACAAACAAGAAAATTGTACGAGTATCAGTTGGAGTGCTCATATACCTTTTATCAACGACTGCCAGAGGTCAAACTGATCTGCTTGTGGCATATTCATGATACTTTTACTGTTTCCATTGATGACATACGCAGCCTATAGATAAACACGTTATATAAAACATCACCAACATAAATTAAAGATGTTATGTAAAACATCATCAACATAAACATATAATTTTTCTTTTGATTAGTTTCAAATATACTTTTTTAGCAATCTACTATTATAAATTTCTATAATCACTTATGAAGATTGGTGATTTTATGACAATGATGTAACTAATTTTTCCTCTTTTTTTTTTTTTTTTTTTTGACAGAAAGTAAGAAGCAAGGTTTTAAGAAACTGTGTAGCCAGTATGCACCATGGTCGACCCACCATATAGCATATATGCAATACAAGAGAGCATTTGCAAGGGCACATGCAATCAGTTAATATATATAGTTATACATAATAAAATATCATAACTAACATATCATATGTTTACTTATACAAAAGATAATTATATGTCAATCATTCAATATCAAACACGTTTAACAACCAATATTAATCAACAATGTCAAGGCATCATTATAAAAGTAGCATGCCTATATTACCTATAGTGTTCGTTTGCAACCAAGTGCTTAAGACTTACAAGTTAAAAGATACCAAATAAGATAGCTTGAGTTTTAAGTTATTTTGATTCAGTCTCATATCACACATAGTCTGGATATGAACCCAACCACCAAAAGGGAATCCACAAACCCAATATGTTGTACAATTCCTTTCCAGAATAGGTCAAGCGACTACATATTGTGACCTAGACAACCACTTTTTAAAACCATATGGAATGCAAAAGCAAATATGGAGCCAGCATGTAAAATCTTAAAAGTTATACCTCTTTTAGTGAATTAATGTAGCTCCATTTCACAGTTTCTTCACCTTCACAAGGTGTCAAAACTTCTCCTGGATATCCTCTAAAATGGACCTGTGAATATATTACACCATTTATAGGATGCACTGGTTAATAATTCATTTACAAATAAGATTATTGCTAGTCCTTAAGGTTCCATAAAATGGGAAGTGGCATATGCAGTTCAGACATATATATACTGCATTATAATACAAAACAAAGAAACTATTCTGTGACAAAGGATGAGAAAACAAATAACACAGGATCCATATATGAATTGGCAATTAAAAAACAATTTCAAGCAGTTTTTAATTACACATCAAAGATATCTAACCATCAACTTTAATCTTCTAAAACCAACTTCTAAACACTGTGAACTATAAGCATGATAATGAAATACATATTTGACACTTGACAATGACACAACAAAAACACAGACGCAAAAAGCAAAAATTTTGGAAACCATGGTTCTTCAGCATAACTTTAGACAATGCGTTCAATGAATATACTTTTCCTATATAGTTATAAATGCACACTAAGACATGTGCATTACTAACAATATACGCTCATCATTTAAATCAATAATCATTACCTTTGGTGACTGAATTCTGTAATCCAAAAAGTCATGCAAACTCCAGCAAGATCTTAAGACGAGCATTCAAATAATATGGCATAGATAATGCATTGTTTGACAAAAATTCACTGAGTTTACATATATTAATTAACATTACTTTCTCCAGTAATTGGTACTCATATAAAATCCTATATCTCCAAGAAACATTTTTCACTAACAAATCATGCCCCAGTAAAGAGTTTTTGGGTTTGAGGTCTTCTTAAGAAATTTTTCCAAGAAAGACCTATATTTTAAATGTTATTTTCTCTAGATCAAATTGTAATTATCTAAAAAGCAGCATATCACACAAGAAATAATTATAAACATGTGATGAATTACCGTATCATACTAGTGGCTTGCAATTGCATATAAAGTTTTGGTTGGCATAAGCTGCTATAGGTAATACAGGAATTCTAATATAAGAATCTGGAACATAACAAAAAATGTCCCACGACTAATAACAAGAATACAAAATGACTAAATGGAAATACATCTATTAGTAAGCATTATATGCTTAAACTATGTTGTGGCCCCAGGGCTTGGCACAAATGGTAAGTGCATGGTATTCATCTGAATCGGGCAAGGGAGGATCCCAAGGTTTCACCACGAGGTCCAGCCATGTGCTTGCCACCTGTGCTTTGAACCTCTCTCCATACGACGTTGAGCCATTGTAGGGGAGCAATTAACGTGGAGGCTCCACATTTTATTTTAACTATGCTGCGAATGATTGATTGCATCTTCACAGGCTACATAGATTATTCCTAAACAATAATTGTTCCTTATAATAGTTATTCCACACATCAACACAAGTGATACTTGTACTCACTTATTGAATTTGTTTCCTTATTCAAAAGTTGACAATAGAACCTTTTTTAACTGAAAATGAAACTTTAGTGAAATGAATATCAGATAGAAACTTTTTCTGGACTATACATTATACAAATCATGCAAACCATACATAAGAATGAGAATGAAGCATCAATATCATTCTATGAAAACTATGAAATAAATATTTCAATTCCATTGCGTAGGCCAAACATCAAGTGAATATATTGAAAAGTACAAAATAAATTACTTGGCAACAAGCCATACAGAAAGAACACATATCATGTAAACTTGATGAGAAGATCATACAACAAAAAAAAAAACATTTTCAATGTGAGTGAGAATGATAGAGCACCGACCCCTACCGTTAGATTCCATGGTCTTTCTGGTTCCGCGCATAAAAGATCAAACAGAACTCCTAATGGTACATACCTAGAATAGATGCATTAGTACACGTGAGACTTCGAGAAACATACGAATCCACATTCTACAATACAGCGATTAAAGACATACCACTTGAGTGGCAACCCTTTGTAGTCAAACCAAACAGTATCTTCACCCGGAGGAAGCGCACCACTAAAATAAGGCTTTATGATCGGCACCAGCAGAGGCAGATACCCAATACGAGGTCCCAACACCTGAAATCATAACATAAAAAATGAAATTTAAGCACAAACATAAAGTTTTACAGTCAAGACAATGATCGAAACGAGGGTGGAAAAGAAAACTGAACTAACAAAACCAGTACGTTCAGCCCATAGAATCAAGGCTGCACTTTTGAGCCGAAGACCTTGTTTTTAGTCAAGGCCTAGATTTCAAGCATACAAAATACCACAAGACGCAATAGAGGAAAAGAGATCTAATATAAGAGGGAGAGAGGGGGGATATGGTTTCCGTACCAGCGCCGGCGGCGGCGGCGGCAGTGTGGTGACCTCGGATTCGTGGAGATGGATTTGGAGAGGAATAGCTCCTTCCCACACATACTTCATCGCCTCCTCCGAGCACAGCTCCATCACTTTGCTCCCGTCGTAACCCTCCCTCCTCTCCTCTTTGCTTCCTCGTTCCGATTTTCTTGGTGGTCTAATTAATTATTGAATTAAATAAGCCCAACAAAATTCATATTAGGCTTAAGCGTACACGGGCGGCCCATTAACCTTTCAGCCACGTCAAGGATCCGAGCTGAAACAAACAAATAAATCAAAATCGTTAGTTCCGAATCGTACGGTCAAATAAGAGCTACCCACGGGTCGCCGATGTCACCTCCGCTCTTCTCTTCTCTATAAATTGCCTCCGCCCGCCCATCAATCGCCGGCCACCAAATCGTATTCCAAAATCCGTCTTTTGTTCTCCGTCTCCGTGCGATCTTCGACTTCGACGACATGTCCGGCCGCGGAAAGGGAGGCAAGGGGCTCGGCAAGGGCGGCGCGAAGCGCCACCGTAAGGTCCTCCGCGACAACATCCAGGGCATCACGAAGCCCGCCATACGACGCCTCGCCCGCCGTGGCGGCGTCAAGCGCATCAGCGGCCTCATTTACGAGGAGACGCGCGGGGTGCTCAAGATCTTTCTAGAGAACGTCATCCGCGACGCCGTCACGTATACGGAGCACGCCCGCAGGAAGACCGTCACCGCAATGGACGTTGTCTACGCCCTGAAACGCCAGGGCCGCACGCTATACGGCTTTGGCGGCTGAGATGGCACAAATTATCTAATTTCAATGTTTAGGTTTCTGTTTAGGGTTTGAGTATGAGAATTCCATTTTTAACCGTGTGTTCATCAGTTTCTAGCTTTGTGGTATTTGTGATTTAGCGTCTGTATGTGGTTTTATCATCAACAGTTGTTGAACGAATAGCATCTCTTTGTTCTTCTTGCACCGCTTAAATGGAAATATACCGAAACAAGCGGGCAAAATACCAAAAAAAATGATGATACCAAAAAACAAGCAATAGCAGCCGATGTGACAACGAGAATAGATGCTAAACTGTTATCTAACATCATTGCTTCTAAATAATCAATTTGCCATTGTTTCAAAGCTCATTCGCAAAGACCTCCCTAGGGGCCTGTTGAATCGTTGAGTTTCTCAAAAAGATTTTCACAAATAAGAATCTTCCTCTACGCAAACCACGCTGTGGCTAAACAAATCGGAGCAGCAGTTCACCAGAAATAGCACTGTGACAAATTCAAGTAATAGCAACCTGGATTGGTTCGTTATACGACCCCAAGCGTTCTTCCATTCACATACAAACACAAAACGATACACAAACAAAAAAGGAGAAAAAAATATTGCCTAAGTACAAGTTAATAAAAGACGATACAATATTCCAAAAGAAAGCTTGATATGCTAAGGTTGGTCCGTCCCTCCCCTCCCAGACAAGTGAAGCTCGATCCAGATTTCCCCCCTACTCATCATCCTCCTCTTCCTGATTTACAAGGAAAATCAGAATTATTCAATGCGACGGAAACCTCTTCCGTATCGTCTTTTTAAGATATATATGAATCCGGTTTATGAGATCACAAACCTCTTCGCTTCCTTCGGCATCCTCGTCGTCATGAACTTCAGACTTGGATTTATCAGATTCATCTTCTTCAGCGATAGCAGCAGGGCGACTTCCCCCCTGAGCCTATTAGATTAGTCCGAGAATCAGTTGATTGAATTTAAAATTTATACTCCGCTTCAATCGATAAGCATACCTGATTCTTGTTGTATGTTGATATTTTCTTAGTGTACTCCGTCTTCAATTTGGCTGCCTTGGCAACATAAGGAGCCTTATCCTGTAGCGCAAACAGAATATTACATTTCGATTGATATGAAATCATCGGCACATCGAATCAAATGAGGATTAAAAACAAAAGTTATCATGAATTGCTTACTTCTTCAGACAGAGACTTCCACTTATCACCACCAGCTTTACCGACCTATTTACATCAAAAAAATTTTAATTCAATAACTGAGAAGCACGCGCACATAAGAACGCACACGCAAAAAAGGAAGAGAAAATAAGAACATGTTGAACTCTATACAGCTGAAAGAGGAATCTTACCACGGCCACAGACTTATTGTTAGGATGCTTTTCTTTAAAAGTTTTTCTGAATTCTTCCCTGCCGATCCAAGTTTGAAACAAGGTGATAAAAAAACACATAAAAAAATACACCCAAATAAAACATGCAATCTCACATAAAGACAAAAAAGGCGCTAGGGGGCCGCTTAGGCTTGTTGGGATCCTTCTCAGCCTTGGTGTTCCTCGGCTTCTTACTCGGTCGCTCCGATCCCTTCCTGACAGCAAGCCTTTAAAAAACAGAAACATCAGATCAGCAAACCTAGAAAATACAGGTTAGAGCATATCGCAAACCCTAGAATCATAGGGTTGACTAATGGCCTAAACGAGTATACAAAAATGGATTAGAGATCAGCACTTGTTCTCCGCCTTCTTCGGCGCATCCGCCTTGGATTTCCCTCGTTTCATGGCGAAACCTGGCAAAAAATTAAAAAAACCGATCAAATGATCCAGGAAATCGTCAGGAAACGAAGACGAAGAAACAAATCAATCGGCGAGAAGATCGAGAGAGACTCACCTCGATAGAAGGATTTCGCAGAGACGACCGACACGAACAGCAAAGTGAAGAAGATAGGCGATGGAGAAAGGAGGAGGCGGGTTAATAAAGCAAGTGCGGTGTGGAGTAGGTTGTGTTACGTTGGGGGAATCGCGATCGAACGGCTGAGGTTGGTTGATGCGTGTCTTGGAGGGTGATATTTTGGTGTACAGATTAGCGATCCGCGTGATCACTGCCAATTGGTGGCTCAGATAGTTCTGTATCGGAGATAGCCGTTGGAACGCGACGCAACGAATTAACTTCTGGCGCCACGCGGTGGATCATTTTGAAAGGATATTTCCAACAACGTCAAAATTCTACAACAAAATTACAAAATTACGAAAATAGGCCCCTGTTTTTTTTATAAGTAATTTTACAAATAGCACAAAACACATTAATTTACGACTAAAGTGTAAGATGAATTTACATACGTTTGAGAAAAATATAAAAGGTTATCCTATGCGATCTTAGGATCAAAAGTTGATGGTTTGAATATGTCCTCTTTTATATATTAATTATTTGTACTAATAACTAATAGATATCTATGATTTATCTTCTCTGTACTGACCTAAGGATTAGAGTCATCAATTTTGGTTAGGTACATTTGGTTGGCCCGTCCTGCTAAATAATTTAATCGGATTGGG
>JBBPFP010000002.1:2418568-2429757 GCA_037974795.1 Kaempferia galanga
CCCTACGGAAGTTTCCTATGGATCACTAGGGTAAATCGGGAAGCACTCATGGCGGGTGGCTCAGAAGCCCAGTGTCCCTTAGTTGGGAGTCCCATTTGGAGGAAAAATCCCTGCAAATGCGTGGTAGTTGGGAATTGAACCGTGGGTACCTGAGAGACAACTGAACATCCTTACCGCTGCACCATAACCTCGAGGGCTAAGTAAAGTATGAAATGTGATCGTATAAATGCATGTAATTGTATGTATGACATATCGTAATGGTTTCTTGTATATATCAAAATTGTAAACAGAGTGAATACTAAATATAAATTGTCACTTGTTAAATTTTTTTTGTTACCAACGGAATCAATATTCCATCCGTCAATATCAACATGGTTTATGGATGAAAAAATTATTTCCATTTGTAAATTTTTAACACGATTTACCGACGAAAATATTGTTTATGTCGGTGGTTTCTGATAGAAATAGTGTTTTCATTGGTAAATATCGAAATTGTTTACCGACGAAAACAGTGTTTCCATCTAAGATCACCAACAGAGACACTGTTTCCCCATGGAAACAATGTTTCCGTCAGTAAACCCTTTTAGGAATTTATGACAAAATAATATTTTCATCGAAAATAATTACTAAACAAATTTAATTTCCATTGAAAAATATTACTACATAACTTTATTCCGTCGGTGTACATCAATGGAATTTAAATTCCGTCTATACCGATGGAATTTAAGACGGAATTTAAATTCCATCAATGTACACCAATAGAATTTAAATTCCGTTGATAAAATCATTTTCGATGAATTATCTTATGACAAATAATTTTCTGTCGTAATGCCATCACTAAATGACTACACCGACAAAATTACGACAGAATATTCTAACGGTAATCCCAAACTTTTTTTTTTTTTTTTTTTTTTTTGTAATGCAAGCTCAAACTCAAATATCAATATTCGCATACTATTAGATTCAATTAGATTAGTTTAAACCCCTAGTTAACTCATTTAACCTTGCGTAACGATATCATACTAACAATTCCACTTGGTGCTGCTTAATGTACCAACATGGGAATTCCAGCCTTTCCTGGCATTAAAATGCGAGCACTCTCACTCGTTCTTCTGCTACAGACAAAGAAACTTGCACATTACAATGGATGGATAGAGAAATAACATAGGCAAAACATATGTACATTGGAATGAAGCAGCGGCATCCAGGTCTCACAACAGGCGACAACATGAAGGTGCGGCTCGCACTCTTCATCGCGAGTGTTCTTAGCTACATAACGTCTGCAAATTGTTTCAAATAGCAGCAAAGAGTAAGCATTTAGCAGCTGCCATGCGGCATTAGAGTTAGACAACTTTAATAGAATCCATTGGTGCCTCGAGAATAATAATGTCATTTGGAATGTACAGATGCCTGGCCAACCTGCAATTAGAATATACCAAATGTGTTGGAACGATATCTATTACACTAGAAACTCACATCACAGAGTGCTGCCTGCACGTCAGCAGAAACAGTGGATTGCTTGTATAAAAATTTCTTAGTTTCCACTAGATACTTAGCCATACTTGAATCTGTCTGACGGACAGTACAATAACACATGAAGAGAAGACAAAGAAGATAATAAAAGAAGCTTCTGGGGCACCCAGAACGGAGCATCAAGAGAAAGATGCATAAAAAAGCATTTGGTTGTAATGAATCTTTGCAGAAAAGAGTGACTGAATAGAGAATCATTCTACTAAGTACTAACCGAATGGATCCCTTATTTTATTGCTAGCAAGTAATATAGTCTTTTTATCATTCAGTTCCTGTGATCAAGAATCATTCTCTCAGTGAAAAGTGAAGGTAGGTTGGCCCACACACGGATAAAGTTACCTTGGAAGACGCCACATGACGTTAGTCAGCCACTTCCAAAATCCTCATAACTTACTCCTTCCGATTTGGTGTCAAGCCTTTTGGGGTCTTCCTCTTAACAGAAGTAAGAAAAAAGCTGCATAACTCAAGGTGGAAAAATATATAGACAAGACAGAAATAAGGAAGCATACAACAACATAATACCTTTAAATTCCCTTGATGGAGAGCCAGATAAATCATTTGAATCAGGTGGAATATAAGGAGATCTAGCGTAATTCTCTAATATATCTATAAACAAAAAAAAAAACAAATAAATTAGTATAATATGTCGATAAAAAAAATTCTATATACAAGTGTTGTGATTGAAAGAAACCAGCACAGTGATTGAAGTCATCTGTTAAATCTAAAAAGCTGAAGTTTCTGGGCATCCGACTAAATCCAAATGAAGATGTATCCATATCAAGGAGAGAATTGTGTATATGTTGTCCACTCAACTCTGAGCTACTAAAAGATCCAACCGAAGCATCTGCTAGTGATTGTGGTTCCAAGATAGAGCTATCATTACCAAAGGGAAACTCATCATTTGAATAGATTGGCTCTGACTTCACTGTCATCCCAGCCATTCCTGGAATCCTTCCAATGCTGTCTCTATGTGACGAAAAGACATTTTTCAAGGCATTCATGCTCCCAGAAAGAATAGGTGGATCATTGCCCAGACAGTTTCCAGGTTGCCCTGAAGTCCTAGCATTTACAAGAGGACTTGAAAACTCTTCATTGTAAGCCATGGAATCTGGCCTTGAGGAAGTGGATGCATGTTGAGACAAATAGCATGATGGATTTTGATGATCTGGAAAAAATTAATAGAATTAGATTTCTACAATGATATAATATCAGGTGATTGGTTGAAACTATCCCTTGAAAGTAATATCAGGTGATCTGGAACCAATATATTTAATTTGTTGTATTTTTATTCAGAACGCACCTCCAATAGTGGAATACAACAATAACCAAATGGCCATATGGATCCTCCGACACTACCCTACTATATTCATATTTATAAATAAGGGTCGCCCGGTGCATGAAGCTCTTGCCAATACGGAGTCTCAGAAAAGAATCAAACTACATTGAGTCTATTATATGCAACCTTACCCTAGATTGCAAGGGCTTGTTTCCACGACTCAAACTCATGACCACTAAGTTACATGATAACAACTTTATTGTTGCACCAAGGCTCCCTTTCACTATATTCATATCTATATTTAAGGAATTTTGTCCTTTTTTTATCATTGCTAACCAAATCTTATTAAAAAATTAGGCAATCACTATTCGGGCATCCAAATCTTACTAGAGTATCAAATTAGTCTATATGATAGTTCATGTATCATTGTCCAATTACAATGCCTAAAACGATTCTTATATGTCCCTTTTGTTTTGATAGCACAACCACAAACTTTTCAAGCACCTCCTGATAACGATGACACTTTCTTTCATTGAAGAACCCTTTTGTCAATGTCAAATTAATCCGGCAACTCTCCAATGTCAGTCCACTTCATGGATATGTAATTTAAATATGTCAAGTCATAATCAAGATCATTAGAAACTGTCCACATGGATTATAATACTTATGAAAAAAGACATTAACTGAAAATTAAAAAAAAAAACAGAAAAACTGAGCAGTCAGTCATGAGGTTGAGATAGTCAAAACTTCAAACCCGAGATAGTTAGAAGCATCATGGATATTCTAGTGATTTTGGTCTCTGTTCAATTGTTTTTATTAATTAAACTCTAACTATTTCATGCTATTTCAAAAGTTTCACCTCAGCTCCTATTGAGGATATTGCTACGGGAGACTGTTGAGCTATGTCCTCAAACCAAGAATTTCTTTAATTTTTTGTGGTGTTTATAGAGTGACAAGTGTTTTAACTCAACTATTAGCGAAGAACTTCCATTTCTTCTCAGACAGTGTGCAGTTAAAATTCCATTACTTCATTTTTTAATAATGTTTTTCACTATTTTCTGAACCTAATGATCCTTTCTCTTGAATAAAGAGTAAAATCTTCCCGTAACAAGGATAGTAAAGGTTAACGGCTAAAGTGTAGAGATCGTGATCAAATGGTTGATTATAGATGAGACCAAACAAACCAAGTAATGTGCAAAAAATCCAACTATTTGGAATTCACATTCAATTCAGACTACCATAAAACTCAATGTAAGACTGAATTAGATTTTCCAATATCACTTTTAATTATCATGTAATGTAAAATTTCTTTCATCTCCCTTTACCTTCTACTCTAAATGACTCAACCTTTTCAACTAACTAGAGAATTTCAAAACCAAAGACATAAAGTCAAACTAATATAGTAGGAAAAGGAGTTAACAATAATTACAAAAAATGAAATACAACATGAAAATAGCCGTACAAGCTAGAGAATTAGAGCCATTGGTAAAGGGCAAGACAGCAACTCCCGGAGGGCATGCTTTCTGCATAAGCTCAACCTGTTTCTCAAGAAGCCTATTGAAAACAACTATTTGGTTCTTAAGGATCAATCTAACATGATAAGCTTTGAAAAACTCTTGATTCTCTTCCTCAAGCTTTTGCCAAACTGTACAGCAACAAAACATGGAACTTCATCAAAAAATGAAATCAATTAAAAGTTCAACCAACTATCAATATGGCAGATCTGGTGATTTTTAATTCAAAAAAATTAAGAAAATTTTACGAGCCAGTGGTGTGTGAACATACTTTCTAAATCAGAGTGTTGGGCAGTTTGGGAATAGAATGTACAACAAAGTTAGAATAACATGAGAATATTAAGATAGATATGTAGGATTTCTAGGCAAGACAAAATCAAAATATTGCTATCAAGAAGCAATCTAGCATAGACGATAAAATAAGAGAAAAATAAGATTAGGAGAGTATTGATATGTTGATAGTAAATGGATACAATACACTGCAAATTAAATCAATTAAAAGCGTGAGAGATAAAAGAAATTGATGGATAATATAATTAAAACAATGCAAAGAGATTTTGTAGTTACTAATAATATAGCCTTGTAGGAGCAAAGACAATGTCCATGTAGCTGGCTCCAACCAGCTGGGACAACCATAGATTATTATATTGATAAGAATAGTGGATATAAATGCTGAAAGACAGCCAATCACAAGACTGATATGAACATCGGCAAGTGTGAAAATAAGTTATATATTAAATAACTTGTCGATGAATAAAAATCAGACAAACACAATCCCCTATACAGTTTTCCAAAAACAGATGAATCTCAATGAAAAAGGATGTTCTGATCAAAATTACCAAGTTCAGTGAAACTAGGTTCTATATTTGCTTGGAGAGACAAAGTGTCAACAACTTCTTTCTGGTTCATGTATAGTTGCAGGCATCGTTCAATAAGATTCTGAACCTGAAAATTGAGAAGGAAATTTAGCAGATCAGGCCTACACTAAAAAAGTTGATGTAAACCAATTATTTATCTAACATTAAAAAAATCTAAGCCGTATATATTTTATAATCAACCAATCTTCTCTATTTATCTTAAAAACAGAAAAATAAAGAGGCAAGTGAGTTTTAGAAATGAAATAAAGCTAACAGAATTGTTCATCATACCCATCCATTTGCCAATAAAATCGGAATCCAACTAGAATTCACACACCATTAAAGCAGGGTAGCTAAATCATTAGCCTGTAGTAAGTAACAAGAAAGCATAGAAGTCTAGACTAACAAGAATAATTTCATTGTCATCATACATGAATCCACATACGATTTGCAAAAGCACCAGCAAGATGTTATGCATCTATCCAGATTACCAAAGTACCATAACTAAACAGAATTTAATGGCCTGTTTGTGACCCCAAAAACATAAAATGTAATGTCATTTAAATTCAAACATAGTGCCACCTAATGAACAAGCGAGAAATGCATGCAAGTATTACAGATATAGTAGAAATTTTACAGATGTTCCATTAGATATTGGGGGTCCCTCAATTATTTGGGGAATCCGAAGCAAACAACTCAAAGTTTAATGCCAGAGTACAAACACACAAGATGATTCAAGTATTTGGTGTGCCAAAGGCAGGTGCCAAACATTATGGACTTATGGCATGAGTTATGTGTTTTTATGATTTTAGTAGAAAATAGCAATATACTCCAAACATAAGCATAAAGTAGCAAAATGATGAGACTGAGTGTAAACATCATGGAATCTGAAGTATTTTTTGCTGCATAGACTTGGTTTTTGAGTGTAACATCTGGGTAGAAGAGGTGGAGTAGGGTGTGACAGAGGGGTTGGCAAGGGACAGGAAGGCAAATCCAGAGGCAAGCAAGAGTGGATGCAATTAGAGAACTTAGTGTCTGGTGAAGGAAGCTGCTATACCAAACCAAAGGGATGATGGAAAAGGCAGGAAGGATCTCAGAGGAAGCATCAGCCAAGAACTCATGAAGCACCTTGCGAGTGCATTTGTTATGAGCAGGGGAGATTGTGGTTGCACAGAAAACGACGCACTGCGGATCATCAGATCAACATGACAGTGCAGTGAGTAATGTCAAAAAGGAGGGCAGGCCAAGTGATAATTGCAGCCTCCCCTCCAACCGAGAAAACAAGGGAAGCATTAAAGGATTAAAATTGACTTTGATACCATGTAAACTTTGGGAAAACGGTGGAATTTGTAAGTTATAGTAAAAACAATTTAAAAAATTACCTACAGATAGGAATTTGTTCAAGTCTTCTTTTGGTTTGGTAGATCAATTTTCTCTGGTTATCTTTTGTTCCTATCTATTTCATAGACTTGGTCTTTTAGACAAATTCTAGTTTAATATGGTTAACAACATCATTACCAGTTCAACTTTTGGAAGGAATTTAAGCCAACGATGTGAGAATTACTTCAGTTCACAATCAGCAACCGGTAGATTACAAAAAAGTAATCATAGTCAGTGAACAAGTTTTAGATCACTTTCGAGACAGATTAAAATTCAGCAATAAAGACCAGGTAAAATCTAAATTCACTACTAACAATAAATTCAAAAGCCTCCTTACTAGTTGTATATCCTGACGGGATACCTTCCTGACTTCTCCGCTCGACATCATGCCCTTCCAACCCAAAAACATAAAACACTTGAATCTTCCGCAGTAGACAGTGTCCCAAATGCGCTGGATCACAGAGAACGACCCGATGAGCACATAGCAAAAAACTAAATAAACTCACTGAATCAAGAACGGCAAAAGATAATCCACCGGACATGAAGGATCAATTTACCTCTCAGCGAGAGAGTACGATTCTTGATGCTACCTTGCTGATTTGTAGGTTTGGGAACGTCGGCGAGCGTTTACGCCTGGAACTGGACGCGGACGCAGCCGATGAGTAGGGCATCGGGCAGGGTGGGATCATGGGAAGGGGATGGGAGTGGAAGAAAGGTGAAGGTGACGTCCGCGTGCTTGCCTGTGGAGCAATACAAGGGATCTGATCGAGCCACGTCGACTCTGACAAAGAGAGGCGACGAGCGGACGGCTTCGATGGAAGATTCATCGCATCGCGAATTAATGGTCCGCCGATTTTAAAATTCATACGCATCCTTCAGTGAACTTGTGGCTCTCGTTCCCTTATAATGTGACGTGCGTGGACCCCCACAGAACCTTCTAAAGCTTAGGGAGGTCAACGGTAGCGTTGCCCGGCAGGATCCGACAATTTAGTGATTTATCGATCGTGACTAGTAACATAGACATGTAAAATAATTAACTACAAAAGAACCTTAATTTTATTTAAAACAATTATATATCAAACTTAGTTCAAAGAAATAAACACACGGACTCAATTAATCTATTGCACGAATACAATCAATTACGAATCAAATGAATTCAGAAACCTTATCGACTCCAACATCTACATTACTTGTCTTCTTCAACTTAAAAGCACGCCTGGATCTGTATATGTTCTCGTCAGATTTTAACTGGGAAACCTCAGGAGCAATGGAATGGGATTGAAGGAGTTGGGAGGAGCGTCCCACACGGAGAATGCACTCGTGGAGTTCATCCATGTCGAAGCTATGCTGGGATAGTGGCGTTGGATCACATCCCTTAAACTCTCCGTAGAGTTCACCCACTGAAACCCCTTCTTCGTGTACGTTTCCTCGTTGAAGTAGCTCGTGAAGAATCGATCAGCTTCCAGTCTCCTGTAAATATTGATTCGCTTGTAATTAATTAGTGATGGATATATATATATACACACACACACACCTCGACGCCATGATAATGAAGACGAAGAAAGCAGTTTCGCTGATGGCGAATCCCTTGATCTTCTTCTCCGCCATGAGGCCTACGAGCAAGTCCAACTTCTCCACATCGTCTCCGTAAATTTCGCGCAGAGCTTGAACCGCTTCCTTGTCGTCCGTCAAGTCCTCCCATTTGGAAATCGGGATCATCAGCAGGCCCCTGCGGAATTGGTTGTACCGTGGGACGCTCCGTTCACGATCTCGATAGACTATACGTATACAGTTTCATCGATCACTGGATCAACATCTTACAACAAAAACAAAAAGATCGACTTCAATAAAACAGGATAACAGTAGTTAGGCGTACGTACTCTCGAGAGCAGGCATGTCGACGTGATCTGGCCTCTCTGTTCCGTCAGCGTTCTGGGCGATGAGATCTTTAAAGAACAATGGGTAGTTCCACAGCTCAAGGGCGCCACAAGCCTGGTGTCCCATGGACACCAACTGCCTCTCGAACCCGATCTCGTCCAATTTCGACTCGCCTCTGATTCCGACTAACTCCTCCATCTTGACGCTGCTCCACCCCCCATTAATTTACACGGTTAATTATCTTATCAAGCAAAACTAAAATGCTAGCTATATATATATATATATATATGTACAATACTGGCATACTCTTTGAGATACTGTGGGGATTTATTTGGTCCAGGAGCGGTGTTGATGTTCCTGAGGTGGAGAGAGTCTGGAAGAAGAGGGTGCATCCTGTAAACGCTAGTGAACTCTTCTGTCAGGGAGTAGGGCACCCCGTGGTTGTTCGGTTGGCTCAGGCCGACGAGTCCTCCGAGGGCTTCTCCTCCAATGTGCCCAAACCTTTCCTTCACCCACTTCCCCAGCAACCCATACCTTCATTGTATTGGTACCAGCGTCAATGTGTGTTTCTGCTGACTGAGAAAGAATTTGACAGGACTAATGCATTAATTACCAGTTGGCGTGCATGGCGGCATTCATAGTGTGGGTTTTGAGGAGCTCCACCGTCCAGTCGATGGTGTGAATCTTGGCAATGACGGCCGAAGTCACCAGCCTTGCTTTCCGGAACAGTTCCTCGTCGTCCAGATGAGGGTACTCTGCCTGCAGTTAATCGAGAATAAAAGCTACGATTTAATTAATAATTAATTAATTAATTAATTAAACGCTTTATTAATTATCATTGCCTTGAGTGCGTCGCAAACAGCGTTGTGTTCCTTGGCGAAGAGGGCTTGCAGCGTGGAGACGCCGGCCCAGCTGTTGCGGATGTCGCCGGAAATGGCGATTCCGGTGACGGGATCGTGCTGAAGGAGATTGTTATGGCCTAGCTTCAACTTGCCGTCGACGTAGGTCCTCACTGCCATTTCTTTCTTCCCTTCGCTCCCATAGATGGCACTTCCATCCCTAGCAATATATTACAATACGGATTAATCAAATAATACTCGCTCAATATGTTAATATTAACCTTTAATTTAGTTTTTTTAATGTTAATAGAAAGTACAATTAGAGCATTTAGCGTACCACCAAGCAGTACGGATGTTGAAGTGACCGGTCGTGATCAAGTCCTTGTGTGTGGGGATCTCTTTAGTACCGTAGAACCGAAATGACTTTAGGGGGCATTGGTCGGCCGCTTGCGCAGGAGCAGTAATATTGACAATCTAAATCCACAATAGTCTTCAGAATCAATCTACTGTACCAAAAGTCAAAAAACGATATCGATCTTTCATTTATACAGAAGAAAGGGTGATTTCAACCTCTTACCCATCAAAGTACAATGTGGCCTTTTGCCACCAAAGTACAATGTGGCCTTAAAAAAAACAAAGTGGCCTAAATTTATATGGTCTTTTCATGAGTGGACGTATAAATTTCGACGGGAATTGATGGCGCATGTAGAATTAGAAAATAGATTAAAAGACGCATTATTAAAAAGTGTACTAATTTGTTTGTTTTTTTAGTATCTTTTTTCTTTCATTATATAACTCTTAACTCTCTCCTCTTTCTTCCCATTAAACTTTATATATATTTTTTCCTTCTTTACATGCACAAATGGAAGTTTAATCTTGAAACACCTATCAAGAACTCGAAATAAATAATAGAAAGTATCTTTGGACTCTATGTAACTTTATAAATTTATAGGACATGAAATGAGTACAATCTAAATTTTCCAGATGAGTTTGAACGAAACTCACTGATGGATCTAAGCTATTTAGATTTCTATAAAACTTGCACCTATCCGAAAGGGTTGAGTAAGAAGAAGGTAGATATGATGTCAAACATTGATTCTGATTAAATGAGCACTATGAGCATGGTGTGGGAAAGCCAAGACCACATTGAACCTGAACTGAGAGGATCAGGCCCAATCGATCCTCACCCTTTTGATTCCTAACCATAAGCCAATCGATTACCTAATTGATTCCTCACCCTTTTGTGCTCTCATGAATAACTCATAATCGATCACTCTAATTGATTGCTTTGGGTCTAATCGATTACCCTAATCGATTTCTAGGTTGAGTTAAGAGTTCCTTTGGCTAACTCTAAAGTTATTTGTGATTCATTGGGACTTCCTATTAATTAACATCTGATCACCCTCTTAACTTGCCATGGCTTTTTGACCAAGTGTCTGATTAACCTTTGACCTATTTGAACTTTTCATCTAGTGCCAACTCTCGTTAGACCTTTGTATTGGATCAATCATTATACCCTTAGATTTTGATATTTTGGCAAAGAGTTTAAGTTAGACTTTGCACTCTATTTTGATATGCACTGTGGAGTATGCAGGCGACAGGTGCAATTGAAAGTCCAAACGTGGTCTTGGTAATCAGGAAAGTCCAAGGGAAAGCTTGGCAATGTAAGTCCAAGCTTGAGTCTTAGCGTTGTAAGTCCAAGTGTAGCTTGACAAGTGAAGTCTTAGAGTGCTGCTCTTGGCAAGGAGGAAGTCTTGGAGGTGAGGAGTCTCTTAGCAAAGAAAGAAGACCCAACAACGAGGACAAAGCTTGTAACGCCCCAAAATTTTCATGAAAAATGTTTTTAATACCAAAAATGGTCATGAAAAGTGTTTTTGGAAATTAAATCATGTTTATCATGAAAAGTGTTTTTAAT
>JBBPFP010000002.1:2539745-2556656 GCA_037974795.1 Kaempferia galanga
TTGTGTTGCACCTCAACATGACCTTTGTTATCGTGCCCACTCAACCTTCACTGTTGCCTCTGCCCATCATCTCACAGCTCGAGCTCAAGAGAGAGCTAGGGCTGTAAACAACTCGAGCCAAGTCGAGCTTTAAGGTGTTCAAGTTTGTTTGATAAGATAATCGAGCCTTCAATTCAAACTTGACTTAAGCTTGGTTCGTTTAGATGTTATCGAGCTCTCAATTCAAACCTGTTTGATTGTTTAAAACTTTTACTTATTTGATTGGTTATAAGCTTGATAATTCAAACTTATTTGTTTGATTTTTGTTTATTTAGCATGTTGATAAGAGTTTTATTAATGAATATGGTTCACAAATATTGTTTACGGACATTAACGAGTTGAACACATGTGTTCACGTTTGTTTGTTTAGCTTAACGACCTCTTCAAGCTTGTATATTTAATTGATCTTGTGTATATTGAACGAACATAAACAAACTCTTACCAAGCTAAGCGCCAAACTTGTTCACGAACGTTTGATTCAGGTATAGCCCTAGAGAGAGCTACCAAAAGAGCACGAGGAAGTGAGCATTCTTGCTATAGGACAGCATGGACATTGAACATGAGTGAAGATTATTTTGGATTATTTTTTTTTGTCCCCTAAATACCTTATACCCAATTTCGGGCAGAAGCAAAAGTGGCCAATTTTGATTTAATTCAGATCAATTGCCTTTGAACTGAATAACAAATAAATGTACATGTCATTCATGAGATAGAAAATTGGAATGACTAATAGATTAATATGTTTTGAATATTATCGATCAACAATGTTCTGAATTGATATGGGCGTTACAAGACAATGCACAAGACAAATATCTGAGAATGCATTCTGCAGGAAAAAATTCCTGTTGGTATTTGAATGGTATAAAGGAACATTATAAGAGTCCTGAGATACAATCAGTTTGATCAATTATTTAATATCTATTTCAGTTATGAAGATATACTTTCATGAGAAAGTGCCAGACTTCTTATACAGCTAGGTTTGTCTATAAATTAAATATAAAAGATCAAACTCAAATTTCCTTTTGTGCCCAAACAAGTAGCAAGTCAATTGTATCAATAACCTCGGTTAACTTTAATGTTGAACAAACCAAATATAGAGTATAACAAGGGCAGCCTAGTACACGAAACTCCCGCCAATGCGGGGTCTCAGGGAAGGGCCTATTGTAAGTAGCTTTATCCAGCTTTGCAAGAGGTTGTTTCGGAGACTCGAACCCGTGGCCTCCCCCTTCAAGCCAAATATAGAGTATGCTAAAGGAAAACAAATAGTAAGAAAACCATTAAAGGCAAGTAAGCAATCTTGACAAGGTGCGTGCGTGACCCAAACTATATAGTGTCTAACAACAAATCTAGAATTTAACGAAAGAAATAGGAAAACAACACATGAACGAAAACCCCCAACAAGAGTCTGATTTAACATACCTTGCAGGCATGTTCTTCAGCAAAGTACTCCCTATTCACATCACTCTTTGGGATGGCATCATTAGAGTTGATAGCAAGCGCTGTGTCCCAAACCTGAATGGGCAACCCATATTCAAGATCAAGGATGCACACCTGACAGACATTCTTCAGCTTACAGCAGGTCTGACAAATTTCAGTTTTCTTGTACTCATCACGTCCTGCCTCCATCTGAAGACAGTAAATGGACGTTTACAGATCTTACATTCCTCATTGTTATCAGCCGTTGTCTGCAAATTATGATGAAACAAACAATGATTGAGTTACTTCCAAGTCATCTAATGGATACTAAATCTAGAACATGAAATTTAATATCAGCTGCACAATGTTAGGGTGTCTAAGTAAATTTATGTGTCCCAATCAGCAATATATTTATGACGGATCCAAAATGTGAATCCTAATACATGCTAGTCCAGCCTGCATTGGTTATCTCTGTAAATAAACAAGTTATTATACAAACTGCAAAGGCTATTGATTTTTCCCGATAAACACCTATATCCAATTAAAACCCAAGAAAGATTGGTTTGGCTAAAAAAAAATTCCCAGCCATAGCAAACTTTGCAAAATTTTGATTTAGGAAAACAAATTCAGTAAAAGTATTGCCGTGTAACCTGATCCAAACTAAAATGCTAAAATAAATTATAAACCTTGACCCAAGAAGCAATTGACAGATCCAAACACTAATCTGAAGAAACAAAATCACAAGTGTTCCTAAATGAAAACTTAGACAGTATGGTCCCGGTCCAACATATCAAGGCGTGGACTTTAAGATCATGCTGTCATATAAAACCAAATTTTTGCCAGCTCGTGTCTCCATTATTACATTTAAATCCAACGGAACAACAACAACAACAACAAAATCACAAATAATTACACCACTCTATCTGTAATTTCAGTTTCGATGGTTCCGACCAAATAATCTGAATTCCTACACAGAGATAGATAGAGATGAAAGTACCATTCGAATGTAAGGGTTATCGCCGAGGCAGGACTCGCATATGATGGGGAAATCGGAGCGCTCCCACCCGTCAGCCTGCGCGTCCCTCAGCAAACGGTGCGCCATAGTATAACAAACAGACGATTAGGTCAACGAGAAGGCAAACAAAGAGAGAGCCTTTGCAAGTTTACAGATTATAGTCGATCTCGCCCACTAGCACGCTACAGCCCTAGAAGCTCCGCCTCTCGCACTGGATGCAAGGAACTGGGAAGATTAACAGACAAGCAGCCTCGACGTCGGTTATGGACACGGGGACGCAGGCTGGCGACGGAGGGAACAGGGTCGATCGTTGACGGCGGAACCGGTACGGAATGAGAGGAAGTCCGCACGGGTAGGGAGGGATGAGAATCGGGGGCCCGAAACCAAGGTATCCAGACCGGTCCAGAATGTTCCAAGCCTATATTTTCCGGCCCACCAGGGCCCAATACTTTTCCTAACCGACAGTCAACTCAGGGGCATGTTATAAAAAAACACTCCTTGTATATAAATTTACCGAAAGTAGTGAAAAAATATCAAAAATATAACGCCCCAACTTTGTTTAATTTCCGTAGAGTAAGACCGATCTTCCCAAATTTAACATTTTAACTAATAATCATATGAGTGACATATTAATAATTATCCAACTTATTATGTCTTAATCAAACACGTCGATTTTCATATTGTAGGATTGTAGCAAATATGCTCATCCGGTCTCCAAGTTACATGGAGGAAAGTTAGTTTATAGTTCATCGTCAAATGATGAGGAGTGAAAGAAGTTTTTCTCAAAGGTATACGACTGTTAGAAATGAATCTCTACTTCATTATAATAGGTGTATCCTCCTCTAATAATATTTTAATATAATTAGACCGGTAGTTGAACTGTTAATTAATCATTCAGCAACTCTGACCTATTGACGGCCATGTCTAACTACCCACGTTTAGTTTGTTGAACCATTATCCGTAGAAAAATTATGCACGCAAATTTTATTAAAAAATTCCATATGAACATTAAATTCTTTTGCTTACTCAAATTTATTTATAAATTAAATGAAAAACAATTATACACTTTTTCAATATTGAATTAATTTTTGTTAAAATTATTATAATATTATTAGATGAAAAATTTGGATAGAATATGGTCAATATACTTTTTGCGAAAGTTGTTCCAAGAGAATGGTATATAAATGATATTTAGAACTTTTGAGGGGTAATATGCAAAATAGTCTATTGGATTAATTAATTTATTTCGATGCATTCGAAATCTGACCCTCGTCTTCCCCGCGACACCGAAACCGAGAGGTTGAAGGGGAAGGGAGAGGGAGGAGGAGGAGGACACGCCAAGCCAAAAGTGCCTTCTCCGTCCGAACTGTGGTTGGCAGCTCGGATTGCTGCCTCGAACAGCCTCCCCGGATCCCGAATGGCCCTTTCAACGACGAGTTGGTTCCCGTTCTGGCGACCAAGGAATCGCTTCTCCCTGGAAGAGCTTAGGTGCACTATGTCCTTCTTATTTCCCCTCCTTGTTAGAGTTCGGCTGTCTTTTAATTACATGAATTTTTGGTGATTCAAATATATACAATAAAGTTCAATGTTCTGTATGAATGATTTCTCGAATCGTTGGGATAAGTAGAACAAGGGTCGAGTATAAATTAACATCTTTGAAGCGATCCAGGTGGATGTTAAGAGTAGAAGTAGTAATTTTCTTGCCGGTCAATGGAAACTTGTTTATTTTTATCACCTCCTTAGGTTTCTCACATATGATAGACAAATTATTTTATGGAATCGTGCCTTCATCATTGTCCTTATATTATCCTATTCTTGTTGATTTCCCTGGTTAGCTTTGGGGAAAGAACTTGCTAGTTATGTAAATTTTCTATTATGAACTCTTGCATGAATCCTCAAGATGATGGTTGGCGAGATTTGGGTATATAGTATTGACTTTTGCTGCATCAAAGTGGAACATTGTCTTTTCTCTTAGCTTTACTTGTTGCTTTGCTAGTAGTTTTCAGTGCAGAATTCAAAGTTAAGCTCTTTCTATATGCATGTTTTCTCCCCTTCCTAATTATGTCTTTCTTTACTCATTTGTATCTATTTAACATTTTAAAGCTAAATAGATTATATTGCTTTCTGTCAACCCACAACTTTAAATTTTTAACATCATGTCACTTGGTATAGATACATAACCGAAGAGCTGCAAAAGGTTGAAATTGTGAATTATATCAATGAGGTAAAAAATGCTGATGTTCCTACTTATATTTTATTTTGTTTATACCATGTCAATTCTTTTGAAGTGTCAGTCTTTTCTTTTGAAATGCAATTTACACGATATACTCCATGCATCCATGATTAACTTCTCAATATTAACATTACAATTTCACACAATGAAGGACTTAGTAATTGAAATGCTGAGATCAATTGCTGAACTGATGACATATGGTGATCAACATGATCCTTCCTATTTTGAGTATGTTACACTGCTTAAGTCATTCAGTCCTTTCTCTTATTTTGGCATTTTTTAGAGAGTTCTTGTTTGTGGAAACAACAGGCATTAGTAAGTATCTATTTGTTTTAGGTTCTTCATGGAGAAGC
Organism: Kaempferia galanga; assembly: GCA_037974795.1. Taxonomy (NCBI): domain Eukaryota; kingdom Viridiplantae; phylum Streptophyta; class Magnoliopsida; order Zingiberales; family Zingiberaceae; genus Kaempferia; species Kaempferia galanga. The sequence continues at coordinate 2,544,802 of JBBPFP010000002.1, forward strand.
AGATTATTTCTGAATTTGTAAGAATCCTAAGGATTAGTAAGCCGACAAATGTCTCACTACAGTTACTACAGACGATGAGCATCATGATCGAGAATTTAACAGACAAAAACTCAATTTGTAAGCCAATTAATAAACTAGTAGCCAGTCGTAATCAATCTAGTATATTCCTTTTTACTATATGATATGGCTACCATTGCAATTGCAGACTACTTATTCAGTAATGGACACATTAATCACCTCATTACATATTCCTTTGACTTTCAAAATGAAGAGGTTTTGCCATATTATATATCCTTCTTAAGGTAAGTGTATTCTTTATGGTTTATACTATTTCAGTGGCATCTTTCCTGATTTGTTTAATTAATCAGTTTTGTGTTTGAAGGGCAATCAGTAGAAAGCTGAACAAGAATACAATCTCACTGCTTGTGAAGACTGAGAAGGTACGACCCAGTGTCCTCTATATACACACTTGATATTCTTCTTGTTATTTTGCTGTCTAGTTGCTTATATGCTGTTTATAATAAAGCAGCATCATGCATCCTTTTTAATTCTACATATATTAGTTTTGGATTCTTAACAATGCAGAAGACTAAAGCATGGTAATCGATTTTCATAGGTTTACATATAAATTTCATGGCAATAAAACAAGATAAAATTTATTTAAATATAAATGATGATATAATAGGAGATAAAGCTGAATGGCGTAAAAGGATCCATATAGCGGACCCCACCTAGTGGGAGGTTTGGTTGTTGTTGTACATATAAATTTCGTGGCGAAATAGTCAGGCCAAGCAACTTTAACTCCTTGTTCGTCCAATTCTTTTTTATGAAATTCTAGTGCTAAAGATTGACCAGGAAATGCTTATTAGATATTTATAATGTGACAAGTCAACTGACCCTAGGTGCAAGTACTTGACATAAATGTGCCCCCCAAGTTATGGTTCAGTGGCAGGGCTCCCATGTAGTCTCCTAAGCACCCATGGTTTGATTCTAAGTTGCGGCGTATAGCAAAACATTTTCCTCGAGTGGAATGACAAAACTTGGGATGTTGGGCTTGGGCCGTCCAGTATTAACACTTCTAGATTTACCCTAATTGCCGGTAGAAAACTTCGATGGGGTCAAGCCGGTCATCCCCAGAATTAGTCGGCCCGAAGGGCCATAAACCTGGAGTCAGCTAAAAAAACTACTAACATAAATGCCCACTAGGGACAATTTTCTAGAGGTCGGCTTCTAAGTATGCATAAGTTGTGCTCCGGAATTACCTAGTAGGCGAACTAAGGGGGAAGGCCGTCTACCTAATATCAAACTTTACTGTTGGGCCGTTTACCTAATATCAAAAAAAAATAAAAACTACTGACATAAATGTATAAACTATAAACCCAAGTCAACAGTAAATAATATAAGCCAAATAAACCACCCTTTTTATTAGTCAAAATTCATCATATGGGACTAAATTAGGATGTCATAGCAACCTGCTACAGTTTGATGCAATAGACTTCTTAGATGATGTCAACATATAGACCTTTGCTTGATGGAAAAATAAGTAATGATAAGTTGGTAGGCATTTAGCCTTTGATTAAGAAAACAATTTATTAATGTTTTACTTGTACAGATTTTTTATTATCATCAGAATTTTGTTTCTTCTTATTACTTTAAGTGGTCTTCCATCCTTCTGTTTAGGAGGAAGTAGTTTCCTTTCCACTATACTTTCAGGCAATACAGTTTGCTTTCCATGAAGACAATATGGTCCGAGTTGCAGTCCGTGCTCTAACTCTCAGTGTCTACAATGGTAAGTTGGTAAGTTTGTTTATCACGTTCTAATTTTGCCTTGATTGTTTGTTGTTTCTACAAAATTTTTGCTAATTTGTTTATTCTTTTGATTGTAGTTGGGGATGAACAGGTGGACAAATATGTAAAATGCACTTCTGATTATTTTTCAAATATAATTAGAGATTTTTATAAGCGATGCATCTACCTAGACAAATTGATAGCTCAAAGTGCTAGGTGAGAGTTACCAACTTATCTTTCTTGCAGTTTCCCATTTTAGACATGTTTCTTACATACTAGAAAATCTTAATAAACAAAAGCTAAAAAACTTTTGAATGGGTTCTCCAAGGCGTTCCCCTTGCATTTTTCTTCCCAATTCTCTGAAACAGCAACTGCTTTTCTTTAAAAAAAAATTATCTTCTACTGATTTCTACACATAGATAAAAGCTGCCCTTGTACATACCTACCAGTGTCTTCCTAGAGTGTAATATTTCATTTCATTTAAATCTTATTGGACCTTGAAGGCTTGAACTCATGTTCTCTAGAAGTCTTCTGTTGTGCACCTCTTGATATGCCCAGGAGGGGTAACCTAATTTATAAATAGGGTCTCTCTAGCTGCATATGCTGTACAATGGAAGAATATCTAGCCACTTACTAGTCTAAGATCCACTCAGAGAGAAAAAAAAAAGATTGTTCACCTGCGAGTTCTTTCCTACAAAATGATATTTGAAGAAATGAGCTTTGAGCACAATCATTTTTATCTTTAACTAACGCCCTTTATTCCTTAACTAGACACATTTAAAATTTCTGCAGAAAACTAGATGCATCTGACTCAGATTCTTCAATTCGTGGTGCTATAAATGAAATTGAAGATATTTTGTATTACTTGAGTGATATTGTATCTGCTGGTGTTCCTGACCTTGGAAGATTGCTTACTGACTACATATTAGAACTTTTGATTTTTGCATTGCTTCTGCCTTCATTGAAGAAGCAAAGTTGCGTAAGTGTTTTTTTTTTAAATCTGGAAGCACTGATTCTTTGACAGTTGCTCAAGACATTAAATTGCATCATATGCTGGCCAATGCTTTACTAGTAATTCATTATTTACTGATCTAGGGAACACAAGTAGGCATCACGACCTCCTTGCATCTACTCTGCAGTGTGCTAAACATTTACAATAGCAAGGATTTGGCTAATATTATTGCTGCAGCTCTTCTCTGTTCATCAGAGTTTTTTTCTCCAAGATCTAAAACCACAGCATATGGCTATGTGAATGTTGCTCTGGAGACCCAGGATTTTTCTTTATCTGATTTTTCCAATCAAGAAAATATTAAAGACAAAAAATCTCCTACGGCTCATTCAAATCCGGTTTCTTTGCAAAATGAAAATTGTGGCTTGCATATTACTTTGAGGTAATTTCAAATTCTCTTTCTTTACAAAATGAAAATTGTGGCCACATATTACTTTGAGGTAACTTCTTATATTTCAGCCTTTTCGTTTGAAATAATTATGCAGTTCATTTGTTGGACATGGATCTCACCTTTTAGTGCAACTGTGATGTCCATTCTTTACTAATTAAAGGCTGGACGATTGTTATATTCCACCTAGTAACATTGTTAGTCAAATAGACAAAAGTGGATGAGTCAAGAAAAACTTTTGAATTCATAGGAAATCACACTTGTGAAACTATAGACTATTAGCCTTTGCTTCACTTGCTAGTTATGATGGAAATTAAATATGACATTAGCACCATGGGTGTTTCTTCCATCAGCATTGGTGACTGTTAGTTTGAAGTAGGTTCCTGTAGCCCTTTTTTTTCTTTGGTTAATTAAATGCTGGTCTAAGGTGTGTTATAGTATGGTTTGATAATTGCTCTTTATAATTGTTAAGCCAATGTTGGGCTTTGGTTTTGGGGCAAGAGTAGCATAAATCCTAGCTTCTCTGTTCTCTCCTTGGCCACTACTTGAGAATATAGTAAATACTTCCATTAGAATCTAGTGTCAAATGCAGGAGTAAGTCTATCTTTCAGTATATATGTATCCCTGATTATTTTAGACAACTGGTCTCTTTGTGCTTGCTGTCATTCTATTTTAGGTTATAGGTGTCATCATTCCTCTAGATAATTAATTTACTACAAGATTTTAATTTTATATTGTATATATTTGCATTCCAGAGAATTATTGCTAGCATATATCATTGGTGGGGATGAGTTACAAATTATGGGTTCCTTGAGTTTGCTTGCTACATTGCTACAAACAAATGGTCAGAACATGGCTGGCTTTTTTATTGCTTATTGTTGTCATGCATCCACACTGAAGTGTATATTTTATATAACAGACTTAGATGGATCAGTGTTAGATGGTCTTGGGATTCTTTCTCAAAGAAAGCAACATAAGGACCTGTTGCTTGTAAGTCTGGATCATCTCCTTAATTTTATCACATCTGTTATGTTTATTCTTCTTATCAACCATTTTTTCCCCTTCATCACTTGAAGGATTAAAATATTTCAATGATAGTATTAACTGCAAAAACCCTTTTTGGTAATCTTATTTATTACATGTTGTGGATGAGTACGCGTAGAAGTGAGAACAACCATAACAAAGGTAGAAGGCCCTAAATATTTGAAATACTAATGTGGTCAAAATATTTAATTTTATTAAAATTCTTTAGAGTTATTCAAGTCATTAATTGTTTTAAATTTTAAAAGTTTGTTTAGATTAGGTTAGGCATTTTAGAAAAGTCTATTAGAGTTTTTATTTGAATAATTAGAGTTTTTATTAGGATTAACTGAGAACTTATTTTATGAAGATTAAGTCGTATTATCAATTTATATAAAAAAAGATTATGATCCCATGTCCTATAAAATTTTGAGTTAATACAATCTTCAATTTTCTTTTCTTTGAGTAAGAAGCTAACTTTTCTCTAGTGAGAAATGTTCGCCTATTGTGCTACATCAATAAACTAGTACACTAGATGTTATTTTGCTATTGGACTTCTTTTCAAAAGGTATAAATGATTTATATTCTGATCATCTTGAGATTCTTATTTGGAAAATTTGAACATGTTTTCAAAATAAAAGTTTCCCAAATTACTTCTAAAAACATGGAGAAGGAAGAAGAGCTCATTGGAAGCTCATATGGGAACTTTAGTTGCACATCTAATTTAACTAAAAAATGTTGGAGGAATTTACATGTAACTATGCCCATAAAGTAAGGTAATGTAAAAAGTGATTTTGATGGAGACAATTGTTGGGATCGGTTGGATCCGCTAGAGGGGGGTGAATAGCCTACAAATCAAAATTACAACTTCTCTTGCTACTTTGCTAACAAGGGCATATTAATTAATTAAAACCAAATAGCATAAAAGTGAAGTAAAAGACAGAAGATTTACTTAGTTTGCAACCGGGGAGTTATTAATCCAAGACACTGGAAAGCGCACTAAAGATACCCTTCGACAAAGGTCGGAGGCAAAGTAACCCCTTAGAGCAATTGAAAGCTTGAAATGAATTGCAAAAGTTTAAGAACAGGTGTGTTACTACAACTAGCTCTAGGGTGATATTTATAGCTCACTAGTCAAAGTGACCATTTTGCTGACGTGGCAATTCTGGACGCCTCAAGTGGTCCAGGGCACCTCCAACTGGATAAAGTTTTATCTCCATGCAATGTTTGTTTTCTGATCTAACGGATTGGAGGTGCCTCGGCTCATTGGAGGCTCCTCGGATGGCGGCTTGGAGGTGCCTCGAGCCGCCAAATGTTAAAACAACCATTGTTTTGGGACTTATTTATCTTAAAACTTCTAACATCTCCATAATAATTATAAACAACCATTCCAAATACACATTGTTTTGGGATTTATTTATCTTAAAAATTCTAACATCTCCATAATAATTATAAACAACCATTTTACTTAAAATAAAATTAAAAAAAAAATACTTGTCACCTTATTTTCTATTTATCTTAAAAAAGAGTGAGTATGAAGAGAGCGAACAAATTGTTTGAGAGTGGTTTGGAGGAGATTGGCTTCCTCATTTTGGCTGATGGTCCTTATATTTGATGGCCAATAAATCTGCTGCTTTGAACTTTTCATTACTACTCTTGTAGAAGGGTTGAATATTTTTACTTGTGTAGGTGGTGTGACAAAATTTACATACAGAGCAAGGAGCATGCTTTGGATTTTTCTATTGGTATAAGTATAAAAAAAATGGTAATACCGCTTCCTGTGTTCCTGCAGCAAGCTTTGGTGGGTGAAGAAACCAGGGAGGAAAAACTAATTTCTAAGGTTAGCATGTCAAAGGATAATATAAGCACTGAACTTAGTGGATACCTGCAAAAGCTCGAGGTGATGTCATCACAACTTGGACCTTCTGATTTAGTGGGCCTCAGCAATTTTTAAGATTTGTTTCGTTATTAATTTCTTCTTGTTTGTTTACTTATATGCTTCTCAGTGTCTCTAGTTGGTACCATGCTATATTGCATTCTTTGCTGATAGTATTTTATATTTCTATTCCTCTGGGAGTTGTTTCTTATGAAAGATGTTACTGGATTAGATGGGTGTCAACACCGGTGTTTTTTTTCTGGCGGAGCAGTCATTCAATGCTTAGTAGTTCTATTCCTACTTCAATATGTTGAAACAATTTAATAGTTTGTTTATTCATGATAGCTATATTAGACTTGTATCCTACTTTAGAGAACACTTAGCTAAAGAAGCACAGGTGGAATTGTATTGAATGAATTCTTTGAAGGATCTGTACTTCTATGGTTTGCAATGAATTTTACATTTTTACATTTTTTTTGTCCTTTTTTTCTTTTCTGTTTGATAGACTTTGTGCTTGTGTTATATGACTTCTTTGTAATCCCACTGAGATACCTTTTGAGTAAGTCCTCAATCTTCCATATTATGTTATATGACTGCTTTGTAATCCCACTAAGATACCTTTTGAGTAAGTTCTCAATCCTCCATATTGTCCTATCCAAACATTTGTTGCATCAGGTTCCTTTTTATCCACCAGGTGTTATAAGATGTGAAGGCAAATATTTGGTTGAGTTTTCAACTCCACGTACCCTCTCTCTCTCTCACTCTCTCTCTCTCTCTCTCTCTCTCTCTCTCCACACACACAGACACAGACACACGAACCCCAGACCTCGGCTTTGAGATGATCATCTTGAACCATCAGAATGAAGTTAATATGCACTCTCTGCTGCATCATTTATTAAGGCTTTAAACTACTTGCAGAACTTGTGATATTTTATTTGTTTAACTTCTCAGGATAAATATGGTTGTCATCCCAAAAGTGAAATAAATTCAAAAATACATACATATCAGGTATACTATATCTCTTGCTTTCCTTCTGCTTTCCTCTTATGTTTCATTGAGTCATACTTATTAGTTCTTACTTACCTTTCCTGCTGCCTTTTCTTGAATAACTATGATTATTTGCTATTTTAGTGTCTAAAGAGATATTTATTGAAGTAACTGTGCAATGTACAACTAGTAAATCAGAATCAGCCATCTAACAATAACTATTCTAGTTTGGATTGAGAATGAAAGTCGAATGATTTAACAAGGCCAATGGATGCAAACACTTATCATTTAATTAAGGGAAGGGAGGGTAGAATTTGGAAATCTACTTGCTAATGTATTGCTAGAAATAATTACACCACAATATGTATACTATAAATTTATAGTTTCAGATGTGCACAAAGAGGTAGGATGATGTATGGATCACCCAATTGAAGAACTTTCTTAGTCAAATTCCTTGTCTTTTGAAAAAAAAAAATGAAATCAGACAAGATTGTTTTGAGTACTGTTTATAATTGGTTCCTTAAACATGATTTTAGTTAGTTTAATTAAGAATGTTTCCTGTTAATTTTGTTGATCTCATTGTTGTAGGTGTTCAATGCATTGCTACATCTTCTCTGCAGGACCAACATATCTGCAGATATATTATGGCTTGGTGGTTGGATTATGAAACATCTCCTTCCTTATCATAATGAAGATTATTCTCCACTTGATCTTCAACAACTAGAGGTACAACTGATCTTTTGTTTTTGCTTGAGCCATTTTATTTGAAATGTTCATGTTGCAAGACGAAATCTTGATACTGTCTATTGTGATAATGCATGAACTTTTACAGGATCTCTTCTCAAATTTTCCCAGTGACTAGAAAGTATACTTGACTTATTTATTGCATCTTTCTTGGTTGCTGTTGCTAGGTCCTGGTAGCATGAAGGTTGTATTAGTTATGGTTTCAAGTGTTGATTGGTATCATTCAACACAACTAAAACATATTGCCAATCAAAATAGATATAGTATCAGCGTGCATAAATGCCACTCTGCCACCCGTATCAGCACAATTTTAGTGGTACTGAAAATGGATTAAAAAATCATTCTCCTACCGGCATGCACATCTGTCTGAGACGACGAAACACACTCAACGTTAGGAGAACCTGCCTAAACACCATGATGAGGTCAATTTTTGTGATGTTCACAACTTTGGCAACTACAACAACAATTTCGAATGGTTCGTGCAAGGTTTCCATGCACCAGTGGCAATTACGGTGCTAGAGAGTTTGCACGAGCACCTGAAACCCTTGTTTTATATGAGAATTCAAACCTTAGTATTGACTGAGATAAGGCCTGTCTTGGTTGGAATTGCTTGAAGATGTGGAGAAATTAATTTCAATGCTAGATATCTTGGGAGCACTGTTTAATATTTGCTTTGGAAGATTATTTTTTAATGTCAGTAGGATGCTACAAGAATCAATGCTTTCATACGATGTATGTTATTCATTTTGGTATTGGCAAGGTAGTATCATTAGTTGAGATGCTTTATATATTTTCATTATTTATTACTCTTAAATTTTAATTCAGTATACTTTATAATTGTTATAGACATACATTTGGGCTAAACTAGATAATTAGATGGACATTATAGGATTAAATTCATTTGACATAATCACGGAATGCTTGAAGCATTGCCAAAACGCGTTGAGTGTCAACATGATATGGTACTAAAATTATACCCTTTGGGCCGGAGACTAGAACTCTTTCATGGAACAATATTTTAAACCTTCATAATAGTGGTTCAATATATAACAGGTAGTATAAACGAGTATCTTACCATGATGCATAAGAGTCGGTGAAGGTATGGGATGATCCATCTTTGTTTCATGTTTCATTGTCACCTACTGCCTACTTGTCTATTTTGTAGAAAGGGTGGTATTGAAATATTGCTGCTTTGGACTTAAGATGTAAGAGTATGTGTAAGTCCTTTTGCAATTTGCTGTCTAAGATTTGTAATTTTGCATGAACTGTGTTTTAGGACAGTTTCTTAGAATGCTAACTAAAGTTGTTTTCCCTTTCCTCGGAAAAAAATCTAGATTCCTTTTCTTATTTGGTCTGTCTGTTCTTTTATCTCTTCATACATAAAGTTGCTGCTTGTTCTCCAAGGACTAGATCCACCATTCCTAATCAATTTGTTGAGATAGATTAATAGAATATCTTACTCATTTTCTACTGCAGCTGATTTTCAGATCTGTGCTCATGTAGTTGTGCAACTCATTTATATTTTCATCATAAAATTCAAAATCCTGTCTATAGGATTCACACAAGTTGTCTTCTGGCAACCTTTTGGAGGAAATCTATGGCTGTTGGTGTGATGTCCTGATACCTCTTCTTAAAGACAAATGGAATATCTGCAAGAAAGGTAATTGTGGATCATGTTGAGTGTTAGGCATTATTTTCAGGTTACAAATTGCAAGCTTGATACTTCACTTTATCGTCATTCTAATCAGTAATTGAGGCTTCATCACCTGCAAAAGATTCCAAGTCCATTTTATTTCCTTCTCGTGCATTCTCTTCTGGAGGTTAGATTTACAAAGCATGCCTTTCAACACTCTATTTAGAGAGATAATATTCTATTATGAATAGCAAACCTCTTGTTTATTTTGAAGTTTACTTCAAAAAGATTTTCATTTATTGTTATTAATATCAACGTAACATGTCAGGTGAATCCTCTTTTGCTGCTGCAGGAAAAATGTGTGAGACGATCAAGGTTGTTTTTCTTTCTCAATAATACCAGGCAGTATGTGATTGTTGGTTGTGAGCCTTGTGACGTGAGAATCCAATAATGAAAACGTTATAATAATGAGATGCATGCTTCAAAATAATTATTTGGTACTTGTTTCAATTATTCAGTGTTAAACGCTTGCGAGTTTTTTCCAGGTCTAGTCAAGTGTAATTGGTAAAATATTTATCCTAAAAAAGTTGTAAGATATTCTGTTCTGAACTGTAACCTTCAATAATTTTTAGGAAATGGGCTTTCTTCTCTGATTTAACTGTTCTATAGAAATATTAGTTATTTTGTTCTTGCCAATTCCATGACCTTTTGCTCAGGAATCCTATCTAGTTTTCCTTGTGAATAGACTAGGTAGTTTGTTTGTAGCCTTCTTAGGTTATTAGTGATGGTTATTCATTGTTAAATATTTGGTTGTAAAGGGATTTAGAAGGTAATAGGCACCACCTTAAAATCTTAGCGATAGAATTTCCTGAAACTTGATACTATCAAAGCATTAAACCATTCTAAGGTATCGTATATACAGTTTTGTGCTATATTGATGGTTTTTCATATCTATTTCTCATCCTAACCCATTCATATTGCTATTCTAGGTTTTTGTTCTTCAGCGCCAACTACTTTTGGCATTAGGAGTAAACTTACCTGATCTACCGTATCTTTATACTCCAGTCAATGCTCCTGTTGCCTCCAGAACTAAAACCTCCATCTTGGATGCTACTATGCCAAAACCTGGTTCTAAAATTAGCTTAGGTATGACATGGCCACTTCTCTTTTTCTTCAAAGTTTTGATCATTACATGTATTTAATTTGTAATACTCAATATATTGCAGTGAAGTGGCTTCAAATCTTATAGCATTATCCTTTTGATTGTCTCAGTCAATGCAATACCTTGTAGAATATCATTTGAAGTCGGCGAGGAAAACAATTACAGTTTTTTAGCAATATCTAGAGGCACATCTGGGTGGGTTATTCTAGCTGAAGAATTGCCTCAAGAGCAGCAATGCGGAATTGTTTTCCCCATCGCACCATTGGCTGCTTCTAATGTATGTATACAAAAACCCTTTCAGCTCAATTCTTTAATCCATACGGCGTGCCAAAACCTGTTTTATTTACAAATTCAGCAACCTGATTTCTACTTCTTGAAAATACTTTATTCTCGACACTTAAGGGAAGAAAATGCAAATAACTATGCTATGTGTTACTTGGATCAGCCATTCATAGATGAAAAGCGACCCACTTGGTTACATTTACGCATTCGCCCATCGACTTTGCCGTTCATTGATCCCTCCAAGTTCGATATGTTCAACGAAGCGAAGGCCTTCAGTGATGGGCGATGGACATTAGCTTTCCAGGATGAGCAAGCTTGCAAAGCGGCTGAATCTGTATTAATTGAAGAGCTGAACATGCAGCGCACTGAGGTGGAACAAAGATTAAAGCCTTTGCTTCAACTTGAACTTTGTACCCTTCAAAAGACTAATGCTTGATGGTTGATCTTTTCCTTAGTTATTGCTTTCAAAGTTGAGTGTTTGTAATTGTGTAGATTTTGCTGAAGACAGTCGTTGTGATCTAAAGTTTTAATGTTTGGGTAAAGTTTAAGTTAGAATTTATATTGTGTAATATGCGCTGTGTAGATATACAGGTGCAGATGGAGAAAGCCCAAGTAGAGGCATTGGTTGTGTAAGTCCAAGGGTGTGGCCTTAGCATCATAAGTTCGAGTGTGGCTTGGTATGTGAAGTCCAGGAGCGCGGTTCTGGCAAGGATGGTGACTCAGCTTGATAGCTTCGTGTCCGGAGAAGGATGGAGCATCCGAGGGATCGTGGACAAGGCAACAAGGACAAGGCCAAAGGAAGCACTTCGAGGGATACACGAAGGATGGCATGGAGACGAGCCACAGGCTTGTATGCATCCGAGGGACGATAGCCAAAGGAAGGAGACTTAAAGGCAAAAGGTTGAGGCTGCGAGGAAAAGTCGAGTAAGTCGTGAGGATAAGTGCATGAGTGGTTGTATTTGGATA
>JBBPFP010000002.1:2567281-2598959 GCA_037974795.1 Kaempferia galanga
TGCTGGGAAAAAAGGTGGAAGCTTTAGGCCATTGATGATGCTGCCTTTTTGCTGCAACATGAGCATTTATTATATCTGTTGATTCAATGTTGTATCCTCATCAAAGCTCGGTCGATCAGGTTTAAGTTTCTCTTCCTTGTAAGTTTTAGTTTTTGATTCAGAGTTCTTAAAAGGCACAAAAACAAAAGAAAAAAAAAAAGTTATATATATATTTAAATTTGTTAAGAGATAAATTTAAACTATTAAATTTTAAGTTCATCAAAAGAGCTGACCCCCTTATCATTAGTTTCTATATTCTGCTAAGAACAAGCTAAAGAGCAGCATCAGTTATTCAATTGTTGGAAATTATGGTAATTATCACTAATATTATGCACGCGTGCTAATTAAACTTCAATAAAAAGAAGAAAAGGGACATCGAATTATCATCTTAAGGATTATGCACAACTGCAAGAAAAGAAAAGGACAATAAAAGGGTGATAATTAAACTTCAATATGGCCAGAGAGAGAAAGAAAAAGAGATGAAAACAAACATAGAATTTTTCAGCATCCTTCTTGTCCTCTCTGTTCCATCAAAAGTTGCTTCCTTGATCAATTATGTAATGGATTGGGACCGGTAGGCACCATTCTCTTCTCCTCCTCATCACCACCCAAGCTTCCATTAACACCCTTTCCTCCCTGAAGAATTCCATAAGCATCGATTGCCACTCTTTTCTCTGTTTTCAGTCTCTCTTCCTCCGCTCCGTGCCTCTGATTCAGTCCTCCAATCTCTCGACTTAAAACACCAGAAACAACCAACAGTATTAAGAATGAAACCAAAGCTGCTGCAGCTCTTCTCCTCCTCATTTCCTATTATCGAGTAAAACAGAGGAAGGTTGTTGAGGAACCGGGACAGAAGAAGAAGAGGAAGGAGAAGAAGAGGGAAAAAACTGAAAAGAAAGCATGAATTGAAAGGAGTCAAAGAGGAGCAATAAGTGAGGTTCCTCGTAGAGGCAATATTTGTGCTATGCGATGCATACTTTTCCATCGTCCTCGATCAGTGACTCCACCAAACAGCATTAATGGACCTTCAATTCTGCAGCAGGGTAGGGAGAGAGATGAGAGAGAACAAGAGGAGGAGACAAAGCCTGGTCTGGGATCTAAGCGATAGGGTAGAAGTCGGAGAGAGACAAGAGTAGGGTTCAAATTCCATTCCATTCCATTCTTTGATTCAATTCTTCCGCTACACCTGCGGGTTTTAGTGTGGGTGGAGTGGCGTTGGCTTCCTTCTGCATGTACTTTGCTTTTCTGCTTTTTAATTAAATAATAATGCACAGGTTGTTGGCAACAAGAACAGAGACATTAATAGTTAGTAAAAGAATATGAATAATAAGAAACGACAATAAACATATTTTATTTGATGTTAACATGATCTGCAAAGGCTGTTGCAAACTGGGCAGGTTGAACACTTCAGTTTCATGTGATAAAAATACATCAATATACTTTGGCACATCCACTTTGTTACTAGAATTTGAAAAGACACAATAGATTGGTACTGAAAGATTACAACAAAAAACTAAACAGTTCTTCGCTTGCACCTATGGTAAGTAAACAAAGTCCAACGGATTCTTAATTCTCACGAGCGAATTCCATGCTGCCCAGGCCTGCCAGCCAAAATGAGTTTCATAACACAAACTTTAGCCATAGTGATTTAGAGAAATACCGTTGCAATTTTTACGAGGATGACAAAAACTACTAAAGTCCAGGTGGGCCTTGAGGGTACTGCTGTCCTGCAGATGGCAGTGGAGGCGCTGGTGGCCGTGAAGCCGCCGCCATTGGTGGGTAAGGTGCATACTGCTGCTGCTGCTGCTGGTAAGTTGGTGGCGGCGCCATGTAGCCATATGGTGGGTAATGGGGTGGGAAATGCCCCTGTTGATGCGAAGGAACCATGGGATAAGTGTGTCCCTGATGAATAGGCGGTCGCTGCTCCGATCCACCCTTGCTATCGCCTCCCTCCTGTGAGGGGATTACAGCACCCATCCTCTGAGGATCCATGGAAGGGTAGAACATCCGTGTAGCTTGCGACGGTGCAGGAATGTTGAAATAGTTAGGTGGCGGCTGCATATGGTTCTCAGTTCCAGGCGGAAGAGGCTGCAGGTTGCTCTGTTGCTGAGATATAACGGACCTTGGAAGCATCCCTGCATGAAATGCAACTCCTTGCCTTGCAGCATCATCGTCCGATGTTTCTCCCTCCGGTTTTGGGGCCTGAGGCCGTCCCCACATAAGCTTCAGTCGAACACCCTTAATGACTAGCTTGTTAGCGAGCTCCTCTGCAGCTCTTTCAGCTGCTTCCCTTGTGGTGTAAGTTACAAATGCACATGCTCTCTGAAGCACCATCCTAATGGATTCTATCTCACCATGGGCATAGAAGTTATCCCTCAGATCCTGTTCGGAGACTCGGGCATCAAGTCCACCGACATAAAGGGTCTTTATACTTTCATCATCAGGAGGATTTAGAGAGGGCATCTCCCCAGCCTTGTTTAGAAGTTTCATAGCAACAGGATCATTCACTCTGCATGCAAAAGAAAAGACCATCATTAGTTCTTAGACTCCGTTAATAAATAGCAACAGGGTTATATAATCAGAAAGAAAAAATTGAGCCAAATAAACAGAATTCTACACATTATTGCAAGAAGCAATTTGATTATCTAAATTCAAAACCATCCCTTCTCAAAGAAACCATAAGTAAACTTCTTGATTCATATTCAAATGATTCTTCACATGGTCATTCTTCTAGATCAGACTTATTTTGACAAATGATCCAATTATACAAATAAGGTATTAATGAAGGCAATGATAAACACAAGCAACCAGAGAACTTGTTTTTCTGGATGAAATGTCCCAAACCGGATTTAACCATGATACATCATCTACTACAACCAAACTGTTTTGGCATCTAGTTCTCGAGCGAACCAGTTGAACCAGAAGCCTTGGTTCAGTTTTAAAAACACCGAATAGAAGCAAATAGTGAAATGGACTTTATTTCCAACACGGAAGCAAATAAGCCAAAGGAACTAGATATGCATTGGAAGCAACTAAGCCAAAGGAACTAGATATGCAGTTGAGTAGAATAGCAAGCTTGTTCATGTGCTATAGACATTAGCCAGTGAGGATGACAGATATAGAAATGGTTAAATCAGTATTTGATATGCATTATGATTTGTATAACAATACCAATATGGACTTCCAGAAATTGAGATGCCAGACACCTGGATCCATACCCCATGTCTCAGATACCAAGTAGCCTATTGTCCACTATGTCATTACTATCTATACTGGAATAGATTAACTAGTTTCAAACCTAAAAATGTTGTATATCAATTTCTAAATAAAAAATTTCATCCCTTTTGCTTCACAAAATATAGTGTATGTTACAAATGAAAATTTAGCCATTATACGTACCCATAGTATCTGTCTTTTATGTTTTGTTGAGCTAATTCACCAGTTTCAGGCATTTCATGTCGGTATGGACATTCGGCACCACGAGTACATTCTCCACGCATATAGAAACTACAAACATGGGCTCGATTTCTTTTGTAATATGGAGTTGTCCTTTGAAGTTTTAGAATAGTATCATTTGGATGCATTTTACCATATGAAGAATCATAATCTATGCCAGCTCTGGCCTGAAACAAATAAAATGTAAAGGTGTTAAGACACAAAAATAAAACATAAAAAGAGCAAAAAACTCAAGCTGGCTCAATGCTAAAAATAAATAAAACAAAACAATAGCTAGACTCAGACAATCAGCAAAGTTTGCTGCAGGCCAAGCCAGTATATTATTTTTTGCTTGTTCAACATTGATCAAGGATGGTAAATTGTAGACAAGCATATACCATTAGGTATCTCAGTCCAGCAGATCACCAACACTAAGAGAAGAAAAAATTTCAGGGCCCCCCAAAACAGACTAATTAAAAAATATTATCTTCTTCCCACCATCCATCCTCTGCTGAAGTTCTTCTTACATTTTTAACATTTATTAGATTACAGTTTAAAATCTCACTAAAAATTGCACTTTTAGGCTTTTACCTGCACTAGAACCTATTCTCTTTTAACCCAAAAATGAAGTGGTGTCTTTCTTAATTGGACTAATTTTCAGTACCAAAATTGCAATCACTACCATTGATAAGCACATAATTCAGCAGGTGCCTCAATTTGGTTTAAAACAATACAAACTTGAATTTATTTCTAGTTAACTTCCACAATCCTAACCTAACCTATATATAAACTATAAAAGCTGAATGTTGAAGTTTCATCATCGATCGCCACATCAACTATCTTATGGCAATCTTAAAAATTAAAAATGAATTCTAGAAAACCTATTAAATAACAGTGCATCTATTACCATCACAGGAACTGCTCCCTCCATACTTTAAGTATGCAGCTGCTCCCTCTATACTTTAAGTATGCTGTTGTCATAACTAAACATTAATTTGAAAATTGAATGGAAGAATGCAGCTAGGTTTTATTTTTCATGTACTCTTTGAATTTCCCTCCTCTCAGTTTAAATAGAATGTAGATGCAATTTATGAGCAGAAATAGATCTCATGCTAGGAGAGACTCTGAGAGAGCCAGTGAGCACCTAGAGGATATTTCAACATGGACAAAGATGGTGGCGGCACAACAATCAAAAAGGTTTCTCAGATACACTTTCTTAAGCAAGTGCCAGATTATCAATACAACTGGTTTGCCTATACAATTAAATTGTTGATAAGAGAACAAACACAAATTTCCTTCTGTGTCATAACATGTAACAGATCAATTGCCACTAGTCTCTGTTAACCTTACTGTTGAACAAGCAAAATGTCTACTATGGTAAAGAAAAACAACAGATAAGAAAAGAGGTGAAGGCAAGTAAACAATTCTAACAAAGCACATTCATGACCAAAATATATAGTTTAATATAACCAAATAAATGGAAAGAGAAAAACATAAGTGGAATACAACCAGCAGGAATCTAATCTAATGGTAGATGCAAATAGAAAAACTACAAAGATGAGCTTTTAATGGAGCATACCTTGCGATCATGTTCTTCGGCAAAGTACTCTCTATTCACATCACTCTTTGGAATGGCATCATTAGAGTTGATAGCAAGTGCAGTGTCCCGAGCCTGAACTGGCAACCCATATTCAAGATCTAGAATGCATACCTGACAGACATTCTTCAGCTTACAGCAAGTCTGACAAATTTCAGTTTTCTTGTACCTTGCATCACGTCCTGGCCTCCATCTGAAGACAGTAAATGGCCGCTTACAGATCTTGCATTCCTTGTCATAATCAGCCTTTGTCTGCAAAATCACAATGAAACAAATAGTGATTAGTTTACTTCTAGATCATCCAATGGACACTAAAACAAGAACATGAAATTCAATATCAGCTGCACAGTGCTTGAACAACTAAGTTAATCTGATCTGTTCCAAACAGAAATATATATTTATCAAAGGCACTAAAATGTGAATCCTAGCACATGCTAGTCTGCCATGCATTGGTTATTGTCTCCTCTTTAAATTATTGATATAAAGATATTGATTTCTTGATAAACACTTATAACTAACTAAAATCCAAGAAAGACAGGTTCGGCTAGAAAAGTTTTGATTTTGAGAAAACACACACAAAACGCTGTCCTCATCCTAGAAGTTATCAGTGACAGTACTAAGATGGTATATGATGCCGAACTAAATGTTTAAAATGAATTATGAACCTCAATCCAAGCAGCAATTGACAGATTCAAACGCTACTCAAGAAACAATATCACGTGTTCCCCTAAACGAAAACCTAGATAACACCAAGGAGAAGCTCAAAAACAGTCTAACGACCAGTAGACCATGTTAGGGTTTCGATCCTCATATGGATCTCCTTGGCTACCCTTCAAAGCACCAAAGCTCACGCGCCCAAAAAAACCTAAATCCAATAGTACGCCCAGTGCGACCTAATCAAGCCTTCCAAACGCAGAATTTTTTTCCCTCACTCATGACCTCCTCCTGGCATGTAAAATCCAAAGAAGAAACGCAACTTCACAATAACCTGCGACGCTCTATCTTAATTTCAGTTCGATGCTTCCGACCAAATACATCGAATTCCTACATAGAGAGAGCCAGAGAGATAAAGATCGAAGAATACCATTCGAATGTAAGGGTTGTCACCGAGGCAGGACTCGCAGATGATGGGGAAATCGGAGCGTTCCCATCCATCGGCCTGGGCGTCCCGCAGCAGCCGGTGCGCCATGGAGATCGATTCAGACGACGAGGCGGACAAAAAGAGTGACGCCAGGGCAGCGGATGCCCTTGACCACCTTTTTATAGTAACACAACTTAACACCGCTTAACAGATTTTCCCCATCTTTTCCTAATAAAAATTCTCACAGTTTGCTTTTTATAAAAATAATAAATTAAATCACCTTTTTTTTAAAAAAAAAAAATCTCCAATTCTAAAGAGTAAAGATTAACAATTTAGATAATTTTTTTCAAGTCCACCATCAAATATGGGCAGGTTATTTGGGCTTTATTATGGGTTGACTGTTTGGGCTTAGGGCCAGTAAATGGGCCGAATATTAGGGTTTTGGGGGATGTTTTGGTTGGTCATCGGCGGCGGCGCACGTCGCAGTTGCAAACTGCTGTTGCGGGGTTCCCGATCGAACCGGAGGCAGAGGCGGAAGAGGCGTTGCGGTTTGTTCTTCCTCCGCTCAGATTCTTCTCCGCCGCCTTTTCAGGCTTGGTGTATCACCAGCTCATCGTCTTCTTCTTTTTTTGCGGTTAGGGGGAATGCTGGGATAGTTGCAGGACTACTGCAGACGACGAAATAACTTCTCCGGGTTTTCTGTCCTCTCTCTTTTACTCGCTTTCCCAAAGTGTCTGTTTTTTGTTCAAACAAGTTAGTCCTGAAATTTTCCGCATCTCTCTGGTGTAAGATTTACTTCTCTTTCTGCTGTTTTTTTTACTTTGATTTTGGTTTGACTTTAGGGTTTCGATACTGCTTCTCATCACGCCAAAGTTCTGATGGCGAACGTTCATCATCTTCTTATATGTTGAATCGTAGAAATTGGAATGCATATTTAATGATGTTATTTTGTGCAACTTTCATTGATGCAAATCCTAAAGCCTTTTTTTATTTGAACATTCGTTGTGGCTATCTCTAAGCTTTTACCTGCTAGGCTAGGCTAGGCTCTAAGCTTTTTTCTGAGTTTAAATAGATTTTGCAGTCACTGAAGCGATTGTCATCGATAAGTTTCGAACATTTAAATATTTCTTATTTTCTCAAATTTTGATAATTAAAGTTGTTCGTTTCTGAATACACTTATAAACTTAAATTAACCACAATTTATAGTGTCCGATGGTGTTGCATATTCTTTTGCATGAAGAATTTGTTCGAACCCTTCAACCCCTAACATATGTGTGCTCAAGCCAAACAGTGGCCTAGTTGATTGTTGTTGCTTTGTGTTATGAGATCATTTTATGGAAGACAATCACCCTATATTTACGCCATTATCAAGACTGCTAAGTTGTCAGTTTATTGTTAATTGAATTTGACCTTAGTTCTATCAACTTCTTTAATAAGGTAAAGGTTGGTAACTTTTTTGTTTCGAGTCTGGAAGCTACTATGTTTGCATGCCATCTTCTGCATAGTCATCTTCGTCATGCCGGATTAGCAAGTAGGAATGCATGTATTGGTGGATAATAAGGAATTTCTGTTTCTAGATGTTTACAGTTTCTTAGCCTACGCCATTTTGGCTATTAACTGAAATCTTAAACTCTGTAGGTAGTTTTTGTTTAAGTTAGAAGAAGATGGTTGTCAGAATCCGTCTTTCCAGGTTTGGTTGTAAGAACAAGCCTTTCTATCGAATTGTGGCTGCTGACAGTCGCTTTAAGAGAGATGGGAGACATCTTGAAATTTTGGGCTATTACAACCCTTTGCCAGGTCCGTTGGTATTTTACTATATATATGAATTGCTCAATTATCAATGTAATTTAGGCTTTCTTGTTCTCAATTTGGTATTAGAACCATTGCAGTTGGTTCAAATTCGACAGTTGAAATTTCTTGTTAGATGATGTTGCAGGTCTGATGTAATGTGGTAGCTCTTCCCTTTTGCTCCCAGCCACTTTTATCTCTTACTATTGTCCACCACAAAAGAAGGTCACAAGTGTTGGAGTTGCGCTAGAGTCACAGTTTGAGTAGGCTTTCTTAGTCGTGCACTGCACCTTGTTAATGCCTTCTTTGCAAGCCAGACGTCCACAACTCCTAAGTCATAGTGATTTACCTCCTCTGTGTTAGTCCTGGGGTGGCTGGCGAGGGCGTTGGAGTGAGCGGTTCGCCTTTTGCCACATTATCACTTCACTCTGCCATCAATGACCTCCTATTTCTTTGCCTTCAGAACAAGGGTCTTGAATAGCTCAGGCCACATATGCAGTTGCTTCGACAGATTTGGAAGGGGACCACATAGCAGGCCCTAAGTGATTTATTTTAATTAGGCAGCTAATGTTTACTTATTTTTGTACCTCTTTTTTGTGTTTTTTTGGCCTATTAGCTATCTTACTGGTTGTGAATATGTTTAACAGGGCAAGACGGTGGTAAGAGGATGGGAGTGAATTTTGATAAAGTGAAGTAAGTGATCATTTCATTATCCTGCTATGATCCAGTCTTTTCTTCTGTAATGTGTTTTTGGACCAAGTATCTTTTTATCTTTGAATGGTCCACTGCGTGATGGCATTTGTATCTATTACTCCTTTATTCTGTTTTACCCCATGGTCACATATGCCATCTTTGGTGAACTAAATAATCTATTACTATGATTTTTTTTGTGAACCTGTACATTATTTGATATGAGGGTATGCCCCTGTTTTATCTACTTTAAAAGAGAGGAAATAAGGAAAAATGACAGAAAGCCAAACTAGTCCTTCGAATTTGCCATTCCTATGAAGTGCGGGATTAAATCATTCTTTTCAATAATTTCCTCTCCCCTTTTGCCCACTCTTGGAATGGGCCAAAAGTGGAGAAAAGAGCTTCAAAGTGTTTTTTTTCTCCCCCTTTTCCTTCTTCTAGTATTTCTTTTAATGAATGACCTTTATGTGACTCCTCTGTAGGTGCCATTTTGTTATCTTCTAAATTTCTCCAGAGAAGAGTTCTTTCAGAATTTAGTGACCTAACATCGATGGGGGCATGCTATTGTTTCTGTCAACCGGGACACTTGTATTATTTCCTACCAAATGCTAGATTAACATATTTCGCCATTATTTGATTTTTCAAGGATAATTTACTATTAGTTTGTCTACATTGTGATTTTAAAGCCAGTTAAAATTTTCTGATGCCAATCGGTTTATGGTCCACTGGCCTTCATAATTTTATTATTTGGTTTGAAATGCATAGTTCTGCATGTTCTTGCTTAAAGCAGCAAGACATCTTTTCTCAAACTGATTTCTCTGATTTCTTTCCTCTGTTTATTTAGGTATTGGTTATCCGTTGGTGCCCAGCCTTCAGACCCAGTCCAAAGAATCCTCTTTCGAGCGGGGATCCTACCACCACCAGCAATGGTTGCTATGTCTCGTAAAGGGGGGCCACGTGATACCCGACCCATTGATCCAATGAGCGGCCGATATCCCACTCCTGACGATTCTGAAACAATTGAACCAGATGACAGTGACACCGAAGAGAATGAATCAGCTGCTAAGGAAAATGCATAATTGTTTGTTAGTGAAGATGAAGACAATGATAGTGTCCCATTGGAATGCTTTCAAAAGCCTCATTTCGAACAAACCAATAAGCTATGCCGAACTCAACTTTCTTGAAGTACAGACGACACAAGGCTTGAAAGCCAGAAGATGAGATCAAATTCCTTTCTTGATAGCCTATCCATGCAACAGTGACTTGTTTGTGTGCTGTTGCTATAAACCTACAAACTACTTTTGGCTTTTTGATTGCATGATCAAAAACGTCCTGCATACAATATTATGTTTCTTGATGCTCAATGGCGACATATTCAAGTGATCAGATTTTGTTCTTTGGGTCCGAAAAGGATGGCCTTTTGCAACCCTACAAGCATAAGAGTATTGCCAGTAGATGCCTTACTGATGCTTTCTGTTGGATAAGCACTTGATGCTTTGCCTCCAAAACGGAGTGAGTGTGCTTCTTAAGTCGTATTAAACAATTGTAAAAGAAACACAAACTAATAGCTGTTGTATCTCATAGCACATTATGTATCGATGCAGGGATCAAATTCTTTGAATAACACACAAGGTATTGCTTCCTATTGAGGCCACCCAAATCAGGCAATCTCAAAAAGCCTTGCTCTGTTCTTCCCATCCTCCTCTCTCTCCAACTTGCAGTTCCCAACATTTAAAACTCGTTCCACCCCCCTCAATGCCTCCCCCTTTTTTTCACCTATGGAATCATCAACCGCCTGCAAGGTGCTCGCCGTAATGACTGTGCTAACTCTCCTCTTTCGGCTCTCATCGAGTGCCTGTAGCTTCACCGTCCACAACAACTGTCCTCACACGATCTGGCCGGGGACATTGGCCGGCGCCGGCACGCCTGAACTCCCAACGACCGGGTTCCGGCTTGACTCGGGGCAGACGGCGCGGATACGAGCGGGCCCGGGGTGGTCGGGGCGTTTGTGGGCGAGGACGGGGTGCCAGTTCGATGACACCGGAAACGGCACGTGCCTTACCGGGGACTGCGGCGGCCAGTTGGAGTGCCGCGGTGCCGGGGCCGTCCCGCCGGTGACGTTGTTCGAGATCACACTCGGCAACGGGCTCGACGACGACGACGACTTCTACGACGTGAGCCTCGTCGACGGGTACAATTTACCCGTCGTGGCCGCGCCGAGGGTGCTGCATGGGGCATGCAACGCCACGGGATGCCTGGCCGATCTCAACGCCGGTACCAAGAACATTCAAACTCAATTCGCTAAATCCGCCCGAACCAAACATCAACAAAATTCGCCCCCCTCCTCTGGATTTGGTTTTCAGGGTGCCCAAAGGAGCTGCAAGTGGACGGAGTTGCCGGCGGCGGGGTGGTGGCGTGCAAGAGCGCATGCGAGGCGTTCGGACTGGACGAGTACTGCTGCAGCGGCGAGTTCGCCAGTGCCAACACCTGCAAACCCTCGCCCTACTCGAGCATCTTCAAAGCCGCATGCCCGAGGGCCTACAGCTACGCGTTTGACGACGGCACGAGCACCTTCACCTGCAAGGCTTACGACTACACCATCATCTTCTGCCCTGACCTCAACAGGTCGATCACTTCTCTGTTCAATTTCTAGCAACGTTAATTCTGAACTAAAAATGAATCTGCTGTGCAGAATAAGGAGCTCACACAATTACTACACAGGCCAACCTGATCAGGGAGGAAAAGGATTTGGCGGCGGTGATGAAGCTGAAGAACCAGACGAGAACACACCATCATCCTGTGCGGGCAACTTATCGTCGTCTCATCTCCTCTTCCTTCCCCTGTTCTTTCTTCTTCTTCTTCTGCTTCTTCTCAAGGAGTATGAACTTCGACTGAGATCATAATGAGACGAGATGTTTCACTGCGACCTTGACTTTAAATTATTGTAAATATCAGTATTAAATAGGCATTTAAAAATTAGTTTAAAAATTAAAAATAGCGTTGACTGAAAGGAGCCATTAAAGGTGCTTTGGCCTCCGTTTGGTTCTTACTCGCTTTCGAAATCCGCGCTCATCGGCTTTATTTCTAAATAAAAAAAAATATAGAAAAAGAAAATAAAACCCAACCCTCCGCTCCTTTAATCGGCGGTGTATCCAAAGCGTACTGCTATTGGTCCTCTCCTCCGCGTGCCGGAGCGGCTCGTCATTCCATCGGCTTCCCTCGCTGGCTCCTGCTCCAACGCCGTGGATCTAGACTTCCATCGCTATCCCTCCGCCTCCTCCTCCTCCTCCTCCAGTGCCGTGGATCTAGACTTCGTAGCACTCGTCAATCTCAACCTCTGCGATCTCGCCGCCGATCCTGTTGTAGCGGGCGACCGCCGCCTCCTCTTGTTGCTGTCGCTATCTGTTTTTTTTTTTTTTTTTCTTTAGAAGTTTTTTTTAGTGTTTTCCGGGAGAAAAGAAGGGATCTTGTTGGGTTGTAGTTTCGGAAGCTATTTTCTTTGACGATCTTCCGTCTTCTTGAGGGGGATTCAATGGCATTCCTTAAAGCGAGAAGATTTGCCATTCCTCGCTTTGGTAAGCTCACGGGAAGAGAAGATCCGGATCGCGAGCGTGATCAGTTGTCGGAGTCAAAAGAAGAGACGTTGGACGCAATGCCGGAGCCTACCGCGGCCGCTGGTCCTGCTTCGGATGGGGACGAGGGTGAGGACGACGATGATTTTATCACGAATGAGGTGAAGCGGCGGCTGGAGCAGCTGAGGAAGAACAGCTTCTTGGTTCTTATACCGGAAGAAGAGTACCCGGAGGAAGAGGAGGAAGATGAGGAGAGTAGCTCGAGTGGGTGGAGGGAGTCGGACATGGGTGATGCTTATCCAAGTTATGGGTTTGATAAAATGCACGATGAGTACACTCAGAGGATGCTGTTCTTCGACAAATGCATCGCCAAACATCTCAAAGAAGCTGGTATGGCATTAGGTAATGCTGAATTGACTTTGGATTCTTACACTTTCTAGACTAAATTTTAATGCTATTTTGTAAGATCTACTTCTATCTCATTGGTTGATCATATAATTGAACTCATTCCCTTGTTCCAACAGACCATATTCACCATGAATATTCACTGTGGTACTTCATAAAATTTTGAACCTTAAACTCAGTTTACCATTTGCAGATATCAGATTTTGTATTTAAATTTGATCTGATAAATCTTTAAGTAGTTCTTATTGGTTTCCCTCGATATACGATCACATATTACGATGACACTTTGATGCTGTTGTGAATTTCTCCACATTTACATTGAACTAAATACCTGTTGTTTCAGAATCTTTGGGTATGCCAAACCAGTCTCCAAGACCTATGTCAAAGAAAATAGCTTTGGGCCTCCGCAACATCTCTTTAAAGAAGCAAGATGAACACACAGAGGAATGTGAGCACCTGCAGCAACTGGTTCAAGATGATCCGTGCCAAAATTTAGAAGCTGCCTATGCTGCTCAAGTTTCGTTAAGTTGGGAAGCACTTCATTGTCAGTACTTACAACTCAACCAGAGGATATTGATGCAATCTGAGCATTTTGGCTCCTATGGCAATGCTGCACAAGCATTTCAGCAGTTCCAAGTATTATTGCAGAGATTTATTGAGAATGAACCTTTTGACCAAGGATCCAGAGTGGATATTTATGCCAACTCTCGGAGTTTGCAATCTAAGTTTCTTCAAGTCCCAAATTTCCTAGGTAATAGGTAACCAATGATCAAAGTATGTTATGTCTTTTTCTATTAAAGTCATCACTTCTGTGATCTGCTTTACTAGATCAGTGATAAATACTATATGCATGACTTACCATGGTGGTTATTATGACATCAGATTTAAGGATAATTCTACCATATGTCTGACATGTTAATTCTAACGTAACATTTGCCCTTCTATTTTGTTAAGTTATAATGTACAGTTTTTTATAAAACAATTGCATCTCTGTGGTGGTTATTAAATTGTTGCATCCATATTTCTCTGATTCACCACCTAGCTGGATGAGTATCAGCTAGCAAACTTCATAAAATTAGCATCGACTTGAATAGTTGAGTGTCAAAGTTGTATAATAGTGTCTTTTGCTATTTGTTGTGTTTTCAGAATATGAAGAACATCACATGTATAACTGTAACCTTTTCTATTTACTGGTTTGTTCTTCTTCTTCTTCTTCTTCTTCTTCTTATTATTATTATTTTCAGGTTTGGAAAAGAAAGAAAATGTGGATTATTATTTGGATGAGCCAGTTCTGGCTACGGAACTCATTAAGATAATTGGGGATTCAATCTTAACATTCCTCCACTTTCTGAATATAGACAAGAAAAAAACTAGCAGTTTCTTTTGGGCTCATAGCCCTAAAGGCTCCCTTCAACAAGTTCGAGCCTCACTTGAAAAGGTATGCCAGATGAAGAAGATTCTTTAGCGAAAAAAAAAACCTTGAACTATTGAACTTTTTAAGTGTTTTCTTTTGCTATCATGTTTTCTTTTCAGCCTCTGTACAATTCGTTCATAAAAAAACACTTTAGCATGCTTATCTACCTCTAATGCTTCCATTCTTCTCAGTTACTGATCAAGTAAGAGGCTCTCCATGATGCATTCTGAATTTGCCAGCTCCAAGTATATTAGTAGAGTTTTTTCCCCCAACAAATCAAGCTGTAGAACATGAATTGCCTTCCACATCTACAATTTGCATGTGTGATAGCATATGCTATATGCCATGTCACCATGGTTAATTTTAATACTCAAGTTACATGTATGCCATTCTTCGCAAACTAAAATTCCCTTTTGGCTGTTTGGCATATTTTAGTATTTGCATGCCACCATATTTAGTTATGGTAGATGAAGAACCTGGGCTTGTCATAGATCCATCTAATCTCATGTATCCGTCTCGATTGAGCTGCATACGGTAATTTGGTAATCAATTCCTGTCAATGCAGAAGGAGATGAAAGTAAAGGAGCTGTTTAAAAGGAAGAGAGCATGGAAGAAGAAAGCTTGGCCCTCGACCATGGAAGAAGTGGAGTTGCTATTCGCTCTAATTGACATCAAAGTCATTTCGAGGGTTCTCAGGATGGTGCATCTCAGCAAGGAGCAGTTGTTATGGTGCGAAGAAAAGATGAGCAAGCTTGTTCTTTCAGACAATAAATTATGCAGAGATGCTTCTCCACTCCTCTTTCCATGTTGACTGATGAACATTTCAATTCTCTTTTCTTCACTGGATCTCTTTTGAGACTATAAACTATCGCTACCTGATCTTTACTATGTACAGGTAGATGACGTCTATTGCTGCTGTAGCATCCCTCTGAATTGTCGATATTGTATGAAATCTTGTTCATTCCTCTGTGCACTTGCTTACCAAGTATAAGAGATAGTAGGCACCACATGCTATTCTAAGCGGTTGGTTGGCAGCTCAAATCTAGTTCAAAAGTTATTATATATATGTTTGCACGGTGTTGCAGTCTAATTTGATTTGACTTACTTGTAGAGTGCACAGAAGAAAGAACTTTTAAAATACAAGCTACACTCTTCATAAATTTTTAAGATAAAAAGTTTAGCCTTTGAGTTTTCATGCTTCTACGACAAGTTAAACATAAAATTAAAGATGTTAATCATAAAGGTTATCTTGCTGGTGAAAGTAATCAACACAGATGTTACCAGCGAAGTCTGACAAGATCCATACAAAACAAATTCAGATAATCGAAACTACATGATACTGTGATAATAATATAGAATTGACTTCACACAGGCAATATAGCTGATAGGCAAAGTTTGGTGTGCAAATCTTGTTTCACGTACAAGTTTACTCCCTTGAAAAATAACAAATATAACATCTGCAATGTTACTGGTTCCTCAAAAACTCAAAATAGTATGACTAAAATGTACTCAGTAGTCATGGGTTCAAGTTTCCTCCTTCAGTCACAAACTATTGAAGGCAGATTTACGTCCTACAAAGGCGAAAATTAGGAGGTTAGTATAATCTCAAATACACTATGCAAGAAAACAATGAAAAAAGGGACAATGCTCAGATGAAAGCAATGCTATTTAACCCCTTGGCACAGACACAAGACCCAACAATGACAAGCACTTTTGATGAATTGATAAAAGGATTAGGATTCAAATCTCGATGAATATTCTGAAGATCGCCCTTTAAATGTGCATAAACAATGCTCTGGATTTATCCGATAAGTGAATCGGAGGAAAAGGCCTTCAACCTCCAGATTAATCGGGCAAAGCCCAAACACCTAGATTATAAAATAAAAAATAAAAAATAAAAACAATGACAATATCATTAAAAAATTTTAGACATGATATCAATAACTATCAATATTAGAAATATCTCATAACATTGAAACATTAGACATGATAGTAACACTAATTAAAACATTAGATCATACTGACATTATATTAGAGATCATAAATATATTGTGTCATGCATAGTTAATAATCTGATAATATAATACGAAGTTCCATGATTCTTAGAGATTTTTCAAAATCTTTTGGTCCCCATTCATTAAATAAACTTGTTTTGTTCTTTTTATTTAATTTTTTTCTCACTAATTCAGTCCCCTCCAATCCTACTAATCCAATAAAACAGATACTGGAATGTTAAATATCCATACTGATATGGACAGCCATGATATGATCCTCAGTTAATCCATATTTCAATAATATACATACAGTTATAAAACACATATCTTGGTAAAATGTTAACTGATGTTAAAGGACAGTAGCATAGGACAAAAGAAAATTATTCAAAAACCTCATAAACTTATGTTCAATGATTATAAAGCATAAAGTTCTTAAGAAAATATCCATCTATGCCCCACAATCAACAAATGACATCAACAACGACCACAATCAGTTGACGAAGTAAGAAAATAAAAATAAATCTGTCCTTGGTTGACGAGAGCAAATAATTTTCCAAATAGGAACATCCCAAAGCACCTAGTTATTAAGAGACATCAAAACTAGAAATTATGTTGTACGCTACTATGCCAGTCTGTACATAAAGCAGTTCTTTAATTGGAAAATGAAGCAATAACAAAAAGAAGTTAGTTTCTAGCATTGCCTTCAAATGATGCAACAACATGAGAAACATAATTGTAGAATTTATAATTCAAAAATATAATTATTAGAAAGGAGCAAATGAGAAACAAGTTATACAAACCTACATGATCACAAATCAGCAGCAGCAGACCATAAGCATACTGATGTAGATATCATTCAAACAAACATTGCAAGCTCTGGTCGGCTATACAAATTATTTCCGTCATCTTCTAGTGTGGGATAAGCAGCTACTAGAGCATCCTGGGATCCAATGTAAAGTGAATTGTAGATTTTCCAGTAGACCTCCCTAACTTTCCTTGCAGGGTGAAATAAGCCCTGAAGGCAGTAATTCAGAATAACAGCTGCACCAAGTGCAACTCTCATCCCTTCAACAGCTTCCATTACAGCATTAATAACATGAGGAGAAGTCTCGAAAATGTTGGGCCAGACATAATTAAGCAAATGAACAAGTGCATCCTCACAACCCAAACCTGCAACTCCCAAAGCCATGTGTTTAACAGCAGAAGCAGCAGTCTGACGATGAACCAGATCCCTGTCCATCAAAGCATCCTCCAACAGTGGTGTAACAGCATATATATAGTCTTTACCCATCTCACCTATGTACTCAAAGAGGAATGAGAGAGATTTAAGAACACCATTCTGCACATTCAACTCAGGAACACGATACTCATTCATAAGAGCTGGCAGAACCGTAAAAGGAGAGCATGTTTCAGCAACTATAGCAATAGCCACGGTAGTGCATACACGATTTTGACGCTCTTGCACTTTCAAATTGTTCAAAAGTGTTGCAAGAACATCTTGGGGCCCAATTGCCTTGGCAATATAACCAAAAGTGTTAACAGTAGCTCTTCTGATCCCCTTCTTGTGAGCCTTCAACATCTCAAGGAGCTCAAAACAAATCCTCATCCACTCCCTAGCTGGCACAAATTCTGCTCCTCGATCTGCAATTCTGCCAACAAGGTCAATGCAATTCTCCTGCACCTTCTCATGTCTATTCTTCAAGATTGGTGTCAGACGAGGAAGTAGATCCTTAATAGGTGGTGTCATCTTGGTCATACCAATGACATTGACTATAGCTTTAAGTGCTCCCAGGATGGAACCTAAGACTTCAGGGTATTCTTCTCCCAGATACTCGTACAGGACAACACCCAGATGACCCATCAGTTGCTCTTCCTTGCACTGCTTCATGATAATGGCAATCCGTGATATCAGGTCTGCAGCTTGCTGCCTAACTTTGGCACTCTTGTTGTTCAAACGCCACTTTATGGTACCACAAATCTGGGGAAGATAAGGCTTGACCTTCTGGCCTAAAGCATTAACCACTGCACCAAATCCATTAAGCATAACATTTGCATCATCACTCGTCTGCTCCTGGAAGGCATACAAGATCCCATCTATAAGAAGTTCTTCTAATCTAGCATCAATATCTGATGCACCTAGGTTAGCCACCACCTTTTCAATTGTCTCCATCACCATACGCCTATAAGGTTCACTCTCATCTTTGAGATCCTCCACTATCCTTCCTACAATATCTGCCACACCAACTTTATTTGCAATTTCTACAGTTGTCTCCACAAGCTGCTTGTAGTTCCTGCGGTCAAGTGCCATCCTCCTAACCCAGAAATTCCTGAAAAACTCAGGAAGAATATCATTGCGGATATAGTCAGCCTCTACCCCTTCTGTACTGACACACTGCTTGACAACTTTTAGCACAATCTTCTTCATTTCTTCATCAGGTGACTGGAACTCACGGATAAGGATAATCATTACTTCTTTAGTATAATAACTGGCATAAACAGCATCCATCAGAGGGATAATAAAACCAATTGCCTTCAGGAAGGCAGCAAGAACCTTTCCACGATGAGATCTGATACCCTTCCATAAAGGTTTCAACACTGAATCAAAGCTTTCAATACCATATGGAGCAGATGCTTCCGCAAGTGCTGCTAGCGATAAGGCAGTAATTGTTCTCACTTTTTGGTTCTCATCACTAAGACCATGCTCTATAATTTCCACTAGAGACCTAAGATGTGGCAACACAGCACATCCCATTAGAATTGCAATCTGCTGGAGAATCTTAATCCCCGTGTGCCGTGCTTGCCAAGATTTCTTACTCTGACAAACAGCCTTCAGAAACGGTAACAAAGCAGGAATTCCCAAAGCAGACGCTACCACACTGAAAGCTCGTGCTGTTGTATTCCTCACATACTCATCAATGTTATCAATATCAGGCCTCATGGCAGCAATCATAGTTGCAAGACCAGCTGCTTTACTGAGGTTGGAGATTATCTCTCTTCCTTCAGCACGGGCATAATAATCCTCATCAATTAGAAGAGGCTCTATAACCACAAGAATCTTATGAACAAAAGGCCTGACCAGTTCATCCAACTTATATAGAACCCTGTCAATAACTTTTACCAGAAGATGGCGCTCTTGATCTTCAAGAGTAGGTTGCATGAGCAAAGGCAAGATCTTGTTGAACAGTGGACCAGCTCCAAACTCTCTGGCCTTATCAGTAAGTTGTCGCAAGGCTGTTTTCCTCTGTGGTGGAGTACCATTCTTCACCTTCAGCAATAGCTTCATGATCTTTCTTTCCTTCTGCTCTTCAGGAGAAAGCTGTTCCTCCTCTTCTTCATTCAGTAGAGCCCCAAAGTATTGGTAATCCTCTTGTTTCATGAACGGCAAACCCCCAGGTACCTCCTTTGGGACATCAAACTGTTGCCCACGATTCTCTTCTGGTATCGAATAAAGTGGTGTACCCATTGGAGTAGGAGTAGCTAAGAGCTTCCTTGCGGGAGTCCTGATGGGAACATAGGATGCAGGCGGATTCAATATCTTGTACCCTTCCTGTGGGAACATAGCATCCAGCTCCTCATCTGTCAGTGGTCTATTTCTCTCTTCAATGTCCCTCTCCCACCGCAACAGATTAAACTGTTCCGGAGTCATAGCACCTCGAAGGTTTATTGCACCAGGTGTCGGAGTCGCAAGATCAACACCACCAACAGGAGTGACACCAGGAGTGAATGCTGCAGCAGGAGTCGCAGCGCCAGGTAACGGCGTGGCACTGCCCATGGTTGCAGGAGTCTCATCCCACCTTGACCTTTGGCGCTTAGGCGTTGGTGTTGCAAGCCCAGCAAGCTTGGGAGTAGCATCCCATGTCATACCGGCTGGCGTAGCACCAGGGGTGACACCACCTGCGGCAGGAGTAGCATCGGCATCAGCAAGTCTCCCAGGAGTAGGAGTTTCATCCCATCTGTTTCTGCGTGAGATAGAGGGTGTCGCATCCGCAACCCTCCCCGGAGTCGGTGTTGCATCCCACCGCCCAATCCCAGGGGTGGAATCGGGAGCATCCCAGTCCGATGACACCGAACTTGGCTTTGCCTTCTTGGCAGCGCCTCCATCAGCCTCCTGGGATTGGTCCCACCTGTTCCTCCTCTTCTGCGCCGTAGGGGCTGGCTCAGCAACAGCCTTCTCCTTCTCCTCCTCCTTCTTCTTAGCGATCTCCTTCAAAATGTCCTCTTTCTGTCGCTGCAAGGCCTGCTCCCGCATCACATCTGCATACGTCCTAACTGCGGGGTCTGGCGTAGCTTCCCCGGAGGCAAATGGATCGTTCCTATCAGGTGAAATGATCCTCTGAAGCCTCCGGCGCCGGTAGTCATCCTCCCGGTCGATGATCCGCTGCGGCTTCTTGAACCCCGAATCTTCGTCGCCATCCGACACCTTGGGGATCTCCTTGAGAGACTTGGGGCCGGTGTAGGAGGCCATCCGGCGGGCTAACTCGCGGCTGTCTCCGTCCTGCTCCTCCTCCTCGTCGTTGACGGCTATGGAGCGCTCGTAGCCCTCGAAACGGTCGGGGCCCCCGCCGTAAAGGTCGGAGTCGAAGGTGACGGAGGTGAGCATAGCAACATCTTCCATCTTCCGTCGCTCCTCCTGCGCCTTGGCGATCTCCGCGTCCAAATTATCCATCGGAGTCGATCTATCGAAGACTGAAGCAGAGAAGGAGCCCGAAACGAGATCGAGAGGATTTGGGAGGCCAATAGACCACCTTTCTAGGGTTTTGGATAGACCGAAGCCAAGATTTGGGAATGGGACCGCTGACTGCGATGATATTTTAAATTTATTATTCCATTATTAAAATGCTTTTTAATATAATTTAATAGTAATTTAAAATTAGAAAAAAAAATCTTAAAATGATAATGGATTTCGTGAGGCCCATTTCAAAAGCCCAAAGCATGGGCTCCCGTTCTGGAGAATTCCAGAGAGGGCTGGAAGGACACGCGGCAGATTCCCACCGTCGCACTTATAATCCATCAATCGCGGAGAAGCGCCCCCACTCTTGTGGCTAGGAGCAGCAACGGAGGCCCTGAGCAAGGAGTAGCGTTCCAGTGGGATCTTGATTCGGTTGGCGGAAGATTAGGAGATCGACGGAGACCGGTAGCATGGCGCAGCTCTGCCGCATGAAGACGAAGCGTAAGGACTTGGAGGAGGCGTGCGACGAGTTTATGGAGTTCTCGCTCTCCTCCCCGGCGAGAAAGATACGGAGATTGGTAGGCAGACTCATCCTGAATTCGAACTTCGTGTCTCTTCCCTTTTATTGTCGAGCGCGGACGCTTGTTCCTTGATTTAGTACTCGAATCGTGGCGATCTTTTGAGTTTGGGATAGTTGGAAGAATTTTGATGGGGATTTCGAAGAGCCGTTGCGTGTTCAATTCTCTATTTTCAGATTTGGTTTATTCGAAACAGAGGAAGTTTGGTGTAGGAAACAAAACATTAAAAATCAATTTCGAATCCTTCCTAAGCTTTGGCTCCGATTTAGTTCTCCGTTTCTTGGTGCCTTTTACATAGTTTCCTGAACAGTTGATCTTCCCTGGATGTTACAGAAATCATTTTTATGTATAATTTTAGCTGAAATCTTCTGAAATAACTGCGGATCTCAAGTTCGTGTTCTTATTTTTTCTGAAGGATCCCGATGAGTTTTCACCGATCGTGGAAGAGGTTCAAACATCATCCGCTATGGAATTTGATGAATCAGTTTCTAGTGTTACCGGCGACGATTTCCTGCCGAATTCGGAATCCTTGCACAAGGACGACTCGCCTCCGTATCCTTCCAACGACGAGAGAGCAATCGTTCTCTACAAGCCCGTGGAGTCACCCATATTCTTGTCCCCTGGTTCATCTAATCTGTCTCTTCGCGTCACCTCAGGCTTAATCCATGCTCTCAAGAGTAAGCCCTCGGAAAAAAAAAATAATAAGGGGGACTTCTCGCAATGCGTTTCCTCATTTGACTCCTCTTCATGTTGCCATTCTTGCTTGTAGATCAAGTTTTCAAGCCAGGGAATCAGAGGTTTCATGCGGAGGATGAGACGGAAGCTGCTGATTCCAGCTCTTTGGCTCTTGTACCATGGGCGCCATCCCAAGCTGCCATGTCCACGGAAGAAGCTGAAGCTACGTCCATGGAAGTTGAGGAGGAGGTGAGGCAAGTGACTGGATATGGCGCAGGAGGTGAAGGACTCCGGCAGCTGCCGCAGCACTGCATGATCACTCAGTTCCTTCCGAACACCTCCAATCCCGTAATGTGGTCGTGGTGAGGAAGGAGAAGAGATCCACAGAAATGATCGTCTCAAATTGCAATGGCATTCTACTTCAAATTTGCTCTTTGTATTGCTCTTTGTATTGCTCTTGTCGCTCATGAACAAGAGCTTTATCGGCCGCTGAGTGTTGGTAGTTGCCGCGCCGCTGACCATGAATAAATAAATGCTTTTATAATATTTTTTTTAAAAATATTTTAGGTGGATAATATATTATATTTTATTATTTTATTTTTATATTTTTGTTAACGAGTGGATCACGGCGGGACAGTGTGTTGCTGGGCCCTGCTCGGGCCCATCCTGGCCAGTTTACAGTCCAGCTCAGTTCGCCGGATCAAAACTTGGATTTGGAGTGGTCCATGGCATCGTTTCATCGACCGTGGGACTCTGATTTGGGCCGACTCACCATATGTGCCAGTGATTTGTGCCGACTCACCATATCTGCCAGCAATCACTGCATTATCTACCCGCCTGCGTCGGGTAAATTGCGGTACGTTCATTGCTGCCCTATCGCAACGAATCACGATGTAGGTAGACCCGTGAGTATATTTTTCGGTGACAGCACTGTTACAGTGAAAGCCGTTTGTCCATCCTCCCTGTCATCGAAGAAGGCAAGCAAACGCGCACACAGTATAAGGAAAGGCCAAAAAAGGAAAGAGAGGGTTGTTTTCTTTTCTCTCTCCCCCTAAATATCTGCATTCCTTCCATGTGCGAGGAGTGGATGAGGCCTCTGTGATTTGGAAATACCAGGTGATCCTTAGGTTTCTAATCTGAATCTTTTATGTACGATTTGAATGCGATTGTTTGATTTGGAAAAAGAAAAAAAACAAAAGAAAAGAGGAGCGACTTTTGGAATGTTTCTGTTTCATCAGATTGGATTCATCAGTTCCGTTCGCTGAGATTTTACCCTCATTAATACTGATGCATATCCTTGGCATAGCTTTATGTGAGTTTGTATAATCGTTTTGGCAATAAATCGAGTGCGTTAGACAGACAGATTCTGTATGCCGATAAATCGTGTTTCTTCTCATTTGCCTTAGGCGTAGTTCATGATCTGGTAATAGTGTACATGATTAACGATTTGAATGTATCCTAATTTGTTCAACAGAATTGAATTAGTGTTTAGATAAATGCAAACGAGTCTATGTCTTGGAGTTGAAAATAAAATAACTCAATAAAATGTTTTTTAGAACAGAGAAAATTTTGGGATATCCTAATTGGATCAACAGTTGCAGATGATACATCTTTCCGAGAGTTTCCACCTTACAAAAATTAGATGATATGTTGCATTCTAAAACACTTGAAAATTCTAACCTATAGCCTTTTTCTTAGTCCTCTTAATTTATCTTCCTTTCCTTTTTTGCTTGCCTTTCTTTTGGTGCCCTGATAGCTGTTTAATGTTTTTTTTGCCATCTCCTGTGTATATTTTTAAGACATTTCTGCTGATTAGTTAACAATTTCGTAGCTGTAGCAGGGATTAAGATGGTTGGTGTCTTCTTGATTTGATTGATGACTTTTAGTTGCTTCCTTTGTATATTTGATGTACTAGGATATCCACATTTGGCTTTTGAAAGCAAAAATAAGTATCGCAGAATCTACATTATCATACAAATTATTCAATGTAGCAGCACTATCAATGTGTTTGATTGAATTCTTCAGTTAGTATGAGTTACTTCTCAAGAAATGACCTGAGAAAAGAAAAATTATAGTCAGAAAAGAGGCTGTTGCTTGTTGACCATTTTTATATAGAGCCAAGCATTGAGTCCCTTCCAAGACATCTGATATAATCAGAATAATGCAACACATGTTAGCGTGACCCTTGCTCAAGGATGAAATGCTAAAATCAAGAGAGAGGTCAAGACAAAAAAAATTGTTATGCATTGACATAGACAGACACCGCTGGAACAAGCATGCTAATATACTCAATGTACCTGTGTTAATATGATGAGAAGCTATTCCTTCAGGAAGAATAGGATGGAGGGCTTCTTTATATATACTTGATGGATGGATGGAACATCCCTAGTTTTCATTATCTGTAATGGGTTAGGTGCTTAGGTATTGCAGAATATGTGAGATTTAAAACATAAAAAAGGAAGTGTGTGATTTATATAAAGGTTGGGCATTGTGCACTTGGCTGTTCCCATCTAACTTCTAAGATATAAAATACTCTTGCAATAGGCTGTGTATGTCGCAAATTTCATCTTCTTGTGTACCATGTTTAAACATCTCTAGTACAAGGCTGAAACCAAAAGGAGCTAGACTGTCTAAAATATTTGTACTTATCCCTTTGGATGTTGTTGTATGTTGTGTGCATATTAATAAATCACATTTAGATTAAAAAAAAAAAATTGAGTGCAAAATTAAATATATGCAATCCTACTGACAATATTTTTGTCAAGCAGGTTTTTGAAGGTGGCAACTCAAATGCAGTCACATTTGGAAGATTCTCCCCTTGGTCATAGATCCCCTGGATCTTCTGAAAGGGGTAAAAAAAGGCCATTGCATATGATTGATGCTGATCTAATGCATTGTGGCAATCAATCTATCAAAAGCCATTCAAAAGAACTGATGTTTTATGATCCTGGTACAAGTCACGATACACCTGTTGTTACTAATCACATTGAGAATCACATTCCCTTCAGAAACTTCTTGGCTCCAAATCCTTCCAGTCGTGCCTATTCATCAATCGGAACATTCACTATTCAATGTGCTTCATGTTTCAAATGGAGGATAATTCCAACAAAAGAAAAATATGAACAGATACGTGAAAAGATATTGGATGAATATTTTGTATGTGAACATGCTAGAGAATGGCGCCCCACTATCCAATGTGCAGATCCTGAAGACATATCTCAGGATGGCAGTAGAGTCTGGGCAATTGATAAACCAAACATTGCTCAGCCTCCTTCTGGTTGGGAAAGATTGCTTAGAATCAGAGGTGAAGGAGGCACAAAATTTGCAGATGTGTATGTCTTTGGATTTCCATGTCTTTCTTTCTCCTTTTATTTACTCTAACCAATTCATGCAGGATAAAAAATTGCTATTACTTAAACAATGCATTTTTTTGTTGTTCTGAAAATATTGTAGGTGCAGATGGATCTTTCTTATAATGAATTTGCTTTTTGGCTGAACTCAGTATTTATTGCAAAAGACTTGATCTCATAAATTTGTTTTTAAAACGTACAACTACTCCTATAATCTTGAGTCATCTAAATGGTCATTCTAAGTCGATGCATTTTAACCAACTTCAAGGTGCCAGGTGTTTATATGCTTTCCTTTTGCAGGTATTATACTGCTCCATCTGGAAAAAAGTTGCGGTCCATGGTTGAAGTTCAAAGGTGTGATCCAGTTTCTCAATCTTTAATTTTGCAATTATTCAATTTTTCTTTGTATATATTCATGCACATGAGTAGTTGTCTGTCCTTGCATGCATTACTTGTCCATGGTTCAAACAAAAGAGCTAATAGAAGATTATCAATAGTCTGATTACAACTAATAGAAGATTCAAGATTGTTCATTGTTGTTACATGGCTCAAACAAAGAGCTAATAGAAGATTATCAATAGTGGGATTTGATGTCATTGCTTATCATTGTGATATATGGTGAAGGTGGAAATGGATGCATTGTTTATGTCATATGTTGCTTCTTCATGTTGGTTAATTTATTTGAATCTTGCAGGTTTTTGGTTGAACATCCAGAGTATGCTAGACAAGGGGTAACTCTCTCTCAGTTTTCATTTCAGGCCCCAAGACCTCTTCAGGAGAACTATGTGAGGAAACGTCCGATACCTTTGATAAATTCTTCTGATGGCAGTGATCTTCTACTTCAACAGCTCCTTGAAGT
This sequence comes from Kaempferia galanga, assembly GCA_037974795.1. Lineage (NCBI taxonomy): Eukaryota > Viridiplantae > Streptophyta > Magnoliopsida > Zingiberales > Zingiberaceae > Kaempferia > Kaempferia galanga. The sequence goes on from JBBPFP010000002.1 coordinate 2,593,428, forward strand.
TGAAGTAGGTGAGGGCATACAATTTATTGTAATCAATGGTGGATCATGGTTTTTTTAAAGTGGGTTGCAACACTATCTAAACTACAATAACATCCAAGCCTTATCCCACTAGGTTTGGCTATATGGATCCTTTTACGACATTGGACTTTATCCCCTACTATGTCATCATTTATATTTAAATAAATTTTATCTTTTATTTTATTATTGCTAACTAAATTTTTGTTGGTTTTTCTCATTTGATATGCACATTTTTGTTGCTTAATTTTACATTTTTTGTTGGTCTAATTACATGTTTTTAATATCTTCAGCATGTTAGTCGAAATTTTTTCTCAAAAGGTGCACTATTTATAAAAATAAGAAATTTTATATGACTCACTAGTGTTTGTGTAATATTTTGAAAAAAAAAATAGAAAATCTCCATAATAAAATTAAAGCAATATAAATATAGTATATAAACAAAAGTCCTTTAAATTAATATAGAAGTTCAACTAAATAAGCAATAGTTCTACTTCATTTGGAAATAGGAGTAAACTGAGACGGAGTTCATTTTATTATATAATACAAATTAAAAGCCTAACTAAAATTAAATTGACCGTAATTTTAGTTTATTGAACCAAATTTTAAAGCATCGTTACCAGAATAATACTATACCAATGTCATGATGGTGTGTTGACACAGTGTCGGTGGCCACAGTTACGGAGGGAGTGATGAATTAACGAGTAGGAGGATGTAACTTATTTGGAGCTCTGTGTTGCCTGGCCTCACCTTACTAGAATTCGAGCATCATGGAAGCAACCTTAGCTAGTGATTACCTAGAGCTTCATGCCACCTCATCTTGCCGTGTCTAAGCTAGAGCATTATAGAAGAATTCTTCCTTCGTTATGCTTGTCCTTTTGCAAAATCATTGTAGAAGAAGATTACATCACATCTGTTTCATGTGTCAGTTGACCAAGGGAGCTATATGTTTCGATCGCGTCGACAGACCAAGAATGATTTTTTATCCTTGTATCAAATAACATACAAAGCGCGATGAGAAAATGAAATTTGTAAACAAAATCTTAATTTAAGGGCATATGAATTATTTCTATTAAGAAATACATGGAATGAAAGCCTCCATTATTCAAAGAGATTAATTGTAGACTATTAATGGTTAGTGGAATAGTTGCATTCTTAAGTTGTTGTTTGGTCATAATTTCTGAAAAAGCTGTTAACCTCTTTTCTATGGTAAAATGGAAGTTAATAATATATGAGATCAGAGAAAATATATTGGAGATTGAGGATAGAATGAGACGTGACTAAAAAAATGACATCATAAATTGAAATGTAGTGAGATAATAGTGAGATAATGGCATCAAGTCCGTCATATGAATTGATGCCCGTCATATGAATTGATGCCCGTCATATGAATTCGGTTCAACTTATTATTATTATTATTATTATTATTATTATTATTATTATTATTATTATTATTATTATTATTGTACTAAGACATATTATATTTTCTTGCATGTCATGTCTACTTGTAGGGAGGGAGCAGGGAAGATAGGAAGAGTTTTGGGAAGGGAAGAGGAAAGAAGAGAAATTAAACAAAATGACAAAAGTGACCTTAAGTTGTCATTCCTAAAACATGCATAATTAAATCGATTTCCCCACTTCTCTTCCAGCCACTTTTTTAAGAAACTGAAAGTGGGAAAAGAATCTCCAAGTTTAGACTTTTGTTGCCTTACTCTTTTCTACAAAAGTAGATAAGAAAATAATTCCTTCCTTCCATCCTTTCCTCAGTTTGGGCTCCATTTAGCATTAGTGTCAAATTAACCTCACAAATTAAAATGTGATTGGGTTAAAATTAATTAATTTTTTATTATTCAGTAGATATTGTGCTGAGGCATATTAGATTTTCTTTCTGTGTCAATCAATCTCATAAGATTGAATATGACCCGTTATTGCTTCACTGAATCTTCACTTTCACTTGGATATGTTACTTAGTCTAAAATATCATTTTGTGTTGAATTGTTGGTTTCCAACCAAAATATTATTAATTTAGCACCATGGTGTGCATGTTTAGAGACAAATGTAATCAATTGAATTAAAATTTTATTGTATCGTATCATACTGTTACTTGACATGCTTGGCACATGTTGAAGCATAGCAAGATGAATTCTAATGGATTTTACTCATGCATTGATCATTTACTTAGATTTATACTTTTAGTAATATTATATTAATTAAATCATTTAATTGAAAATATTTTTTTAATTATTTTTTACTTTAATGTATGTCGAGATAAATACATATATGATCCACTTGTATAGTACTCTACCAATTTTTTTTTTCATTTACTTCTAAGATATGCCTAACAATTACTTAATCAATTAAAAATAAGCTTAAAAAATAAACATTACACTTGAATTTTGTAGAGACATGTCAGGGTTTGATACTCTTCGGCACAAGCAACACTATTGAGATTAGCCATTCCGATTATTATTTCATTTCGGTAATTACTAGAATGGTTAGTTTCAACTATGTCACACCATCAATAATATCCAAGAAAACTTATTGTTTGTGTGATTTGAACTTACATATACAATAAACAATAACAGGTCAATTGCTATACTGGTAACTGTTTTTTAATTTTATTTATTTCCTCATTAGCTCCCTAACTCTTTCCTCTCGTCTATTGTTCTTTTATCTCATCTTCATTTCTGTGACAGTTGGTAGTAGAATATCTTCATCTCTTCTTTAATCCCTTGCTCCTTTTACCCATGTCAAATATGCTTTTTAGTTTGCACATCTCACGCCTTTCATTAAATTTCCATCTCTCTCAACTTTAATTTTAATTGATTGACTTGCCTTACATGGAATTTTTTGGTATTTTTGCCCGTATCCATATTATGTTAAGTATTTATCTGGAGAAATTTGGCATTTACAGTTCTACTGTAGAGGCTTACAAAGTGTGTAGTGTAGGCATTTTAACTTTGCCAACAAATTTTTTTAAAAAAATGAATGAAAGAAAAACAGTCATGTTGGTGTATGTGGTTATTAGCACTATCAAATTCCAGATGGAATGGAGAAATATTTTACAATTCTTTTGAAACTTTATTGATGACATGTATGCTTTCATGTTCTGTGCGGAACTTTAATTCTATGGGTCAGTTTTACCTACTCATTACCAGAATTCTTGAGATTGTGGCAAGTAATCTCAAAGTCTAAATTATTACAATTAACTGATTTGGTTTTTTTTCTGCAGTTAATCCATTGACTTGTGCTGCTACACCAGCTTCACCAAATACATTTCCTGAAAACCCATTTCCTTCTCCTCCAAGTGAATCGGAACCATCAACTGCCATTCCTCAGTCTGAACAAATGAAGCTGAAAGATGAGCATGCTACAAATGCATCTTGTAATGCTTCAGTCCTGTGTTTTTACTCCCTTTTTCCCCTTTACTTGGATATCATGCACACGATGAGGGATAGGAAATAGTGTTCATCTTTTACATGAACACACAACGTTCATGTTCTGAAACACACTGACAATATAAGATTTGAAGTAAGAAAATGATTCCAAAGGAAAAAAAGAGAGTATTGTTTATCCTTGCTTTTTTCTCCTACACTAAGGCATGCAAGAGAATTATAGTAGTCATAATGATGCTTATTCTTTCTCATGTACAGCAGTCTAGAAATTATTGCACTAAATCTCAGAAGTTACACTAACACTTATATGGATTGGTCTTCTTTCTGTAGTTAATCCCTTTTTTTGGACTGCTCCTCATACAAATAAAGAGCTATTAGTAGGTGCACCAACTTTACCAAGTTCTGCCCTTGAAAAACCTGTTTTTTCTCTGAATGAATCAACATCACTGATCGATGTGCCTCCGTCAGAACCGATGAAGCTTACAAATGATCATCCTGCGCACACACCTTCTTGTGAGTATTGATGTTTCAGTCTATTGTTATTACTTATTTTCTCTCATATATCATGTGCAAAGATCAAAGTTCATAGATGGTGAAGTTTGCACTATAGTTTTACAACAGGGATATAGAGTTCTTGTTACAAAAGCATATCACCATCAGCATACACAATTCTTAAATGAGTGCATCTCCTTTTTGTCTTTTGCTTCTCTTTATCCATCAGCATCATGTTAGATCCAAGTGTATGATTAGCATTATAACAGATGCCTTTTGTGGTTTCCCAACTTTGAAATCGATTCGAGGAGTATCAAATGTAGGTTACTACATTGATTAGGTGTCTTCCTTATGCAGTTAATCCCTTTACATGGGCTACTCTTCCTGCAAATAAAGATCTAATTGTTGGTGGTGCACCAGCTCCACTAAATGCTTGTTGCGAAAAACCAGTTCCTTTTCCGGCAAACGAACGGACACTACCAACTTCTTTGCCTCCAGAAGAGATGAAGCTTAAAGATGAGCATCCTACAAACCCATCGTGTAAGTTATATTACTTTCATCTTATTGTATCTGCTAGTTTTTTATCTTTTACTTATATGTAATGTGCAAAGAAAAAGTCAATTACATATAATGGTTGCCATATGATGGATGTCTTTTTTTTTTCTCATTTCCGTGTTATTCTAATTGTTATAAGCAATTATAGGATGCTACATTTTCACACAAAGTTCTTGCATAGCAAAAATTTATATCTAAAAGTGAGAACTCTTCAAGAGGATGATTGCCATATAATGGATTAGTTTTCTCACCTCAGTGTGATTTTAATTGTTGTAAACAAATATCAAATGCACATTCACACATGATTTGGGTCTTCTTCCTGCAGTTAGCCCCTTGTTTCCGGTTCCTACTTATAAAGACCTGACTATCGGTGCACCTTCATCACAAAGAATAACTCCTGAAGAACCAGTTTCTCCTCCTAATGAATCAACTCTCCCGGTTTCCATGAAGCTTAAGGACGAGCATCTTGCAAATGCATCTTCTTGCGAGTTGTGATGCTTTAGATCGTTATCGCTCCTTCATTACTTGTAACTTCATGCTCAGTGAGATAGATAGGAATGATCAAATGCAGACACAAGAAGGATGACTTTTCTTGAACTTTGATAGGGATACAGTTGTTGTAGCAGAGTAGCATATGAGATTTTGAAGTTACCTGTCTTCCCATTTTTCTTCCATCGATGCTAGTTCAATGCAAGAAGGTAATAGACATTGCAATTAATATTTTTGTAAGAAAAACAAATAAATTACTTTGGGGAACTGTTGTATTAAGTCCCTTGAAGATATTTCTTTTTGAGAAAAAAAAACTCACTTTATGAGGCCTCTATATTTTTATGCTGTTTGTGTATTTTGGCTTGGAGGAAAGCCTTGGCGGGTTTGAATTACGAAAATTGACAGGTTTAAATAACGAATCACGGAAATAGTCTATTATTGGTGGTAAAAAAGCGATTTCGCTCACCCCCAGCGTTCCCGTCAATCCGTCCTAGGGTCAACACGGAGGAGGTAAATCACGAGTGGCTACTAGCACTTGAAAATGACTACTAACACTTGGAAATAGTTTATTATAGTATAAGATAAG
>JBBPFP010000002.1:2618068-2629760 GCA_037974795.1 Kaempferia galanga
CGCAACGGTTTTGTGTCGGAAAATCATCTGTGGGATACTAGCGAAAGGGTAAAATATCATCGGTCGCTATTAGCGATGGAAATTAAATGGCCGTCACTATAGTCATCACTAATTTATGAATTTTTTTTAGTGTTCATAGCTTAGACCCCCACCTCTTGGACTTTCACATTTTCAGATTACTCACATCAAGCATAATTATAAAAACTGAACCTGGAATTGAACTAGTCAAGCTCTTTATGCACATCAAGGATGGATTACTTGCAGGAATTGAACTAGCCAAGCTCTTTATTGAAGGGTACACCTCTCCTTTAAGGCGCTGTTTACATATATGACAGGTATTTATTCGAGTATTCATCCTTTTATTTATTATAAAATAATGGCCGGATGAATTTACATCTGGGAATTAATTTTTTTATATTTTTTATCCGTTTAAATTGGATGGAAATTCATTTCCTCCTCTGTTGCATTTCCGTCCCTCAATTGCATGAGCCACGGGCCGGTCCCTGCTTGGGCGGCGCTGCAGGGCTGGTGGAGTAAGATGGGCTCTGGGAGGTGGTGTGCATCTGCGTTGGTTTCAAGCCCAACGGTTTGATAGGATTAAAAAGGAAAAAAAAAAAAGAGGAAGCCCAACGGTTTGATAGGATTAAAAAGAAAGAAAAAAAGGGGAAATAGAAAAGAATTATGTGTGTATTTTAGTAAAAATCTGTATTTTAAATGATAAAGTATCATAGATTTCATGGTCAGATATAACCAAATAAATGATAAAGAATCATAGATTTCATGATCAGATATAACCAAATAAATTATAAAGAGCATTTTACCCTAGTAGAATGATTTTTTATATGAAAAAAATTAAATACCTAATAAAAATATTTTACATTATTTAAAATTAATTATAATATCTATTGAAGTAAATAATCATACAGTATCAATTGAAACCATCCACAAGACTAGTGTTTAATATTCCTGAATGATATTCCTTGATAAACAAAACATAAATTTATATTATCAAATTTAATAATCAACTAAAATTAAAATTTACAATTTAAAAATTTTAAACAATCAAATAAATTTAATTAAGAATTTAATCATACTTATATTTAAATTGAAGTAAAAATGATAACACTAATCTGCTTGATATAGACAAATAAATTATTAGATACCCAATAACACATTTTATACTTGTTAAGGCATTTGAGGTTGTCACGTGAGATTTTAGAGTTGAAACTTGATATATCTGAATATATTCTTCCCATGCTTTGACCACTTATTGGTCTAGAAATAAATTAACGGAGGTACTAAGGCGAATGAATCGCCATTTTTCCACTTAAATAAATTAAACTTAATCAAATTTAAGTTCATACTAAAAAAAATGTTAAATTTGAATAATTATTCCAACCTTTTAATTTATTTTAGGTACAATTTGACTAACTCGGGGACTCGTTTACAGCCCTACCAACGTGAATATGCGGGCATTAATCAGATTTGATGGGCCGATGATACTGGACCGTTCGGAGCCGACGATATCCCTTTGCTCCAATTACGGTTCATCGTGACATCCCGTCTGCTTTTACCTATCGCAAGGAAAAAACAAACAAAAGGGGGGAAAAGGAAAAAAAAAAAAGAAAAGAAAAACGTCGTCGTCTTCTCGTCGAAGGTAAAACGGCGTCGGGAGCTTCGACAAATGATCCTTTGAAGAAGATCGGATCGATACCACCCCTCTTCTCTGGTAAAATAAGGGCACCAGATGCCGTGTTTTCAATCTTCCACGGCGCAATTGCGGCGGCTCTTCGTGCTGCTTTTGCTTCTATCCGCGTCGTTCGGCCCGGCGGCCGGTTTTGGTTCCGCCAAGAGGATGTACATGAGAGAGAAGGTCCGTAACATGTGAGTGCACTTGCCGATTTGACTTTTCTTCTTTACCCTCTCACAAATTTGGGGAATTATTTTGTTTAGATTACAGTTATGTTATTTGCTTGTAATCGTCCCGCGAGATTACTCTCTGCAGGCTTAACTGATGAAAGAGGTTAGCTTTTATGCAATCAGGAAATACCCATATTAAATTCATGAAACTGTAGGGCGCCCAGCTTGGAAGAAGAAACCAGTCAAATGGTGGGCATAGCTCACTGAAATTGATACATCCGTGTGTTTTAGGGATAATTTGAGTTTGGTGCTACCTTTTTTTCTTTGAATGAAAAAAGTTTTTTTTTAAAAAGAACTTGGTCGTGCAATAGGCCATATAGAAATGCCCTGGTGATTTGCAGGGCTAATACTTCTGTTACAAGGTATCCATAATGAGTGAATTAATTGTTATCACCCTCATCTTTTTATTGTATTGCTTTGGAGCTACTGGAACGATTACTGAAGCTTTGTTTATGATTAATTAAAACAAAACCTACCATTAATGATGTGATTTTGCGCATTTCAGGTTTTATCATGCATATGAGAACTATATGGCTTATGCTTTCCCAGTGAGTTCGACAACCATATGATGGTTTTTATTTTTTACCTACTTTTGCTTTCTGAAATATCTCAAATTACATTTCTCTTTGTTTTTCAGCATGATGAGCTAAAACCTCTCACAAAGACTTACACAGACTCCCTCAGCGAACTTGGAAATTTAAAGGTGTTGATTTTTTTGAAATATTAACATTCTTTTTCAGATGTTATATCCCTCAAAATAGATTTTTATGCTTCAATATCTCTCTGTCTTGTTTCAGCTGGAACACTTGCCTCATTATTACAATGGTTCCGCATTGACTCTTGTTGAGTCGTTGTCCAGGTATTAAATTAATTATAATTTTATATAACTCTCTTCTATTCTTGAGCTGTCACTTTAACATTTGGAAGTATGGCAAGTTTTTCTACTGTTACATATTTGATTTTTGAATTGGTTAAATATATAACCCTCTTGTATTCTGGAGGATTCTTGTTTTGGAAGTAAGCCAAGTTTTTTTACTGCTTACATATTTTTTTCAATTAATTTGGTATATGCCTATATGACCCTTCTGTACTCTGTAGCCTTCTTGTCTTAGGTAACTATACTGAGTTTGAAAAAGGAGTTCTTTGGCTTTCCGACAACCTTACTTTTGATGTGGATGCTCGTGTTAACCTTTTTGAGGTACATGTTCAATTTGATTCAGCCAATCTATAATAGTGAGGGAATTATATTTTGTAGGTAAATGTAATATATGCCATGGAAACTGTAAATGAAATGGTTCTCTGCTAATCTAATAACAATTGGAGCTATTATCCTAATGATTTCCATCTGTATCTTTCTTTTACTTCTGTAGTGCAACATAAGACTTCTTGGGGGGCTTGTCTCTGCTCATATTCTTGCAACTGATTCTAAAAGCAGGTTAGAAAATGGTTTGTATAAGAATCAGCTACTTGACTTAGCTGAAGACTTAGGTCAGCGATTCTTGCCTGCATTTGAGACTCGCACTGGATTGCCTTATGCATGGATTAACCTAAAGGTAATCTCTTGTTTATCCTTTTGCAACTAAGTCTTCTTCTTCTTCTTCTTCTTCTTCTCTCTTTCTCTCTCTCTCTCTCTCTCTCTCAATATTATGGATCCCAAATAAATTAGAGTTGGATATTTAAGAATGCTTCCATACTCATTATGATCATGCTTTTTTTAAATCTTCAGTAGACTTTGTGTTCTTTCTGAGAATATATTGGTTTGATGATGTGAAATCAATTTAAATAATTTGAGAATGGTTGGTGCAATTGAATGAGAGCAATTAATTGAAGAACAACTTTCAGAGATTATTTTGGTGCGAACAGAGAGTACGAGACCAGAACAAATCATTCAGTCTGACACAGTAGATGGAGAACGTGAGAATGAAGAGACTAAGCCTAAAAGATGATGAGTGATAACTGTTTCTGGATCCATTAGATCTGCTGAACAACTGGGGTTGTCAACTTTCTGGGAATTTATCTTCATGTCTTTGGACATGCAAGAATTGTGGGATTTACCCTGTTGGATTCAGCAAGATTCCATTTTCTACAGATCTGTTGTGGCAGTCGATCACCCATTTCCTAGACGTTTTGATTGTGTTTAGAGCCGATAAATCTGAATTAAGATTTGATGTATTCCTCTTCATCTTGGAGATTCTCTTTTCTTCATCGAATGAACTTCTAAATATACTATCACATGTCATCATTGCATCATATCAATGAACTCATAGATAGCAGCAGGCAGCCCAACATCCTTACAAGCTAGCAGGTCTATAGTCCATGAAAGTAGCTCAGTAAGTTGAGTCAGTTGATATCTTGCTTATTTTATCTAAACTACTTACTTTTTCCCAGGAAGTCCTTGAGTCCTTTGTGTTTTATATGGGATTTGAAGGTAACATAACTAACTAAATTGACCATATTCATAAATAAACTTGGCATGATGTGTAAGTGGAGATTGTTTCTGTTTCAAATTTCCATCAAATGATTTTCAAATTACCTTTTCTACCAACTCCTATTTGACCAATTTGATCAACTGATCAAGTTTTCAGATCCATATTTTCCCAAATGAATTACTTGACAGAATTATGGTTGAAATCAAATGATGGAGATACAAAAAATCAAAATTAACTTACATGTTTGATACCAAGTGTCATTTCTTGGTCACAAAAACTTTCATTTTGACAGCATGGAGTGATGGAGGAGGAAACAACAGAAACAAGTACATCAGGGTGTGGTGAGGGAGCCGGCATTTTAGGATCTGTATGATAAACTTTTTCATCTTCAATTTTTGAGAGGGAAATAACTATCGTAAGTTTCAGGTTCTCTTATTCTTGAAATGGGGGCATTATCACGACTAACTGGCAATCCTAGATTTGAAGCTGTTGCTCTTCGTGCTCTCCGCAAATTATGGAGCATGAGAAGTTCTTTGAATCTTTTGGGCACTACACTTGATGTGATTACTGGAGAGTGGATAGAGTATTCCACTGGAATTGGTGCTGGTATTTTTCTTCCTTCTGGGTTCCTTATTGACTTTTCTATTTATCCTGCACTCTACAGATTGTTAAGATGTAACTATTTTAATCTCGGTCTGTTTGTTTTGTAATTTATTACTCTCTGTTTGGTTTGTAATTTATTACTCAATTGCTTTTCCTTCAAAAATTATATGTTGAAGTTGAATTCTCATGCTTCAAAAAATTCTGATCTTTTCTTCTTGTGACCTCTTGTAGGAGTTGATTCTTTTTATGAGTATTTAATGAAAGCCTATGTTATTTTTGGAAATGATGAGTTTTGGGACATGTTTCACTCAGCTTATCTTGCTGTGCAGAAGTATTTCCGGCATGGACCCTGGTGATGTATCCACATCTCTCCATTTTGAATATGCAATTTCAATTTGTATTTTATAGCGCATACTATCTTGCCAAAAGGAAAATCTTAAAACCTTAAATTGTTAAATGAATTTAAACAAATATTTATTTACTTATGAGTCTAGAACTGCAAATTTAAAGTTGCCATGGAACATCTAATTTTATCTTATGGATTGATTCATTGGGAGAAATATATATTTAACTGTCAACAGGATTTTCAACGAACCATATACAGATGAGATCCAGCATAAGTATTTTTACAATGTAGTCAAGTGTTGTTTTTGCCCCTGATGCCACGCCATTTGTTTTATTCTATTTTATGTTTTTGTATGACATGTTCCTCAGCTCCTAGTTTTTACTCCCCATTTTGACTGAGTTTGCATCAGACCACTGCTTGTTTCTTCCATTTTGGTGTGGACTTTGTAGCATCACATTATTTGACCACAATTCTACTGGTACAAATCTTGAATTCTTGTTTTATCATCGAAGCATAGTAAGTTTAAGGCTTTATGCAGGCTGGATAGTTGTTATGTATGCTCATATTCTCAATCTATTGTCTCTGTAAAGACTTAATTACGTAAATATTAAATAATTAGGGTAAATAGTTTGCTAACTTAAGTTTTGAAAACATGAATTCTACAATTCATGAGTTAAGTTACTTTAGACCGATGTTCGAAAGAGAAGCTAACTATTTACCTTTAGAAATTATGTCCTCAAAACTATGAATTAGTAACTTCAGAACAATGTTAGAAAGAGAAGCTAGTCAGATATGTAGGGATATTTGGTCTACATACTTCACAATAATGATAGAGTAACTTATTGCTTTATAGTTTTCATAATGTACTCAAAATGCTCAATAATAACAACGTAACAATTTAAGAAAATTTTCAAATCCAATTTACTTTAGCAAAATTTGTCATGATGCTTGGGGTAGTTAAATGATAAGAACCAATCACTGGTTTCTGACATTCCTACTCAAAAATTCCTGATCATTTCCAGAGATTTCATGAACAAGCTGTTCTGTAGTTCTATGTGGCTTTCCACTTTTTCTCCCAAACTGTTCACAACTTTTACTGTTTTTAATGGTTCTTTGCTAAGCTTCTCTCAGCGAGTCAAATTGTCGATAGAGATCCATGTACATTTTAGTAGAAGAAAAAAAGATTAAAGAATTTAATAAATGCACTTTTTAAGTAAAATAAATGAAATCTACAGTGACTTGCAGGCTTGAAGGCCTAGCTAGTGATTCCTAGGCCAACTGTCTGTTCGATGTTCCCTTTTCAAGTTTGGTGTCAACTTCACATTTTATGTTCCACTTTTTTACTGTCAGGTATCATGAAGCTGATATGAGGACTGGGAAAGCAACATATTGGCAACTAACAAGCCTTCAAGCCTTCTGGCCTGGCCTTCAGGTTTTTATTGTTTTGAAATGTATATGATTATCTTAACCTTCAATTTTCATACCAATTCTTCCCCATTAGATTCTTGTGGGAGATATTTCTTCTGCTAATTCATCACATCGTGAATTCTTCCATGTATGGGAGAAGTTTGGTTATTACCAGAAAGGTAATCTTTGTTTAAGTTTTAAGTCATACCATATTGCAAATTAAATAGATTTGATGATAACAACTGAAGAGGAATCATATTCCCCCTTTTCCATTAGCAATGAATAAATAGCTTCTGAAACCTGAAGCTAATTTTCATGCAAACCATATTTCCTTCTACAGGTATCTTCTGGACCATAACATGTTGCACCCTACTGAGAAATATTACCCGTTGCGCCCAGAACTTGCAGAGTCTACTTTTTATCTTTATCAAGCAACTAAAGGTTATTATCAGTATTTATTGTCTTACGTTGAGCACATAATTAGCATTTTCTTGGGGGAAGGGTCAGGTTAATTTAAAGGTTGTGGCTGCATTGTCATGTTCATTTTCCACTTAAATGAGAGAATTGATCCATTAATTTGTTAGACCTACTAATATAAAATGCTTAAGCCTGTCTTAATAGTAGTTCACTTATTTAAGCATATAAAAAAACTTATTTATTAGCCAACAACACACAATGCTAGATTAAATGAGGGTGTCACAATCCTCCGCTTAAGGATTGATGTCTCGTTAAAACCTAAAGTCATACTCAACCCAAATTCATCAATTATTGATATATGTGAGTCCCAATGAAGTTACACTATCACACAAGCAACGTTCTCCAACACGTTAAACATGTACCAACGACTCACTTAGATGAGAAAACTAATCCATTAACTTGTGAGGTCCAACCGCTAGTTCAAACCACCCAAGTTCAAATTAAATAGTCGTTCACTCATCCAGACTTATGAAGCTAATTTTTCAGTCGACAACTTACTATGTGAGATTAAATTGGGATGGTACATCCATATTGCTTCTATCTTCTATATCTCACTTTGATCAAACCATTGTTGTGTTTCAAGAAAATAGTTGATTTAAATTTTGTTTAATTTAATGTAATACTAATCATAAGTTTTTTCCCAATCTAAATTTCAGAACGCCATTTTTGAAATGTTTGTATAGTAATGATGCATCAACTTACTAGATTTGTGTGATTTTCATGCGCCTCCTAAGGCTAAAATCAATTCTGTAATTAGACAAATTTAGCCTTTTAAAATTGAAGCACTGAAGAGTTGGAGAGATTCAAAAGAAAACAATGATAAAACATTATTTGAAAGATGAATTTTACTAGTGAATAGCCAAGCATAGAGCTCAATGGAGGGTTAAAACTCATATAGCCACCCCCCAAAATAGTTGGAATTGACACTTTTTGATGGTGGGTCGTTTAAGCTTTTAGAGCTCTTTTCTATTGATCTTAAGATATCTAAAACTTCAACAAGATGGCCATTATGTCCAGATCATTACGATAATAATCTTGTTTTTGAGAAAATGATTACTTCAGGCGTTTGATACTTCATTCACAATAATTTGAGATTTCATTATGCACTGGTTGGCATGATGACATATTCCATTCTGCTTGTGTGCTGAAATGAAACCAACATCATGGCAAAAATTATGTTGTGCCTGTGCCATTGTGCCATCCATGTCGATAATATTTCTCCCATTCTATATGGTTTAATTGAAGGCTTAGAATTGGTAACACATGTTTATATTATGTAAACTATATAATCAAATAACTGCGTATAAAGTATTGCATTGATTATTGAATCTATGATTGCTCATTTAAAACGCAGAAGTTGTCATCTTAAACCCATCATTTATGTTCTTAACTTGAACTTTTTAATGCTATGATTTTGATATATCATATGTCCATCAATGAAATTGGAGCTTGGAGATCTGTTAATATCCATATCCTATGCTTGTTGTAGTTGTAGTTCTAGTGATGCTAATCCAGCTTCTAACAAGGTAATTAAGAAAATTATAGACATATTTGATTAACCAATTCAAATCCTGAATGTGCCCTGAGAACAATGTTTAATCTGAATTATGGAAATTATGATGTTGATCTTATTTGGATATTAAAGAATACTGATGCATGACACTAATTTTGATATTATGGTATTTGTAAAGATTTAACATTGGTAGAGATATTTTTACTACTTATTATTAAAGTATGTGTAATTGATAGTTTGTTATACTTCTTTAGTTATTTCTTTACATTTTTAATTAAATTAATCATGAAACTGTTGTATTTTTTATTTATCAAGTAGAAACAAGGATACATCAGAAGTCAAAATGACAACGAGAACTAGGTTACTAAAACCTAGAACGCAAAAGTGCAACTAGGAGCAAGTCCAAAGAACTGGAACAAAATGGAGTCACCGAGCTTCGAGCCTTACCAACCATAATAAGTAATCTGGAGCAGTCCTGTGTTATCAGTCATTCCACATCCAAAAAACTTCAATAAAAAACTATGTTGGCCAACGGTCGGCTTGACATTGGGATGGAACCTTGTTGATTGATGTCAAATCTGACACCAATTATGTAATTTTAAATCTTGGTTTTGTCTGATATTATTATTTTCCCAGTAATAAAGGACACCTAAAACTCAAAACGTTGGCATGTAATTCATTAATATTTTAAACCTTGATTGAGGATTTTTCTAAATCTTCAACCTCGTAATTCATTTTATGATTTGATATGATCTACATCTTAGGTATGCTAATATATGTCAGTGCAAATTTTTTCACTTATTGCTATGCTTATCAGGATTTGCTAATGATCTAATCTCAGTTTTTGCCTGTGTTACCACAGATCCTTGGTATATGGAAGTGGGTGAGAAAATGATTGATTCTCTCAATTTTTATGCCAGAGTTGATGGTGGTTTTGCAAGCATTAGAGATGTTTCAACTATGCAACTAGAAGATCATCAGCATAGCTTCTTTCTCTCTGAGACGTGAGTCATCAAATGATTCATTAGTTTTTCATTTAGAGACTGAACTGTCTTACCCGGGGTATTTTTCCTCATTTTTTCCAGGTGTAAATATCTGTATCTTCTTTATGACGATTCATTCTTAGCCGATCAGAACTATGTCTTTACTACTGAAGGTCACCCCCTTCCAATCAGAAGTTCTTGGCATGATAGACTACCAGAGGCCTTCATCCCTAGGAACTGGACTTCAGTGAAGGTAAATCATCCTTGTGTTTCATTTAAAACTGTGGTACACTTTGATCAACATGCTTTAACTTTGAATTAAATTTTGGCTAGAGACTATCTCCATAAACAGACGTATAGATGTTGACACGCCATTCCGTTTATAATTGCACAAGTTAAAGTTCCATTATGTGATCTGTTATTTGTTGATAGAGATTCAGAAAGACTTTGTTCAACTCAATGCGCAGGTTGGAAACCAAGCAACTCGAGCGAGCGCATTGACTCAACAAGTTTGTCCTGCAGCAACCACTGGCTTAAGGGATTCACAACAGATAGAGAGTGCTTGTCATGTCCCTGACTTGCATGTCGATCACAGATGTAGAATGGACGATGAATGTGGCATCGACTCGACGACGTGTAGGAATCGGGTTTGCAGTATGGCTGGCTATTGCGGATTGTGGTCATTCATGCGATAATTCTTGACTCATACAATAGCTAACATTCTTTTTTTGTTAGTGAAATAAAGTCATTTTGAAAATATTGATTTAATTGTCCACTGGATGTGGTTGATTTTAGTGCATTTCATCTGTAGAAGCTCCCTGAATCGGGATGTGTTACACTGTTTTTATAGCTGTATTCTTAATCATTCTTACTGCATGGTTCTGTGTTGTTTCATTTGCTACTTTACGTATTGTGTTTACTTAAATGGTTTCATTTCTTTTAATTAAACCGAAACATTTTGATCATAATCTCTCAATCGATACTTTTATTTATAAAAAATAATAAACTTTCAATCTTTAAAAATATTTTTAATTTAATGAAACCATGAATATAGAGACTTGTGAAAAAGTAGGGGTGTCAATTTGAATGAATTAAATCAAATAGGTTAGAATTTTTTTTTTTTAAAAAAAAATCCAAATCTGATCCGAATCTAACTTGAAATTCCTAAATTCGAACTTGACCAATCTTATCGATTCGAAACCTACTTGAATAATTTGAATAATCTAATTCAAAATAATTTTTTTTAATTTTTTTATATAATTTTTAATTTTAATTTATCACTATCATACTAACATTGATATTCATATACATGAACGTATTTTAATTTTTAAAATAAAATTTAATTTAAATTAAAAAACTACTAAATCCTAAATTCAGATTAATTCGAATCTGAATGAACCTAATCTGAAAATTTTCAACCTAAAAGTTTCCGATTAGAATCCGATCTAAATCTAAAAATTTTCAATTCAAATTTAATTTTTTTTCGAATCGACGCAGATTGAATCGCCAGTAGATTCATTTTTATCACCTTATCAAAAAAAAATAAGAATAGTGCATCCTTTTTTATTTTATTATCAAAATATCTCTCCGTAAATAAATAATTTAAATCGTAATTTATAAATGAAATTAATATTTTAAATTGATCTTTCGATTGAAATTTCAAACATTGATAATGCGATCCGTACTTACTGTGTTACTATCTCCCTCCCTCGTCACTAGCTTTCGAACACTCAACGATTCCTCGTCGCCAGCCTCCGCTCGAGCTTTTAGGTACGTAGAGCGACAGTTTCATCGCCACTTAACTATGTCGCTTGGTGTGGGTATCTCTGTTGGTGCGAGATCGTACGATGACGGCTTCTCTTCCTAGGATGGTTAACGCAAACAAAAACTAAAAACTTAAAAACACAAAGACAAGAAAGAACTCAAACCACTAACACGTGCGTTTACGTGGTCCGGAGATGTCTTGCTCCTACGACACAGTGTGTCCGTAAGGAGGACGATGCCTCGATCTTTC
>JBBPFP010000002.1:2634908-2645665 GCA_037974795.1 Kaempferia galanga
AATTTTCTAAATTAAAAAAATAGAAAACATTAAAAAAAAACGTTTGCACCAAAATGGTACAAATTTAAGGATATTAGTTGGAGTTTAGTTGGTGTTCTTTTATATTAAAATGGTGTAAAAGAAATATGGTTAGAGATGCTCAAATAGCCTAAATCATGAGGTTAATATATAATCAATCGTCAAATTAATTAGGGATGGAAGTGGAAAATTAATTATACAATTGCTCCAATTTTAATTTTAATTTAATTAATATTTCAATTAAATCCCAATTTTCTCATGTAAATTGGATAATTTTTTTTTTTGCATCTTTTATTGATAATTAAAAAAAAATAGTACACACCTCCTCAAATTGGCATTCATACATTGGCACATTTATAAATCATAACTGTTTATGATCAGCGAGTTAAACTTAAAAACATCATAATTTCAATCATAAGCTAAGTTTTAAACATATGCCCCAATAAAATCATAATGTCTATAAAAAAACTATATTAGATACTAAATGTAAATGCATTAAATTGAATATTAAATTACAAACCTTTTAGACGAGCAAGGGACTACATGAATACTAACACCATCCCACTTTATCCATCAAATATCAAAATTTTAATGAACCTCTTTTAGGCGTAAATGAGTGAAACCGTACATAAATTATTCAAGTTTTGATTCGTGATCCTCGAACATATTCATTGTGAGACTTGCAAATGTATTTATTAAGAGACTGTAAATAATTAAGCTCGTTTAATTTTTAAACAAGTCATTTTATAACCGAGTTGGAACTAAGCTGTTTTAACTTTTAAATGAGTCATTTTCAAACCGAAATTGAATCGTATGCGAACTATTAATTTCATTATGAGTCAAGCTGAGCTCGAATTTAAAAATTAAAGTTCAAATTGAACTCAAACAAGTTCAAGCTTAGCTAGAATGAATTTAACTGCTCAATTGAGTTTGATTACACTCCTACTTCTTTGTAGATACATTCAATGAATATTTTATTATTTTACTGAAATTCACTCCACTGGCGGTAAAAGATGACTTTGCTCACCCAAACACCCCCGCCAACCTACTGAAATTCACTCCACGCTCATGTAATGGATCCAATTAAATGAGTCAGGCAATGATAAAGTGCTAAAAGAATAAAATAAATAAATGGTTCAAGGACCGCATATTATGTTGGCTCTCGATTGGGTGGAAAATAAAATAGTGTAAAAGGGAATTTTGAAGTATAGTAGAACTGATCTATAAGTCTAAAAAAACGATGCGTGA
The DNA here is from genome assembly GCA_037974795.1 of Kaempferia galanga. Classification (NCBI taxonomy): domain Eukaryota; kingdom Viridiplantae; phylum Streptophyta; class Magnoliopsida; order Zingiberales; family Zingiberaceae; genus Kaempferia; species Kaempferia galanga. The sequence continues at coordinate 2,636,175 of JBBPFP010000002.1, forward strand.
ACAGATCCAACAAATACACAAACGAATGCGATTAATGATAATATTTAGCTCAAATTAGTGTTTTATAAAACTCTGAACGTGCCAGAAATTAATGGCGATAGATCATCATGAATGTACTATGAGAGCTTGTGGCTAAACTGCCTTCAGTTCACGAAGTTATTGCTGCATTTTTATTGCACAAACAAAGGGGAAACCTTTGGAATGTGTTTAGACACGAGGATAGGCAAGGAAGAAAGACATCATTTGATGATAACTAAGCAGACTAAACCTGTCATTGGAAGACCATCCGGATGTACAAATAACATTAGTCGAAGATGAATCGAATAAATTGTGTCAGACAGCCAAACTCTCAACTCAGCCCGTCGAAGAAAGCCTGACTATGCTGTTGGTCTACGTGATTTTGAGTTGAACAGGAAGAAATACTGCACAACAACCTAATAACTTCACTGGAATCTTCAACGTAGTATTTTGCTTTGCTTGGCTTTTGACCAACTGTGCATGCAAAAACTTTAGGAACTGAGGGAAACTGATCGCTTGAAGTTGTATTGTAGATACTTTCAAACATGTCTTCATCGGATCGGTCGTCCCCGATGCACAGCACGAAATCTGGGGGCTTCCCACTCTTGGTCAGAGCCCCGATAAGATTCTCGACTGCCACACCTTTACTCACTCCCTGCACACGATATGCTTCTTGTCAGTTCCTATATACAGCAAGAGATAATGCAACCAATAAGTCGAGTGGCCAACATTAAAACACACCTGCGGTTTTACTTCAACAATATGCTGACCCCTCTTGACGACCACTGGTTCATTTGCCAAAACACTCTCAAGATGATCTAGCAGCTCTTGAGCTTGGCATGAACCAAAGTCGGGATCTGCATACTGATGATGCCAGACAATTGCACTCTCCTTTGGTTCTATATACGAGCCGTCTGTAGTTTCAGTGTACAATTGCATTACAGGTTGCGCGATCTTCATCCAATCCAAGACAGCAGGGACTGAGGTTGACTCCCACTCGGCATCCTTTTTCCACCTAATGATTAGAATAAAGGGGGCAAAAATTATAAATTGCAAATTAAATTAAGTAGCATGGGGGCTTTCACATATGTACCTGATGAAATAGCCATGTTCAGCAGCTATTCCCAGGTTTTCACATGAAGAAAACCAATCGCCAAGAGAATCTCTGCCTCTCCCACTTACAAGAAATACAGTATTATTTGGATCACTACATAAGCTGTTCAGGATAGATAAGATCTCAGGGCTTGGAGTTTTGTTAACGCATGCTTCAGGCATAATGGTACCATCATAGTCCAAAAATATAGTTCGACTGCAAGTGCTTTCGTAGGCTGATTTAATATGGTTTAGTGTCAATTTTCTAAAATTTGGCGAAAGGAAAAGGACCCGGAAATTTAAGCCTAAGCCAAGAGCCCAACACCTCCGACTGTAATGGTCCTTGCATGCTCTCTCCAGATCGTGTGAAAAACTGCTAGCCCAGTAAGAAACATGATGCGAACTGACATACCGATAATGCTTTTCATGGCGCAACTGTTTTTCTGAATCTTCTAAATTCAGTGATTGATACATAGCATCACAAACATCCTCTACACTCCAAGGGTTCACCCTAAAAGCCCCACTAAGTGATGGAGAGCAACCGACAAACTCAGATACAATAATTGTGCTTGCATGGGAACAGCCAATATTGATGCATCTACTCTCATCCATTTTCTTGGTTCCCTGCCTACAAACTACATACTCATAAGAAACTAAGTTCATTCCATCCCTCACTGCATTAACAATGCAGCATTCAGCTGCCACATAAAAAGCAATTTTTTCATGGAAAGGCATAGGCTGGTCGATAAGTAGCACTGGCTCATGGCCTGGAGTGCCATATGAATCATTTATCCTTTTAGCGATAGTTATTGCTTCCTCACTTGCTTCTTTCACATCTCTCCCTGTGCTTCTAGCAGGATTCACAATCTGCACAAGGACAATATTCCCTCTAAGAGTAGGACTCCTCTCCAGTAAGAGCTCAAATGCTAACAACTTCAGGCTAATGCCTTTAAATATATCCATGTCATCAACACCAAGTAGCAATTTCTTCCCCTTGAATTTTTCCTCAATCTCGTGAACTTTTGAAATGGTATTAGGATGATCGAGTAAAGAATGAAGTCGGCCAATGTGAACACCCACTGAGAGAATCTTGATGCTCACAGTACGACCAAAGTATTCAAGTCCAATATAACCACGTTTTGACTCGTAATTCAGTCCCAACATCCTGCTACAGCAAGACAAGAAGTGCCGTGCATAATCAAATGTCTGGAAGCCAATTAAATCAGCATTAAGCAATCCCTTGAGTATCTCATCTCTGACTGGTAATGTTCGGTAAATTTCTGAAGAGGGAAATGGGCTATGAAGGAAGAAACCAATCTTTGCCCGGTTTATTCGTCTCCTTAAGAATGTTGGAAGAAGCATAAGGTGATAATCATGGATCCATACACAGTCATTGTCTGAGTTAATTACCTGCAAAACCTTATCTGCAAATCTGATGTTTGCTGAAATATAAGCTTGAAAAAGAGAACGGTCAAAGAGATCACTCTTATGAAGGGAGATAGGAAGCATGTAATGGAAAAGAGGCCAAAGTTGCTGCTTGCAGAATCCATGGTAGTGCCTCTTAAAGAGATCAGGAGGGAGGAATGTCGGCATGCACTTATATTCTGCCAGAAGCTTCTGGGAAATTTCTTCTTGCTCGCTTATGTCTATATCAGCCATGAGATTTCCTACATATATGACTTCAGCATCAGAAGAAAAACCATCTTTGAGCTGAAATAAAAGTGAGTCTTCATCCCATGTGAAACACCATTTTCCAGTTTTTTGATCTTTCACAGAGTTCAGTGGAAGGAAATTGGCTACAATGATTTTGCGGTTCCGAATTGACAGTTTAGGATAACATAAATCTTCTTCAGTACTCATTCCATCCATGTCGTTTATGATTCCTACATTTGTCATCATTCTAGAAAGTGACTTAATAGTATCAAAATCTACTGTACTATCAGACCCCAATTCAAAAAGGTTGGCACATGATTTTGACAACATTTCTCTCAATGCTCTATGAATCTCAATGAGTGATAGCAAAGGAGAAAGAGCTCTCAGTTACAAATACAGCCCCAAAATTCTTCCAGAATTCATATACGGGAATCCTAGGAAGTGAAACTGTGAAACAAACAGAAGACATGTCAGAAACCATTAAACACTTGGTCCAGTAGGTTCATACAGGATGCATATTAAAAGCTACAAGTGGTTAAAAGTTTAAATAATCCAATAATACATATCACATATGACATATTATCAAGTATATATCAACAGAACATTATAGATTCAAAACATTTTTCAGAATTTAAAACGTTCAGAGTTTTGCACAGAAAAAATAAATTGTTAAATAATGTTAATATAAAAATAAGGAAATACATTTTACTTCAAATGTGAAGATTGAATATGTGTATAATAAATTAATGGATCTAACAATAGATGGGATTAATAGAGATGTCAATGTTTACTAACTAAATCATAATTTAAATGTGAAGATAACATACAAGTGTATTGCTAAAATGTACAAGAATTTGACAGATTGAACAGTCTATGCAATTACATGAGAAACATAGAAAGATACGACACAGAAAATAAGGTATCACAATAATTGACCATTGAATTTTCATTAAGTATGATTCTCTGTACTTGAAGCAGAGATATTATACATTAAATAAAGAGTAAATTAGAGTTTTTGTGCATGAAGTAGCTTGGAAGAACAAGATGGTTATATCATTGCTTATTTACAGAATACCATTTAAGACTCACAAAATATATAATACTTTAAAAGAATTCTATATGGATCATTATAATGTTGGTAGATCATTAACCACTCTACGACTGTATCAGTCCTATTCATTATTGAAAATAAAATGGATCAAAAAACCAAAAATATATATCACAAATTGCAACTATAAAAATCAGTGAGAAGACAAGTTAGAATAGGCAACAACGTGAAACTGGATGATGACTAATCCAAGAAACTGGATGATGTTTAATCAATTGCAAGTCTGGCAAGAAAAAAATTGAGTAGCCACTAGCCAAACACACACATCATTTTTAATTTATATAGACAAGGGATCACTCAAGGAGAAAGAGAGATAGTGTAAAAGCATATCTCACAAGAAGTTAATATTCAGTTTTCTTTCAGTCTCACCATTGTTTCAACTTTATCAAAACCAGATCCATCAGAGCAATTCAACAACTATTTCATTGTTTCAACTTCTAATTGTTGCAAACAGTTATTTCCCCTTTTAATGGATATTTAATGGAGAGAATTGGTCGGTATAGTCCATCTACCTATAAATACATATGGAATTTCATCAGAATACATGCAATCTTCTAAATCACCCTCAAGTCTATTGCAGAAGTCATTTAGTCATTCCCTCCTGTTTGAAATCTGACTAAGAATATGAAGGACACACAAGAAGTCACAAAATCATTCGTGTCAGCAAATTGCACAAAACTACTTTGGGCAAAAGGTGCTTGTTTGGTAAATTTAGAAGTATAATACGCACTTAGATAATTCTGTAAACTAAACAAGGGCTTTAGTAAAATGAAGTTGTAATTTTAAAGAAAACAAGTTTTCATCAGATAAGCCGTTCTAAGATCCAAGAAACTTCTGTCATGTGCTAACACAGTGGATCCTGTGAAACCATTTCAGGATAAGGATCGATAAAATTAAGGGAAAAACAAGAGAGCACGCAAAAGCTGTTTCCAAATGTAAAACGCCAAAGTCAACATAATTTATTACGTCTGTTTCCAAATAAAGTCGCTCATCTTTCCATATGATGACTAGGACAGGAGAAAAAGAGCCAAAACAACAATATCCGAAGACAAACAAAAAAAATTGAAGCAAAATCCGACCTTTATAGATATCTCTCAGTCCCTCCTCACGTATGCATAAAGTGATAAACAGTAGTGGCGACATATAAAATTCGTCTTAAAAAAAAATACGACAAATTCGACCAACCCAGAACAAACCCTCGTCATACGGGATCGACGAAATAAAACCAGGAAAATCTCCCAAACCCAATCTTCCGATCCATCGATCCACAAGGAACAAACTTCCTCAACCGCTCACAACCCACACGCCAGTCATCCGGAACCAAATGTTACAAACATCTAGACATCGAAATCACCGAATCCAACCGCAAAAGCACTAAAATAAAATAAAAGAAATCCACAAACACGCACCTCCAACCTTACGAAAGAGGGCCTCGAAGAAGGAGACCACAGAGGCCTCGTCGGCGTATTTAATAAGCTTGACAGATCCTTCCTCTGGCTCGCTCTCCGCTTCGATTCGGGACGGCGACAAAGCGGACGGCAGACCAGTTGTGAAGAGAGGGGAGATGGAAACGTTCGGTAAGGGAGGGGATCGATATGGACGACATTAATTCTCGCCTTTATTGTTCTTATAGCGCTCCCCGCCATGCTTGCCTTTTCTTGATCGATTTCTTTACTTATTCTTATTTATTTACTACCAAATTTTTCATTCCTGTTAATTAATTAGTCCACCTGTTTCCCCACTATTTACAACATGCCACCCGGCCGTTATTCAAAAATACCCCCATCCTTGTAAAAATTCTCCAACCAAGTCCAAACCAATTGCAAAGGGGAGGTAGAAATTCAATAAGCACCTTCAATTTTTAAAAAACAAAAAAAAAGGTGCTACACAATTTCTAAAATATAGAATTCATAAAGAAAAATAGGAACTTTCGAAATATTTAATTCTAAAAGACTGACCACAATTTCAATTTTGAACCTTCAGAGTCAAATCTTATCTAGGTCAAAGTAATTAGATGGGGGAGGGGAGTTTCAAATGGGGTTAATTGAATTTCAATTCAAGTAGTTGAAATGGTCCTAATTGTTGGGTTTAATTTGGTCAAATACTCTACAAACCCTACTTATAGTTTAGGGTAAATATTGAATTGATTATGTGACACGCGTCGATATTCATGATGGCAATTAAGGATTAGGTGTATTGAAAAGAATGAATTAAAGGTTAATTACCTAAATTCTAGATTATCAACATCATGATCTTATTTCAAATTTCAAATTTTCCTCGATAAATAATTAATTTTAATCACATTTCAATTTTTTTTGGAATTAAGAAAATTAATTAGCAAACATTGTGATGATTAAAAAATATTTTGCATGGAAATTTATAAATAATTGATTAATTGTTGACAAAAACACAATTGGATAAGATAGCACGTTGAAAGCAATTAATTGCAATTAATGAGAATTAGATAGGTGCTATTTCATGGATGAGGTAGACACTATATAAGTATTTAGTGGTTTTAATTAGTAGAGAGTATTTGGTTAATTGTGTCAATAAATTAATTGAATTAATTAAAAATTAATTTAATATTAGCTAACTGAGTCGAATTATAATTTTACTAAAATAAAATTAATCGAACCAAATTAAAAATTGGTTATTTCAATTCACACCGAATTAGTCAAATTTGTTTAAAAAATAATAATAAAATTTATACAAAATTAATAGTAAATTAACAAAATGCTCCTCTTTAATTTTTGTTATTAATTAAAGAGGATATATTCACAATTGTTGCTATTAACGACAATAATTACCTAAAAGTTTATAAATAATCTTGACTTGGAAGCTTATAATAATTTGAGCAAATTTGTTATGTTATTTTTTTTTTCCTTTTTTTCTAAATGCACTTTTGTGCATGTGATCTTTAGGATTCCCTAAATATGCCAAAATTATATATGCCATCCACCGCTTACCTCATCATTTCCTTTGATATCTCTCCTTATCCTTCCTTTTTAATTTTTACTTTTGTTTTGTTTTTTTTGTTTTTTCCCCTGAAACATATTGAATATAAGACGCTATGATTAAACAATTTTAATAGTACCATTATATAAATCTAATTTTTTTAATAAAATTGTTTATATAGTAACAAAAGATAATAATAACCCTCACCATGAGGATTTATTTAGGACTATTCTATCCTATGCAATTTCGAAAGAAGATAAATTAAGTAATTTTCTCATAAATTTTTTATGAATCTGATTCACTTGGAATTATATTATGTAATTAAGTAATAATTGATAGAGATATAGAATTCTTAAAATGTAGATACTGGGCTATATTTGAAAAGAAGGTAAACTAAGAAATTATTCAATAAATTTTATTATGAACCTCATTCACTTGGAATTATATTATGTAATTAAGTAATTATTGATAGAGATATAGAATTCTTAAAATGTAGATCCCCATTTAGAAATAAAAATACAAGTAAATTATTATTATTTTTATTTCAAAAAAAGAGTTATTGGTTCTCGCTATTTGAATTGCGATACATTATTCACCAGACTAATCGAATGGGGTCCACCTTCTTCCAATCCAGTCACCCGGACGGTGAGAAAAGGTGTAATTTAGAAAAGGATCCTTATTCAAAACATGGAGAGAGAAATGGCTTAATCGTGATTAATGGTAACTTGGAGGTCTCTCATTACGACACTTCGGCCGAAACGGACTACACGTCATTTTCGGCTCAATGTTTGAGCAGAATCCGATGCGAGACGCGTGTAGGCATATCCAAAATGGACGGGTGCGATGCATCGGAGGGAGTAGGAAGCGGAGGTGGGACCAACATTTATCTTTGGATGGGTGGGACCCGGCGCCCCGGCCGCTGTCGTTGACGCGGTGGCGTGGCGCCGAAGGGAGATCCAAGTGGGGGCCGCGCGGAAGATTTAGTTACAGCCAATCACGTTGATCGGACTTTGACCGAATCCACCGCGGACGTTGACGTGTGTTGAATGTGGTCTCCACTTTCTTTTATGTCCCGTCAATTTGTCCACATGATAAATTCATAGCCCACAAGCGCTACATTTGCATCCTGCGCTCTTATCTCGCATGGTGAATTTAAAAAATAGATTTAATTTTTTATCGCAAAGGTATATTTATTAATTCACTATTTTAGTGTATATATATAGAGACCCATAAAAATTTGATAAAAACTTCTTGATTTTGGAACTAAATTTTTTATTTAAATTAAAAACCTAAGTCATCCGATGGCAATAAGTTTGAAAATGGAGATTTATTTTTAAATCCGATAATTTAGTCTCATGAGAGATGCCCTAATTCCATTATTCTCGCATCCAAATTTGTTTTTGTGTTTTTTTAATTTGGACCCTTAATATTAAGGTTTATTTCCTTTGTAAAGCTTTTATAGCTTTATCAATGCAGATATACTGATGTAGAAAGACAAAAACACCGTCACTAGCCCATCAAACAAAAATTGTTGGGCAAAAATAAAAGTGTTTCAAATTATCGCTTCTTTTTCTAAAATATTATGTTTTATTTGTGAATACTCCTTATCTAGCATAACATCATTGTAGTAGTTATCATTACCCACTTCCAAGGTTATTATAACAGCTATAACTAACTATCATAACATATAGAAGCTACTCTTTAGTTTTTACAATATATAAAAGTTACTAAGTAGCTACTATAAATATTTTAAAATGAGTTTTATGAAGTTTAAATAATTTTTGACTAAGTTTATAATAATATTTCAATATAATAGTGTTTAGAGTTTAGGATTTAAGGTTTATAATTTTAAAATTCAAGGTTTAGTTATAACGCGTAGGAGCTTTAATAACTACTATAATATATAAAAGTTACTCAACAACTACTATAACGTGAAAAATTAACTGTCAATATTCAGAGCTTAATATTTAGGATTTAATATTTTAAGATTTACTTGTGATGTGTATAAGTTACTTGATAGTTATTACAACATGCAAAAGTTATTTGCCAACTGTTACAACATAAAACATTAACTATTTAACCTTATTATATCAAAATATTCTTTAATAACTTAGTCAAAGTTATTTAAATCTTATCAAAATTATTTTAAATTAATTGAAATCAGTTAAAAACAATTATAGTATCTATCTACTAGCTGGTACAACTATTAAAATGATTAAGTAGCTACTACAATATTAATATCATAATACTCAATAATTTTTATATATTATAGTAGCTAATAGTAATTGCTATAATAACATTTAAAATAAGAGTATTCACTACAAGAAAAACGCTCAGTAGTTTTCCACTGATGTCTATGAGAAAATTGACTAATGTCTATAAAGACGCTGTAAAAGGTCTGACATTTTAGACACCAGTTTATAATCAGTGTAGTACCACTTAACGACACCAATTTCTGAATTGGTTATTAATCGATATAGTATCACTTAACAACACCAGAAGCGGTGAAAAGTCGATGTTTATCACTTAACAACAACGTTTTAAAATCGATATCATAAAAGCTAAAATTGTTGTAATAACACATATTTTTCCTACTATTAGTAAATTGTGATTGAGCAAGAGTATGAAATTGATCTGATTCTCAATAGTACAAAATTAAATCTAT
>JBBPFP010000002.1:2828765-2855121 GCA_037974795.1 Kaempferia galanga
TATCCCTCAATCATTCCGTCGAACACCCTGCGAGTGCTCTAAAAATTGCACCTAATTCTTTCTGTGACCAGAAATGGCGTTGTTTGGAACCAAAGAATGGTACTTCTTCACCCCGAGAGACCGCAAGTACCAGAACGGGTCGAGGCCCAACAGGGCCGCCGGAAGAGGGTACTGGAAAGCCACCGGCGCCGACAAGCCGATATCGGTGCCGGGAAGCCGTCGGCCTATCGGGATAAAGAAAGCTTTGGTGTTCTACCACGGCAAAGCTCCGAGAGGCGTCAAGACGGATTGGATCATGCATGAGTACCGCCTGGCCGACGTCGATCGATCCAACAACAACAACAAGAAGCAGGGCAATCTGAGAGTGAGTCCCATGCACGGCTGCCTCACTAAATCATAAAATTACGACAACTATATATATAACCAAAGAAAATCTATCACTGCAGTTGGATGATTGCGTGTTGTGTCGCTTGTACAACAAAAAGAAGAAGTGGGAGAAGATGATGCCATTGCCACAGAACAGGAAGCCTGCCGATTCCTTTGACACGAATAGGTCAGACAGTACTGCGCGGAGTGCTAAAGATTCCGACGACGTCGAGCATAATTCTGGCTTCCAGGAGGTGGATGCTGTGAAAGAAGAGGAGGATTGGTTCCTGGGCTTGGATCTAGATGACTTCCAGAGCACCATGGACGCAATTGGATTTGAACCTGCATCAGTTGTCAGTATCTCAAACCAGGATTACTTCGAATTCAATCCGGGTGTCAAATATTTCTGGAGTTAGATGTATGGAGGAAAAGAACAACTCTAAATGTGGCAGTTGCAGAAAGTTATAAATTCTTTTGTGTTTGTTCTTTAAATTATTTTTGGAACAGAGATACATACTGTAACATGATGGGGTGAAACTGATCCCTTACTAGCAGATTGATGATTTTTTATTTATTAATTTGATGGTACAAGGAGTTTGGGGATGGCCAATCAATTCAAATGAACCACCAAACATATAGATGTAGAAACTCTGAGATACTTGTTGACGGTTCTATCTTCTTTCTTCTCTTGTGCATGGTTGTTCATTTGACTTATATGCTTGGTGGTTCATTGGTTAATTTAGATTAATTCAAGTCCACCGGATGGTTGAATCGACTGCCTAGCCTCACCCAATCCGATCGATCAAGTAAATCAATCGAGATATAATGATCTCTCATTCCCAATCTATTGATATTCCAATTCTTTTAGGGTAGCCAATACTTGATTGGCCTGATTCAAGGTTTGGCACTAGTAAATTAGATAATATTAAAGATAAAAAAATATGAGCAATGAGGCTCATTAAATTCATAATCAAGGTAAGAAACAAGTCATTATTATCTATAGAAAACAAATTGAAACAATCCAACCAAACACAACCAAAATTATTGAAAGGAAAAAAAATCAAAAGCATGCCACATAAATATCCACTTTACTAGTCAACCGTTTTGACAGCATCAATATATCCACAAAAGCATGCCTATTTAATCTACGTTTAGGACACTTGTATCATGCATTTGTGCAGGTCTACTAATCAAATCTTCCATTTAAATCGACATAATCACATAGTTTAATCTTTATAATAAGCCCACGTCAAATCAACAATATAAAATCTCCTATCCGGCAAACTTGAATGAGTCTCCTAAGCTTTAAGCCTAAAACAATATAAAATCTCGTGTAGTTATTAATGCAGCATGTTCAACATCATCACATTGTCATGTTCGTGGTGTGAACTTGAACCTGAAGGATGCTGGCAGATTTTTCTTCTTGTCGAACTTGATCGATACTTTCTTTAAAAACAATGTGCAAGACGGCAATTAATTGTTCATATTCTTTTTGTCACTAGTATTGCATAGTTTGCATACACCTGGCTTTCATTTACAAGTCCTTGTTCAAATGTTATAGTTTAATCCTTCGGACGACCTAAGCAATAGCAACATTGTGCATGGTTTTATTCCCTGCACCAAGCTGTGCTTGTTCACCTTCCTTGTCTCTCGGACTGCCCAAGAAGGCAAACAACAGCTAGCATTAATTGAAGCTCCATTGGCTCCAGATTAAGGTGTAAGAGTTAACTTTTACGAAATGATGGTGTGGTTCAACTGATCGAAAGCTAAAGCTAGTAACTTGCTTCACAGATGAAGGGGTTTTGTCTGCTGTTGATGTGCTTTGCCTGTCTTAGACTTAGCTTCTGCGCAACAGATTCACAGGATGGTAATTCCTTTCTTCTTTTACCTTGTGTTTTTCGATTGAAATATGACCTTACCTTTTTCTTACATTTATTTGGAAGAAAAATGTTGGCATGCTGTTTGGCACAAGAATTAACTAAATTGTTGACATGCTGCTCATCAGTTTCTGCTCTCAAATCTCTGGCTAGCCAATGGAGGAACACACCTCCAAGCTGGAGCAAATCCAATGATCCTTGTGGTGATGCCTGGGAAGGTGTGCTCTGCTCGGCTTCGAGGGTGACTAGCCTGTGAGTATTTTCTTCAACAATAAACTTGGGAGCAAAAGGAAGAGAATGCCCTTCACTTTTTAGGTCTATGAAGGTTTCCTTCCATGCACAAGTGTTGTGCACAAATTTTAAGTGCTTTAAAATCTATACGTAATAGATACTCTTCACCATATCTGTGATGAATTAAGTCGACAAACAATATGTTTTCTGAACAAGTTACTCTTAATGGCCTTTTCATTGACCACAACCTGTCTTCAGGAGGCTGTTCAGCATGGGCATTGAAGGAACTTTGAGCAGTGACATACAAAGTCTGACAGAGTTGGAAGAATTGTATGTCAAAGTATTTAAATTCTTAAGAAACCAAATCCTAATGTTTCAATGTATGGCATTCTGTTGAACTTGTAGAGATCTTTCATTTAACCTAAATCTTGGCGGTCCACTTCCTCGGAGCATTGGGAACTTGAAGAAGCTTAAAACTCTGTAAGCCAGTATGAAACTCCTAGAAGAAGATCTATGCTCTTACATATGATGATGGAATCCATTCTTTATTTCTTAGGAGATTGATTGGTTGCAAGTTCAGTGATCGGATCCCTGATGAAATAGGCAACCTAATTAATGTCACTGTGTTGTGAGTACTCGGATCTTTGTCATGCCATTTTTGGAACTTATGTTCATCAAATATACATGAATTGGAGACTCTTATGTTCCAGATCACTAAACTCCAACAACTTCAGTGGTGAAATACCTGCTTCTCTTGGTAGACTCTTCAATCTCAACTGGCTCGACCTCGCTGATAATCAATTGTTTGGACATCTCCCAGATTCAACAAGTAAAGCTTGGGGATTAGATCAGCTTCGAAACACTTCTCATTTGTGAGCCTATCTTTGAATTTATAAATATTTTTTTTTGCATGCTAGAACAGATCATAAGGACTAAAGTTATCAAGTTCCAAGTGAGCTCACCTTGGTTTTCAACAATTTCCTCAGCTTGGCACGCCCCTGTGTCGGCTATTGAACTATGGCATGGAGTTTCTAGACAACACTTGCAATACGTCTTCAAGCATCTTTAATGGGCTAAGATGATTGTCACTCAAGCACAATAATTATAGTAACATAATGTGAAAACTAATAAAACATTGTCCATCAGTACAAAATAGCTAGTGCATAGGTGAAAGAAATGTGTGAAACTTCAATCTCAGTAGTAGTGATTTTTCAATCAATCCAATTTCTTTCCAACTAAAGAGAGGGAATTTAGATTATATTTCTTTTTTTTTCTTTCCAACAACAGTAAGTATGCAAGAACTACAATTGATTTTTTGTAAGACTAGTATTGATGATGGTATTGATCGAGATTGAAAACTAGGAATTCTTGAGTATGAATTTGCTATTTGTCTATTATTTCCTTAACAGCCATTTGAACAAGAACCAGTTATCAGGACCAATTCCAAATAACTTTTTCAGCTCGGACATGAAAGCTATACATATGTAAGCAATAACCTATACATTACTCGTTTCCTTTACGAAGCTCTATAGTTCTTCCATCTCTCTTATTTATCGCTTGTATCCAGACTTCTGGACCATAACAACTTTTCTGGTCCAATTCCAGACTCCATAGGTTATGCTCAATCACTTGAAGTCCTGTGAGTTTTTTTTAAGTTACCACTTGCCTTCTTACTAATCAGTCTCATTTATTGGCATCATACTATTCCATTGACTTCTTATTGATATGATTTTCACTTTATTTTCAGTCGTCTCGATAGCAATTTCTTAAATGGAACGATTCCTTCTAGTATTAGTAACCTCACATCCCTCAATGTCCTGTGAGTAATCTTTGCAATTCCTTGCAACTTATTCCAGAACCATCAAGTATTTAACACACTTAGATTCACAAATTCAATGTTTCCATTGCTTTCAGACACCTAGCGAACAACAAGCTGTCTGGAATGTTGCCAGATCTAACTGGAATGGCTGCCCTCAACTATCTGTAAGAATGCTAATCCATTGTTGATGCAGCATGCTACTGAGAAACAGGAAATCATTAACAGTTCTCGTTCAGGGATTTAAGTAACAACTCATTCAGTCAATCTGTAGCGCCATTATGGTTCTCAGATCTGCAAAATCTCACAACTCTGTAAGTTCAAAGTTCCAGATACTGGTTAATTCTAAATCTCATGTTGTCTTGAGTTAGCATCTTAATCCAAGAATTCACCACTGATTTTGTCAGAAATATAGAATCAGGAAACCTTCAAGGAGATGTGCCGCAAACAATCTTTAGCTTGCCCGGACTTCAACAAGTGTAAGAATTTACATCCAAGAGAAGCAGCTGTATCTTTAAAAATAAGCTTTTTTGGTGATCAATTTAATTTATAGGAAGCTTGATGATAATGAATTCACTGGTGATCTCAACATGGGTAACAACATTAGTCGGGAGCTGAAAGTGGTAGACTTTGAGAACAATAAGTTGAAATCAGTTACACTCTCTTCCAACTACAACAATTCCATAATGTGAGCGCTTCTCGACTTCCTCCTATTAATAGCATGGCGAACCATAGCCTGTGTTCTCGTCTGATCCTTCTCTTCCAACTTCATGTCTTTAGACTCGTGGGGAATCCAGTTTGCAGTAATGCTCTTCTACAAGGGACATCATATTGTAATCTTCAACAAGACTCAACGACTTCTTTCCCGAGCGTTGATTGCTCAAATCCTTATGAAGGCTCAATTATTTGCAGAGCACCTTCCTTTAGTGACATTAGCAATAATCTTCAACCAATGTGGAATGTAGTGGTAGATAATCTCAATGGCACTCCAGTTGCCTACTCTCTTGGAAGTTTTTTCTTTGATGATAATGCATATCTTCAAGTACAGCTAAAAATTTGCTCTAAAAATAAAAGAGACTTCACTAGGAGCCAGATACTGCAATGGCTTGATTTGAATAGCCAAAACCTCTCGCTTCCTGAAATGTATGGGCCATGCCATTTCAATCCGTTGCCGTATGTGTTCCAGAAAAAGGGTACATTTTTTTTTCGCACAATTAAGATAGCAGTTTTCACATCTCATATATTCTAGCTGGAGATTACTGATACCTGTTCTTCCAACACTCAACGTTGAGTGGATCGCAGCAAATCGATCGCTAGTCATTGCACTAGTAGCTGGATCTGTTGCTGCAGCATTGGTCATCGCGGGGCTCGGAACCTATGCATATTGGCAGAAAAAGAGAGCTAAAAAGGCTATCAGTCTGAACAACCCTTTTGGTAAGATACCTCCACAAAAACATTGGTCACTAGCCATTTTGTTTCTTTGTACAAGGCTTTTTCTTTTAATTACGATTGTTTGTAATTCGTGTTGTAGCATCATGGGGCTCAGCTGGTGACGATGCAGGAGATGCGCCGCAACTTAAACTAGCAAGATGCTTTTCTCTAGATGAAATCAAAAGGCTCACCAACAATTTCTCAACAGACAATGAAATTGGATCAGGTGGATATGGAAAGGTAAAAAATTCGCTATTCCATTGCCTTTAAGATCAGTAACCCTCATCCGATATTATTCAAGTGCTTCGTGAATCTTCTTGCTTCAGGTCTACAAGGGAAACCTTTCAGATGGGCAGACAGTTGCAATCAAGAGATCTCAGAAGGGTTCCAAACAAGGTGGGCTTGAGTTCAAGACTGAGATCGAGATGTTGTCCAGGGTGCACCACAAGAACCTTGTGGAACTTGTAGGATTCTGCTTCGAGAAGGGCGAAAGGATGTTGGTGTATGAGTACATATCCAATGGAACTTTATCCGATAACTTGTCTGGTAGAATCTCCAAACACTGCCTCTGATGGTGGAATTTTAATCTGCCATGGCTGTTTTCTTCTCCCCTCAGCAGCAGCTTCTATTAATTGCAGGAAGGAATGATCTCAAATTGGATTGGAAAAGAAGACTTAATATAGCTTTGGATTCAGCTAGGGGATTGGCCTATCTACATGATCTCGCTAAACCTCCGATAATCCACAGGGATGTCAAATCGAGCAACATTCTTTTGGATGATAACTTGACTGCCAAAGTTGCTGATTTTGGTCTCTCCATGTTGTTGTTGGACAGCGATCGAGGCCACGTCTCTACTACCGTTAAGGGAACACTGGTAACATCTCTACCTCCTGGTGTTCTAACCAAATTAACATTCCTAACAATGCTGCATTTTTGATCTCCACAGGGTTACCTTGATCCTGAGTACTTCATGACCCAGCAATTGACAGCCAAAAGTGATGTTTATAGCTTCGGAGTGGTAATGCTGGAGTTGATCACTTCTAGGATGCCGATAGCGAAGGGTAAATACATCCTTCGCGAGGTGAGGGCACTACTGGACAAGAGTGAGAAAGAACTCTATGGCCTAAAGGAAATAATTGATCCAGCTCTTGTTGAAGATGGATGTCTAGTTGGCTTCCGGAGGTTTGTGGAATTGGCTTTGCAATGCGTCGAAGACTCATCGGATGATCGTCCAACGATGAACGATATAATAAAGGAGATCGAGAACATACTGAAAGATGATGAACTGAAGGAGAAACCAAATTCAGCATATCTATCTGACACCTTTGTTGAACATGCAAATGGTGCTCCCATCCAAGTTTACGATGAGATGCTCCTTAGTAGGGAAGTAAACACCAGAAGTGATGGCACTCGCAGTGATAGATACATGTTCTCAGAGTGACAAAAAAAAAAGGAAAACCCACTACTTGCAGCATTTGTATTTTTACTGACTGTAAATTTGCTGTTCAAGGGTGAATCACATGTACTCCAAGAATGTTAAGGGTTTGTATTGATTTACAATGGCAGCCGCAGCTAATGTGGAAAAACAAGTCCAGAGGTAATAAAATTTTGTAAGAGCAAATTATGAGAAGAGCTAAGTGTAAAACTATGAAAATTAATAAAGATAACCCCTGAATATTAGTTTTTTAACCTTCAAATTATTTAACCTCTTTATGTGCTATAGTATATTATTATAATAATTTAGGCCCAGCGAGTAAAATTTATTATCTGCAAATTACATTGTAACAAGCACACTATATGGGAATAAAATAGTGTGATCCCAGACATCCAGCAAAAGAATTACCATGGACCATTTAGATCATACCTTGGCATTCTGTTTCAGAGTTGAATGAAACATGGTTTCGAATGCTAATTCAACCTCGACTGCCATATGCAGATCAAATTTTAATGATGAGCATATAATTTTTGGGTCTACAATTCAACGACTGTACAAAGATGAGAAGTGGGATTTCTTTTTTTACAGGTTATATGGGTACTAGAAATTGAAAGTAAATTGATACCTGCAGATATCATTATGCAGATGTTTTTTTATAGGATTTACAAAGTTGGAAGATACAGCATATTTTGGACAAGACGGGCTGCCACTAGATATTTAAGTGGATGTTGTAGAAAAAGATCAGTTTGCTGTCGACTTTGGCTTGCGGGTATCAGTTTACAAAAACCGCACGTATTCCTTCTGTAACATCTGGCCACCAGTCAATAGGTCGAAGCTGCACCTACAGAAGCTGGAGGAAGAAAAAATAGAATAAGGAGAGATCTTAACACAGAGAAAATAAATCATTTGACTTACTTTTTGATATAAAATGGTGAAATTAGAGGAAATATGAAGTCGAGTCCCTAATCAAATTCAATCCTATACCAGTATAATTAACAAAGATCTAAAAGTAATATAATACAAACCAATAAAAATAAATTTTTTTCATCTTCTATATTTTTATTTAAAAAAAAAAACTTAATCATTATGACTCCTACGGCAAACAAGCAATCATTTCACGAATCTTTTAACAAAACATTACTTAGATGTTGAACCTTTAAAGGTAAGAAAACGATTGATAGACAGATTTGTTAAATCATATTATGTAAATCTTTGTGAGACGAGAAATGGAAGAAACCAAAAGACCTAGTCAAATTCCTAGTCTGCCCACTCTCTACGCAAGGTGTTGCTGTAATGGTTATAGTTCAGGGAGGGAGGAGTCAAGCAGATTGGTCAAAGGTTATCATAGAGTCAGGTGTCATTATGGGAGCGGAGATAGATGCAAATATCGTATCCGACAATTAACTTAATGTGGCTCTCAATGCCAAGCGACAAAGGTAGATACGACAATAAAACTTCATCAGATTTCTACACTTTTGAGTGAATCTATTTGAAGAATAACAAGATAACTTTAATTTCTTTCATTTTGCCCCCTTCTTTTTATAAGGTAAGCATTTATTTTCTTCTTTCAGTGCTTCCTTCTCTCGTCAATTTCCTTCCCTCTCCTTTCTTTTTCTCCTACTTCCATCCTTCAGGGTAATGGACATGTTTCTCCTGCAATGCCACTTCGAACTCCTGTTCTAGCTTCTTCACAATATCTGAAGACCCACTCTGGTTAGGACTGTAATCTTATTTAGGTGACTTATTTCCACAGTTGCAAATAAAAGGGTGGCACCCTCCTAATTGGCCATAGAGTGTGTTCATCGTGCAATGTGTTTCCTTAGCTGATGCCTTACTTTTAATATATATTATTCTTCACCTAATTC
Organism: Kaempferia galanga; assembly: GCA_037974795.1. NCBI lineage: Eukaryota > Viridiplantae > Streptophyta > Magnoliopsida > Zingiberales > Zingiberaceae > Kaempferia > Kaempferia galanga. The sequence goes on from JBBPFP010000002.1 coordinate 2,837,787, forward strand.
TTACCTTTAGCAGTGTTGAGTTGTCAAGCACCAACATCAGTTAGAAATTACAATACCTTTTTCTTAGTTTAGATAAACCTCTCGCTTTTCTTTCTCCTAAAAGTTAACAGACACAATTAACTATAAGTTAACACTCTAGAAACAGACTCAAGAGACAAGTATCAAGATCTTCCATTCAAAAAGCAAAAGTACAATTTGTAATGAAGAAATTTTGTTCTTACGAGCTACTTATTCTCAGACATGCTACATAAAATCTATAACAGAGTGGTCCATAAATTCAACTGTGCCATGAAAGGATAGGATACAGGTACCTATCCCAAATAGCTGGAACAAATTGATGCTTAAGAAATTTCAATACCATGGAATACCACCAAACCACGATCAAACTGAGTTTTGGATCATAGTTTTAGATTGTATGTACTCACATAGTTTAGATTTAAAATTTGATATCAAAACATCATAAGTAGTTCACAGAAGAAGAATTCTTAAATTGAACTGAGCAGAGCCATGTCAGGAATAAAGAAAATTCACGTTGCTGTGGAAAAAAATCGGCATGATAAAAAGTTGTGGGTTAAATCAAGTCAATTATACCTAAGAAAGGTTCTTGGCCTTTCATTCACCTGTCTCCTTTGTGTTCTTACCACTTATTTCTTCTAGCTGCTGTTCTTATTTTTAAGCATACATTTAATTGCCCAAGAATGTCATGCAATAGCTATCAGCACAATATCAGATTAAGGAGGTATGCTGACATATCATTCATCTGGAACTTATTTAACCAAAGGATAGCATAAAATTGGTAATATTTTGGTAAGTGGTATGGAAGAACATAGTGGAATGAAGCTTGCATTATGGGTTGTGAATAACAAATATCTTAGAGAAGATAAACCTGGCATGCAAATGGAAGAAATACCATCTATACTGATTTTGCCTTTAGTACAAGGTAGCCTGATTAGTACCTGCCATCCATGCCAACAATCATAACCGAGTTTTGTGATCCAAATGCAGCAGTATAACGAGTAACCTCTGGCAAGTGAAACTGAGCAAAAGACCATTCAGAACTGAAATACTTAGGCAAGACACCTGATCAAACCATCCAATTAGAGAAGGATCATGCATCTATTGGGAAAGCTAGGCATGAAGACAAGCATCCTCGACAAATAACAAAATTTCAAGTATAAAAAAAATCAGTTTTTCATATTAAAAAAACAAGGTAATTCAAAGTAAGGTTCGAATCATATAGTCATAGTCGAATTAGTCAATCGTTTTGGTGATTTTAGAAATCATGACTTGTAAGATTCATGTTCAAATGATAAACAAGAAAAAATTATCTTACTAAAATTTGTAAGAATATCATATTTAACATTTTTAACATCTACATTAATAAAGAAAAATGTCACAAATACTAAAAGAGTCATATTACCTCTAAAAATACACTAAAATTTTATTTATCTTTTATATGACTGAATTACTTTTTAAAAAAAATCAAAAAGACACATATCAGACCATATCCTCTTCACTTGAGATATTATTATCTACATCAAGATATCACATTATCTTGATCTATCGTAGTCTTTCTTTTCCTCTTCAGCTTCTTTCTCAATAATTGCATCACCAGTAAAAGGGAAGAAGTTTTTAATGTCTTGGTCAACAAATCAGCAAATCATTGACATTGATAGTTGAGGACAAAAATAGGAGAAATAATTAGTCTTATGGTTGAAGAAGCTTAAGGATCAGGTGAGGATTGCTGAGGACAATAGACATTGGTTGGAGAAGCTTTTAATGTCATGGTCAACAAATCAGCAAGTCATCAACATTGATTGTTGAGGACAAAAATCAGGACAAATAATCAGTTTTATTGTTAAAGAAGCATAAGGAACAGGTGAGGAATGCCAAGGACAATAGAGAGATGTCCTTTGATCAAAGGCGCTCATGGAATATAGACACCAATGTGGGTTAAAAGACTTCCTCTAGTCAACATGGATTACTAAGGATGCTCAAGAAATACAGATAGATTGATTTTTGAAGACAAGTGTTAAGAGATGCTCTGTGGTCAAAGATGCAAGAGGAAGAAGCACCCAAAGCTTTGGACCAGGGCAACTGTTTGAGAAGGCCCAACAGGGTTGAGGATGATGAGCCATGGTTAAAGAAGCAACCTTTGATGAGAACAGGCTCGTAGACAACCAACTGTCAATAAAGAAGTAGCCTCCAACGAGCAATGGGTTGACGAAAATACATGCAGAGGATCAAGATGAATCATTAAAGAGAATTTTTTTTAACTATAAATTAATTATGCAGAAGTGTTCATTTACCATATTATACCCAATTAATAGTTAAATCCCCATCAATCCCTAAGGTGCATGATTAAAGTTGATTTGAGGAAAGCTTTTGATATGGTTGATTGGGGATTTCTTTTGTCTGCACTTGTTGGTTATGGTTTCCCTGACAATTTTGTGGATGGATACATGAATGCATAACCACGGTTTCCTATTCGGTTAGTCTCAATGGAGGGTTACATGGTTTCTTTAGTGGGAGAAGAGGTTTGAGACAAGGTGATCCACTCTCACCCTTGTTGTTTGGACTATGTTTGGAGGTATTCTCACGCTCCATGAAGGAAGTCTCAAGGATGGATGCTTTTAATTATCATCCTATGTGAGCAGAGGTCGAAATCACTCACTTAGCTTACGCCAATGATCTATTATTGTTTGCAAGAGAGGATGCTCCCACTATAAACGTCATCATGGACTCTTTAACGGATTTTGGTGACAAAGCAGGACTTAGAGCGGGCCCACTGAAATCCAACTTGTATGTGGCGGGAGTTGATGAACAAACACGTGACCAAGTACTTCACATCACCGGTTTTCAACAAGGATCTTTCTCCTTATGTTATCTTGGTATTCCATTAGCTATGAAGAAAATACGAATTGCAAATTATGGGGCACTTCTTCAGGCAATTACAAAGAAGGTAATCTATTGGCCGAAGCACACTCTTTCACATGTCGGCCGGTTGGAATTGGTATGTTCGATGGTTCAAGGAGTTGAATGTTTTTGGTTGTCTCTTCTTTCAATACCTAGTGGGGTGATTGATAAGATTTATGGTCTTTTGTATGGTCTACAAAACATCCCCTAATCTCTTGGGCAACTATATGTCTACCAAAAGAGGAAGGAGGCTATGAGCTATGAGATTTGAAAGCATGGAACACGGCTCTCTTAAGCCGAACATTATGGAACATTCAAAATCGGAGGGAATCACTTTGGGCATGTGGATTTTTGGCATTAGGGGAGTAAGCCTTCAAATTCGCCGCTTATTAAATGCATATTGTAGATTCGCCGTTTATTAAACGTATATTGTAGATTCGTGATGTTCTTTTGGAGCGGAATACCTCAGTAGGTGCAGCAAATATGAAGCTCAATGAATGGTTCGCGACGGAGTAAATGGGACAGCTTTAGCCTATGAGTTCTTCCGCACGTGAATGCCCAAAGTCTCCTAGTTTTCGGTGATTTGTAAGCAATGTATACTACCAAAGCATTGATTCACAGCTTGGTTGCTTGCTCACGGTAAGCTAAGGATGGCGGACAACATGCCATGTGAACGAACAAGACATGTGCCCTATGCCACCAGTTTGAAGAGTCTAATGCCCACATCTTTGAATGTGTTATTGCTAAGTCTCTTTTTGATAGGGTCAAGAGATGGTTGGACATCAGTTTTGATATCACTAGCATGACCAGATTGAGTGAAGTATTTCGGTGCTACTACAAAGGGAAAGGAAGACACACCAAGGCGCGATATCTTGCAATGTCTTCGATGATTTATCTTGTATGGGATGCACATAACCGTTATCGTTTTGAGAACATTGTACCTTGTATTGAGAGGATGTTTCACAAGGTTCAGACACATATCTGGCGCTTTGTAGACATCAAGTGATAGAGCTCCCGGTCGAGTGGTAGTTGCTTGCTTGATATGTTCTCTTCATAGATGGTCTTGAACTGTGGTAGTTTGTGTTGATGTCTAGAGTGTAGACATCTAGAGATGTAATAATTTTGTGATCCTTTGGTTTTTTAAATATATATTTACCTTCCCAAAAAAATAGTTAATTTCAAAATTGGAAATGGATGATCAGTATCAAATTGGTTTGAATTTTATAAAAGTGAACTGATTCTTGACCCACACAATTCACCCATATGGTTTGAACCTTTTTCAATGCTAATCAAATAGAATTCGAATTGTGAATCATACGGGTCTAATAACTATGCTCTTTATTGCATATTGTAGAACTGTTTGGTAAAATTTCTTTATGAACCAAAAGCTCAATGTAGAACAATGGTATTTCTTTTTAAAATTGAATGGGTGTTAAAAGGCAGACAATCAATCACCAAGAACCTTAATATGGTTTTTATGGTACAAGTATCTGAACCTTAACCCTGCAAATGCTTTGACATACAATTTCACTTACAGTCGCAAGCGCTCAGCAGGTTCACACCTTCTGGTAAACTGGTAATGTGGTCTTCCATACAATAATGATCTGAAGTTTCAAATTAAATATTAACATTGTCCTTCCCTTGTTCTAGTGCTTTCTATTACTTTGCCACAAGTACGGACTTACCTAAAAAATGTCAGTCAAACCCTTTTATCTAAAAGGTTAGCCAGTAAATAGTTGAGTCATATCCAATGAGAACTCTAGACCTGAATTTTAAACCAAATGTCGAAAAGACACTTTGCACCATTAGGACTGAATAATAGTTTAATTCAAGGATTCTTTAGTATACCCTTAATAGATGTTGAAATAAGTAAAAAGAAATCAGATTAATAAATATGATTTATATTTTTAAATAACTATTGAGCTGTAACACAAGTCAGAACCACTACAAATCAGCAATTCTAGAGATATTCTTTGCCTATAGTAGATATTCTGACAGACTTTTTGTGTCTAAGACAATAAATCAAACCGAATCCATCAATCAGTGGAATTATTCTAATAGGCATTGTTCCCAGCATAAACAACACAGAAAAAAACAAGCAGTGGCCTAGGCACGAATGGCATACCTCTCATGAAATGCAGTGATGAGTTGGTATTCGTTCCAGTGTTTGTAGATACAAGGGCATTGAGACTACTAGAAGAGTTCTGATGAGCAATTCCTGGAGCTTGAGCATATGCAAGTTGGGTGGAAGCATCTTCTCCAGCCACTCTAACTCGAAGACTAAACACATGAATAGTTCCTTTGTCACTTGAAACAACCAGCCACTGTACATTTGGAGAAAGGGCAATGCTATATATTTCAGCTCTATCTAGTCCTCTGCGTACCTATACTTTTATTGACAAGAAATAAATAAGTGCATAAAATGAGTCAAGACACAAATTAATATGGTTACCAATCAATGATCAAATATTCATCATAGACCGTATTAGTCTAAGATGGCAGATTGTTACAGAACGAAAGAAAATGCAAATAAATAAATAAAATAAAATAAAATAAAGCATATAACTTCATAACACTAAGAAGTGACGCATTTATACTCTCATCCTCTATGCAGATAACAGGCTTAAAAGCATAGTTAGAAAGCTAATATCCTTAAAGAAACCAGAGGGAAGCAGCTTTAATCTTGTCAAATGTGAAATTTAGCAAGCATTTTCCTAGAATTAGAGAAATAAATTAAAATAAAGGCATAAACTAAGCTAATCTAACTCACAGTCTCACACTAGAGTATTGTAACTTTAAACACACTAAAAATTCTACATTTAGATAAATCAATTACTTAACTCACTCTAATATAAAAACTTAGCTCTAGTAAAGTCTTGAACCTGCAAAAGAGCCCTTATGCTTTTTTTACACAAAAAAAAACCCTTAAGCAACTAGCAATCACTGACTAATTTGTGAGCTTGTAAGAATGTGGATTATACATTCAAAACCATATGAAAGATACAAGGTTGATTATGCAAAAAAGGTTGAGAAAGATACTAATGGATATACTTTCCTAAGTGTATAGCAAAACCATTGGGAGCAAGGAAAAGAGTTTGTACTTTTTCTCAATATATCACAGCCTAAATGTTTCCAATAAAATTAGAGCACTACAACCAAAATAAGGAACATGTTCTACTTCTTATCCAATCAGTAGCATAGGGCAAAGCTTGAAGTTCTACCTCTTGCAGTTGTGTACCATCCATGGTGTTAAATATTCTGATCAATGTGCCTTTTGTGCTTGCAGTGGCTAGAAGCAGCCCATCCAAGGTAAGAGTCATACAAGATATCTGAGAATCATGAGCACTAAAGGATTTTGTCATCTTCAAACCAAAATGTTCAACTTGGACATCTCCCCAACGCAAACCAGGGTACGCCAACACAGAGGTGCTGGAATGATGTGAAAGACAACAAAGTCCTTTAGGATTAGATAGAGTCTCTATTTGATGAAGTAGCTTCAGGTCTGTGAAATCATATACATAAATCTTATGCTCAAGAACAATGACAATACGATCTCGTCTTAGTTTCACTCCTCGGACATCAGATCTATATGTAAATTCAACAATGCAACGACTCTGATGATCATCCCAGATCACTACTTTGTTAGGTGGATATTGTGCATTGGCACCACTGCCTACGAGAGCTAGGATATTGGAACGAAAAAACATTTCAACAATGCCAAAGCCCCCACTTTTCAAATCTCTCCTTAAAGTTTCTTTGAAAGTGTTGCAGTTATAAATCCTGAAACCATTGCTTGTTCCAACAGAAAAGCACCCATAGTCTTGATTCCAAGTCACTGATAGCATCTCACTTTGATTACTATCATCACTGTCAGTTGGGTCCATTTGACTAGTAGTTGAAGATAGCCATGACTGTGGTGTTTCCAATGAGGCAATCCTCATTGGTGGATTAATGTTCCTTGTTGAAATTGTTGAGCTCATTGAGGCTGTAGACAAGAATAAAAAATGACAAAAGAAGTCAGGTCATTGTAAAGCCAGTGAGTCAACTTGGACTATAGTGGATTTGCCAGCCTAATGTGAGAATGTAAAGACATTAGAAGTTAAGGCCAACTACAATCAATTAAATTATCCTAAGTTACTAGACTATAAGAAAAGATCAGCACAAACACGTAACAAAAGAAATGGAGAAGCATGTTTTAGATATTTGCCAATTTGTGAAAGAATATCAAGTTGTATCATTCTGCCTACTGAATTAAACTTCAGTAGGCAAAAGTGCAAAGAAACACTATGTTTAGGAATTAGGATTTGTGCATGATCCTACAAAGCACTGAAAACTAATGTCTGTGATCTGGTAGGTGAATTTAGCATGAGAAAGAAAAGAAAACTAATCATAGAGAACAGAGATGTAAATGTGAAAAAAGGAGAGGAGATAAAAGCTGTTTAACTAGATACAACAATATCATTCTCTGAGATGAACTTAGCAGCTATCAGTTGCATCCTACATTGTGGCACAACAATAAGTAATGGACGTGTTTAAAGAAACTAGGGTATCTTGACTAGCCTGCAAAAGGGTCTACCATATTCAGAGAAAATAATCTAGATTATATGGAAGACAGGTAAATACAAATATACACGTATGTGAGTTGTTTCCTTGAGAGGATATATACTTGGTGGTTAGATAATTTGAATATTCAAATGACAATTATATCAAAGATTTCTTTACTCTTCCTTTTCATTGTTGCTCTTTCAGACACCTTCAGCAACCTATCTGCAACCATAGACTCTAATGCTGACAGCCTCTGGGTAATGATTTGGCTTGATAAGCTAATACACAGGCACTCATCATTGAGCATAACACCCCTGTATCTCTATCACAGCTAGACCACCTGGTGATGGATTGACTGATGAGTGACCATCTCATACCGCAACCACTTGTTCAGTCAAAACAACAACATCACCCCCTCAAGTCAAGGACCACTTGTCAATTCTTTAATTTATTGATCCTTTGCCTCTAGATACCTAGTTGTGGTTCACAACGTGAAACCCCAAGCAAGCCAACCCCCTCAACCTGGATGTAGGAATCAGGGAGCAACATGTTCACCCAATGCAACCACAAGGTTGTTGCCACAATGAGGATCACAGTGCTCGTGTACACCATATAGAGAACATATCCAGTGTCAGTACTCAGTACTGGCACTATCGCCATTGGAAGAAGAATGATGAGAAAGGGAGGAACAGTAAACCAATTAAGCACAAGGATAGAAGTAGAAATTTTGATTAGTTTCGATCAGATTTTGAGTGGATGTTATGAAGGATGGATGCTCAAATTCATCCATTTAAAAAATTGTCTTGATCTATTCAAGGAAACAGCAAAATGATCATCCATCTGTTAACTTATCCACTGCTCCTTAGCCATCCATCAAGTATCCACTAAAGGAAATATGGACTTAATCTCCATTTAAAATTTCTAGCTCATTCTTATGCTATCAGTCAACTTTTGTTTGGTTTCAGTGAAATACAACTCTAATAAATAACATATCAGATGCCAACCAAATTTGACAAAAATACAGAAAATTACATTCTGTTTACTAAATTAAACAATACAAGTATTCTATTTTGGATCTGCTTCTCATGACAGCTCAAGCCAGTTTTTTATACATCCGACTGAAAAGCTAATAGTGCATGAATAGAAAACAACTTCTCTCTAGTGTGGGGAACACGAATCCTCTAGAGTAGTCAGCACATAGTGGCAAAGGATAAGTAACAAAACTTAAAGGCTATGACCTGTTCGTTTCCATGATCCAGAGAGCAAAGTGAAAGATAAAAACATCCCACTTACTTAAGGAGCTAGCGTAAAGAATAAGAACATAAATCAGAACAACCAACATTCGTCTCCCAGAGAAATCTTAACGCGATTACGCACCATTTTTGTTTGTTTGTTTGTTTGATAAAGATAAAGAACTAACTCCAAAAGGAACGAGTCGGTCAGCAGAAACAAATCAAGTAAATAGAGGGAAACAGAACCTTCCAGATCGAAGTCGAATCCCCAAGAGAAAACCGATCAGAGCTCCACGGGAAGCATGATTCCACCAGATCAGGGACACTAAAAGGGGTGAAGCAAGAGAGAGAAAGGCGCAGAGGACCTTGGCGAAGAGATCCAAAATGACCTCGAGCTTTCCCACCCACCTCTCCCCCCTTTTATTACGGCCAAGCGAAGGAAGGGAACGAGAACGAGGTCGAAGAAAGGGAAAGATCCTGCACAGCGCCCCCTCCGCATGGTGTCGAGACTTGTCATTTACAATTGGAACGTCCGCCGTCCGTTCTCGCACTATCACAGCCATGCCGTCAGTTCATTGGCTTGGCTCCACCGCGAAGAACGGCGGAGATGATGGAGCTTCTCGATGAACGGCTTACACCATCTCCATTCATATGTAAATAATCATTGCGGGAGGGAATGATGAGAAAGATCAAAACGAGCTGACGTCAAATATATTTGAACAAATCTCTTCATTTGGTCCTTGTAATGCCGGATTATGTTATTTATAAATTGGAATAAAAAATTGATATCGTACACAAATTGACGGTAAAGATGACAGCAGACATGAGACATCATCCACTGTCACTGAGTCACAGTCTGCTTCCGTTACCGTCAATTAAGAAATCTTGTCTTCTTCTAGAAAGCCTGTGAAACTGCTTTCTTTTACGTGTTTTATTTTTACAATAAGAGAGACAATTTCTCTTCTTACAGAAGAAATTTTAATACAATACTTTCCTTGTAATATATTTTGTGAATAAAAAATTATGTTTTTTGAAAATCGATTCTTTATCTGGTGCATTTGTAATTCTGAATTTTAAAAAAATTCTAATAAGTTTTCAACCATCACCAAATAACACATGATAAGTCCATGATAATATAATAGTTAAGGCATGAAAGATTACCATATAAGGTTTAGAGGTTGAAAATCTACGTGTCTGAGTCTTAATCATTTACACTAATGACTAGTAACTATTTGTGATTTACCTCTTCCGTGTTAATCTAGAAATAAATTAATAAAGAAACTAAAAACAAATAAATCACATTTTACCACATGATAAGCCAAACATAAAATCTAACCACAACATGAACGTAAATACCAAATGCACTAACCAACCATAGGTGATAATAATAAGAAGACACAAATCCCAATTCTCAACAACCTACTTCTAGTCTATAGGGTTCAATGGCATGACCAACTTAGGTTGCCAACTTCAATGCATAGATAAAGGCTTACCCATTTGTGTCAAATATTGCTTCATCCAAAAATCAAGAATAAGAATCAGCCCTTATCAAAGACCTGTGAGAAGACAACATGTGGGATCTCTTGTACGGCAGCGCCTCACTAGCAAAGCTCCGACCTCTGATCATTTTGGAAAAAGTGGTTGTCGTGCTTGATTCCACCATTGGAGCAGGTATTGCATTGTCAGTCATACCACCAGTTATTTCACCACCAGCATCAGCAAGTTCCTGGAGCCGGTGGGCAAATTCAAGGTTCTGAAGGACATCACCCATGGAAGGTCGGTCCGCCCCAACATCAGCCACACATAGCTCTGCAGTCTCGGCAAACTTCTGACAACTTTCTGGAGCCAACCTACCCTTCAAATAGGGATCGATGATATCAACAAGGTTGCCATTCTTATGACAGTCAGCTGCCCAGTCAGCCAAGTTCACTTGTTCATCTGGAAGCATATGCATAAGAGCAGGCCGGGCACAGAGGACCTCAAACAACACAACCCCAAAAGAGTAAACATCAGATTTCTCAGTGAGCTGGTGCCTCCAGGCGTACTCAGGGTCAAGGTAGCCAAAGCTTCCCTTCACCATTGTGCTGACATGGGTGTCATCCAAGGCCGGGAGAGTTTTCGAAAGTCCAAAGTCTGAAACTTTGGCGACCCAATTTTCATCTAGCAATATGTTTGTGCTCTTGACATCTCGGTGTATGACGGTATGCTTTGCGCCTGTGTGAAGGTAATGCAACCCTCGTGCGGCTCCGATGCAAATCTCAAGTCTTTGTTTCCATGAAAGTGGTGGCTTCTGAGAATTATAGAGGTGATCACGAAGTGTACCGCGAGCCATGTAGTCATAGACTAAGATCATTTCAGAGTTCTCCTGACAGTAGCCGATCAAAGAGACAAGGTGTATGTGCCGGAGCTTTGAGAGTGTCTCAATTTCGGTATGGAACTCATGGACACCTTGATCGGCCCTTGGGTTACTACGCTTGATTGCAACCTTCATGCCCATGCCGTTGATCTTCCCGAGATAGACGTTGCCAAACCCACCAACCCCAAGAAGAAGAGACTCATCAAAGTCTTTTGTGGCGGCCTTGATCGTTGCAATGGAGAAATGTGGACAAAGATTAGAAGGGATTGGCGAGGCACAGCAACTAGAAGTCTCCTGGTAAGCAACGACTTTCTTCTTCCTTTGGCACCTGCATAATAGAATGAGGCAAAAAGCAACAAGCAAGACAGCAACCCCACCAACAATAGCAGGAACAACCTTATGATTCTTCCTGCTCATATCCCCATTAGGACTGTCGACAATTTGACGGCTAACTGATTCTGGATTAAGACCAGCCAAACTGTTGCTGCTTAGGTTTGGCAACTTGAAGACCTCGAGCCCATTTAGGATGGCATCATATAAGACTGGTCTCGATGCAACGTCAGGATGAAGAGCAACCCACATGTCCATCTGCCCACTTCCCATTGTAAACACCACATAATCCCTGTACGTTGGGACACCTATATTGCCACTCCAAACAATAACATCAGCACCTTCCTCTACTGTCTGGTTATTAACGAAGATATCAAAAGCTCTCTGGTTTTGCTTGGTTATGGGATACTGGATCTCACAGAAATGAAAGCGGACAAGGTAATAGAAGCCAGCATCCACTGGAAGAATCCATGTAAGATTGTACTGCAAATTCACCCCTGCATCTGGACCCATCGACCTAGCTGTGGCATAGACTTCAGTCGGCGCGATGTAAGTCGGAACTTTAGGGGGGTATGAGATGCTAACGTTTGGATCATTTGAGTATGTCACGCCAAAAGCAGCGCCAAAAATATATCCTGAATCATCTTCCCAGGAGCGGGACAGTTCATCATCGCGAGGGGTGATTGCGCGACCACCCACATTGAGCCGATGAACAGTTTCAATAGCCCATTCTGGATCAATCTCATAAGGGATTGATGTACCACCAGTGACAAGGATAGCGTTGGAGGAGCCAAAGATGTCAGGGATGGGCACAATCAGCTCGATGCCGTTTATAAAGGCAAAAGAATTGGAAGTGGGGGAGGGGGTGAAGGTGAGGTTCAGGACGCCGGCGGACACATTCAAGGAAAATTCGCGGGTGATGTAGGCGGAGCCTACAGCATCAGCGGCAAGAGAAGCACTGAAATTGTGAAGGAGGGTGTAAGGGCCAGCCGTGACAGAGAAGAAGGAGTCGGTGGCGGTGTAGTTGGCGTAATTGCATGGGTAGAAATAGAGGCGGAGGAATACCCGTCCGACGGCGAGAGGGAAGGAGTAGGTAGAAGGGGAAGTGAATATCCGCGCCGTCAGGTAGGGAACTTTGGGCACCGACGAAGCTTGCTGTGGAGCCGGGACACTCTCACTGCTCGAGGGGAGTGTGAACTCGGAACCGGAGTCGGGAGTCCAACTTCTTCCATCGAGGTCCGACTCTGGCGCAGGAGCTCCGCAGTTGAGGAGGATTGAGGATTTACCGTCTGCAGCAGCAGCAGCAGCAGTCGCCGCCACTGATAGCGTTATCAAAGCAGCACAGACGAGGACGCGAGGAGGAACCAAAGGGTTGTTCATGGGGATAAACCAAACTGTTGTAGAAGAGGCTTTGGAGAAGGAATGGGAATACGATCGAGGGTTTTGATGATCATTTAAAGTGTCTGTCAACGATGACGTTTTTTCAAATCATCATTTTTAAAATTATTTTTTATTTAAACAGCTGGCAAGTAGCAGGACAAACATTACAGCGGCGACTTGGGCGACTTCATTAAAAGTATTTTTTATTCAATTAATTAATTAATTCATGTGGTTAAAGATGGCTTATTTGTCAAACGTATTCCATTGTCAGACTCACTTAGACTTAGGTAAGACGCAGAGAGTAAATTATGGTAATTAAACCGTCTGGGAGAGATTTTATTTCTTAAATGGTTGTTCTTCCAAAATTTAATCTCTATTCTCATTTTATAATCTATCATCTGGTGAAATCTTTATTCAATTAGTTAATGTTAGATAAAAATTAAAATGGTGCCCCTAAATTAATAGAAACATCATATTAGCATTCTTTTCTAAAAAAAGTCAAATGAACAACTTGCTCATGATTTTATTCCAATAGTATCACTGATTTAGCGTTGTTGATGATAGCTTCTATAACAAGCTATATGTTAGCTTATACATGCTTGATTATGATTATATTATATTCATTTGAAATATAATAAGTATCTTAGAGTCTTCATTGTTTAATTTGCTCATTAAAATATTATTTTAATCAAGTTATTACTCAGAAAGATATAAAGTCATCATTGTACAAGCTAGCAACTAATTTTTACACGTAGAAACTATAGTTGGCTTCTACAAGTTGTAAAAGCTACATGCTAACTTCTACACAGTCAATTGTGATCAATAATATTTATTTAAAATGTAATAAAGGTCATGAAGTCTCAATTATTTATTTTACTAGTTAAAATATTATTTTAACTAGATTATCACTCAAATAAGTAAAATCACAATAATATAAAATCATTACTATAGAAGTTATCAACTAGCTTTTATAAGGTGTAAAAGCTAGCATCTAGCTTGTGGAAACTAGTTGCTAGTTTATGAGATAATATATTTTAGAAGTTAATGCCAGTTTCTATACATGATAGAAGTTAGATGTTAACTTTTACAATTATAGAAACTAGTTCCTAACTTTTATAAGGTTAAATGATCAGATAATGTCATGGTATTTTGGGGAGATCACTCAGAATGAGATAGACACCCATTTGACTTGAATAAAAAACAGAGCCTATTTGACAAAAACATAAATGATGGATGCTCATTTGAGTTTTGCCCATTTATGTTTCATATTACAATAGTTTTGAGGTAAAGTTACTTCACATATTGGTTACCTTTATGATTAATCAGTTTGAAAAAAGAATATCCAGATTACTAAAATAAAAACAATTTTATTTTATTTTAAATATGTAACGTCCTTTTCCCATCATAATAAAAAAAGTATCTATCTTTAATATGACTTTTTCAACAAAATCATCATTAAAAAACTATTGTTAGAAAATAAAAAATCTAAGCACCCCTTCTTGAAAATGTTAAATCAATCTATTTGATATGACTTTGAATATTTCTCTCTCTTTACTATAAAGTCAAAGGTCCTTCATTTTACAAGAAAGACATGTATTTTCCTTAAAACAAGAACCTTTTTAGTCTGGGGCTAAAACTTAGTTCAATAGCATAGTAAATATGACCTAATTCTCATTTATTTGTTAAATAGAAAGGTCCTCCAAATCCTTTTACTTAAAAGAAAAAAAAATATGATTTCAAAAAAAAATTAATAATTGAGATGGATTTTATTTCTACAGTCTCAATCAATTTGACTTCTACTCAAATCAAATTCCACTCCATTGAATTTTCACATGTCGGCCAACTAAGTTCAATATGATCATTTGCAAGGACAAGTAAAACGATCAACAAATAACAATAGTGCAGTTTCGAATTCCCCGTGGCTTTCCATGCTTCATATTGTCAAATTGTGACCAATATCTTTACTTTGTTTTTTTTCCCTGTTAGTCCATCGGATACATCGAGAAAAATGAGTGGCTCCTCGCCAATTGGCATCCTAAATTTTCCATCCCATTAAAAAATATATATTTTATCGTGCATGTAACTGAAATGGGAACCATGAATATTCACATATTCTTGTGTGGTAAAAGATGATTTGTTCACTTTTAGCATCTTTGCCAATCTGTCTTTGGACTAATATGAAGGAGGTAAATCACGAATAACTACTAACTATTAGTGTAAATGATTAAGATAAAAAAAAAAAAAAAAACATGCTCAAACGAATATACACATATTCTTGCCAAACATCCAGCGGGACCAATATCTTCGCATATTCTTCTAAATCAGGCTGGACTGTCCGATTTTCAAAGGTCAACCTTCCTTCCAGTTACAGCTTATGACAACCTGCCAAAACGCCATCGATGCCAATAACATCAATCTTGTTATTGTTCAGAATACATATATAAAAATTAATTTTTTTCCTTAAAATTATTGATAGAATAACCTAAAATAAAATATAGCTGGAGTGCTTTATATGTGTAAGTAATATCATAGATAAATAAAAGTTTCACATGTGACTCCTTTAACCGTATCCATGTGTACTAGATCACAGACTAGATTTGATCTACTAGATGCTAGCCTTTTGGATCGATAAAATTTTCGGAAGCACTGTGGATTTCTTTCGAGAAAGAAGAAGAGAAGTAAAAGGGGGACTCCTTTCAACCTTTCCAAGGGTGGCTACTTATAACTTTCGAGGAAGATGAAGAGTTTAGGTCTCTGTTAATTCTTCATTTAAGTAGAATTATAACCTCTATTAATTAATTTGGAAGATGAATAGTTATAGACTCAATTAATTCTTCATTTAAGTATAATTTATGACTTTTAATAATTCTTCAAAGAAGATGAAGAGTTGTGACTCTTCAAATTCTCCAAGGATCACAATGATTTTGTAGATCCAAATTCTCCACTCTTTCTTCTTTGAATCAAATAAAACCATATTTGATCTTGACCCATACTAACTTTTGATATTTCAGAATTAATTAATAATCTAATTAATTCATATTATGAAATAATAAATTGAATAATTTTAGTATCTACTAAAATAATCAATTATAGATAATGTTCATATTTACGTGCTATGTGTTCGATCCTCTAGGTTTTATACATGAAGGCAACGTAAATCTATACACGGACTAAGGTAACCATTTAGCAATAATTTTTAGTCACCCAATGTAATAAAATATTAATCATAAACTAAAAACCACCGTTAACCGATTACTGTGTAATTCAATCTCTTTATCTAGCCAACATTCCAATTAATTTGGTACATTATACATCATTACCAAATTAATGATTTTACTTGATTTCTAAGATATAATATATTTCTCTTGAATGATAAAACCACTCCTCCCATGGTAATGAATTTCAAGTGACTAATATCTCTATCAAGCAGCCAGAATATTAGCTCTTAATCTAAGAGAGCGATGAATCCTCTATTGACTCAACACTATTCTCTCTACGCATAGAATAAATGAAGGTCTCAAGTTAAAAGATCATTTATACTCGCTCATAAGAGGAATGACCAATGATGCTTAATATGTAGTCTCCTCTCAAGTGGGTCGTGTCTAGTGTATGCTTAATATCGATCCCTCGGTCTATTTCGACTTAGTCATACTCAACATTGATCTAGATATCCATGTCCCCTCTAGATATCTATCTAATGAAGGACTATTTTTAGATTAATATAACCATTAATCTATGAGACTTTATCATTAATCATATACGTATAGAAAAGTAAATAATTAACAATAAATACTTATCTTTATGAAATAATTATCCACAAAATACATAAGGAGTGTCTTGACACATAAGTGCACACACTAATAGTTATAGAATTCGTCATCCTAACAACCCCACATGGTTAACTCCACGGTCATCTGTGAGAAAGTAAATTGGAAAACTGACCAAAACAAGAGGGTCTTTTCCTCAATTTTGCCAAAAAATGAAACATGTATGCACTTGATATCTTTCCCGTTTCCTTCCATCACAATTATTCAATTCATTCCCACAAGTTGGTACAATTAATACTTATATGGATATTTATTTTATAGATCTTAAAGTCAATTCTTAATGGAAGTAAAATAGTTTGTTAGGTGTCTAATCTTCCTCATGCAAAGGTACCTACCTATATCTTACTATGAGTTGGCGATAATGAGCCACTTGAAATAAATGATATCACCTTGTACTCAAATAATATCATCCATAGTAGCATCCTCATGGATTAGCACCTAAAAGCAAAAGGTGAAATTATAAACGAAGACAGTAACTAGTATTACTGATATCCTATTTAGAATGTTGAGACCGGGATCAAGAGTCTTCTAATCGAGGGGTGACAGTGGTACTTGGTCAAAAGGGTAAAGATGTTTGGACTTTGGGTATGCTAATGCGGTGGAGATTGGAGATAGAGGGATAGTGAAAAGGTGGATTGGTAGAAACAAGGATATTAGGGAATAAAGGGAGGAAGAGGTTGATGAAGTAAGGTGAGGCTAAAACTTGTTTAGGAGTGGAAAATACTGTTGGAACCGGGTGGGCTCCGCTT
>JBBPFP010000002.1:3120826-3135456 GCA_037974795.1 Kaempferia galanga
CTGGCATAATGGGTCTGGTGTCTAGCTACCCCAGCCCATTCACGCGCATGCATTCACATGGTACTTAGCCAAGGCCCAAATATCAAGATGATTATTTATGTTCAAGTATATATATGTATTCAAGTTTTCAAGTAAAGTTCAAGTTGTTGAAATATGTTATGTTAGATGATGATACTCTTTTATGAATGCAGTGACTATGATCAGATGCTTTGCTATGATAATATTCCATGATTCTGATTATGATTGGTTTTGTGAGTAGGAAAGGATCTTACTAAGCGTTGCTTATAGTTTTATGTTCCTTATACTGCAGGGAACTTAAAGTGAAGGAAGCAGCAGGAGGGCTAAATGTGTGTGGGTAGTGGTACAGTAGAAGAGATAGAGGAACAGAATCTGCTACCCATGTGCTATTATGAATGTTGCTGTTTTGCATTTAGCTATGATAAAACACACTTATCAACTTGTTATAAATTCTTGGTATGTTATGAATGTTGGAAGCTAACTAGATAAAATAGATAGAAACATATTCTAATTATCATCCAAATAAGTTTGAGTTAATCCACATAATTCCCCATACTATAGCTAATGGAATTTCCACCTCCAGCATCTATCTTTTCCTACAGATCCTTTTTCTTGAATTGCATGTAAAAAAGCAATGCTTTCCCATATGAAATAGTTTTCCAGATTACATTTAAATTATTGCTGAAAGTAAAACCCAACTTCCTAGTCTGACATTGAGGCTTCCTGCTAATAAGTTTGCCTTTATACTACATTGGAGTGAGCCTCCATGAAGCTTAATTGTTATCAGATCTTGGGAAAATATTGTAAAACCCTTCGCACTATGGGAAGGCAATATTTCTCTAAAGAGAGTTGGCTTGTTGATGTTTCAACTAGATAATATTTCTGACTAATTTTTTTCTGTATTTTCTATTCCGTGCATCAAATCTTTCTGGTTGAAATTTGGATTTCCTAGTAACTCCTGTTTTGTCCAACACCTTTGAGTTTGGATCTCAAGTTTCATGTTACAGTGTTCAATGAAAAATGACATTGCAAGTACTATGTTTCAAATCATCCTGAATGCATGTAGCTTAATGGCATAGTTTATTCCCTAACTAGTATATCAAAGAATCCAAATCATAAATACAATAAAAAAAAATAGAGAGAAAAAATAGTCACCATAGCAAGCAAAAGCACCGCCTAAAAGGAGCGTTGCTACAGAAGAAGTATATAGATAAACCTGCAAAAAAAGAATGTAGCATCAGCATTCCCAGAAAGATATGGAAAAGGCAAAATAGAAATAATATAGCTGAAAAAGAAATGCATTGCCTAAACTGTTCTACAATATGACACTTGACTGCCATGTTCTGGAGACTTAAGAAATAAAGATAAACAAGTATCAATAGTTCTTAGTTTAACCAAGTGTTTAAAATCTCAATCTGACACTGATCTCAAAATTTGTCCAAGAAATATGTATCATGTAACATATCCTAATAAGATTGAGTCCACTGTGCCATGTCTACTGTCAGTGGCATCATAAATTTGAATGTGATAGAAAGGACAACATCCTGGCAATGACGCTTATCACAAGATCACCCCTCCAAAAGTGAGGTTTGCAGAGATTTGCCACCCATGGGCTTTGCCCACTACTGCCTCCTAAAGGAGCAAAAAACAGGGTGTCAATTCCAGGGAGCAAAGCAAAGGACTCATCAGCACATGCTTAATGATCCGTTGTTGGGATGCATGACAGTGTTGTCCATGTCAAGATTCGATACATCTCGAATCCTTGAACTGAAACAGTGAAACCAAGACAAAACAACAAACAACATGAGAGGTGTTTCTATCATGATTTTGGTTTAATCCCCTCATCATCCCCTTAACTTTCTTTAAAAATGTGTAGACAAAAACATCCTCAACTTGGTACTTATTGCAACAATAACAAAAATTCATTTCAATTTCTTCAAAAGGGGAAAAATCTTCATAAGATAATTGCATTTTCATCCAAATCGAAGGAATATCTGACACCTCAATCCATAAAAAATGACTAATAAGTAAGAACAACCAATAACGTACCCTAGCCACAAGAGGAGAATCGATAGGATTTTTTCCTCCAATCCATATCAAGATGGAAAATGCAATCATAGAAATAAATATGAGGGCAATCACCTAAAAAAGAAATGGTGTGACATAGTTCATCAGTATTTCATAAACAAGCACAATTCAGAATGTTCTGAATACGAACAATTTTCTTTCATCCATAATATTAACTTCAACAAACATGTGAAGACATTTGTAGTTCAACATGCTCAACAAACAAATACTTACCAAGATTACAAACTTTTGTCGGTTTCCAACATGAATGGTTCGAGGAAAGCAAAACACTCTACACCCATCAGCATGCAGCTGATCTTGTTTATTCATTGACTTATCCAGCAAAGCTTCAGCGCATTCAGGTTCATAATCTTCCTCTTCATCATCACTTGCTTGATGGCACAGGTCAACCCTACAGAATGTAAATATTCCACAAGCATAAGCAAACTTATTAAGTTTCAGATGTTCATTCGCACAGAAATTGTGATAGTTAAATTTAGATGATGTGGCTCATGTTCTTCAAGTGAGCATTAGATCTTCCATTGCTCAGCTAAATTAAAATGATAAGATCATGTTTTCAACATGGATCTCTGTCAATATTAGTTACTAGTTAATGCAATAAAAAAGAATATAAGGACAACTAGAACTTATTAATCGGACCATAAAAATATAGTAGAAAAAATCAGATTGGAAAATATGTAATTACAATGTGAGCTATTCTTGTAAAACATATTAGGTAGGGAAAAATATGACTGTAGGCACTAAAAACAGAATATTTCATGATGGTTAAAAAGGGTCTTCTCCACCCATCAATACATGGTGTTCTTCCATAAATCATTACCGTTGAAGGTGAAGTGACTTAGTTAGAGCTATTAAACAAATGGCGGAAACCAAACAACTATATAGAGTTGGCTTTACATATAACATGTTGGCATTTCTTTGGTACAGGAGAGACAATAATATTAAATGTGGTAGAACAAAGGAAAAATGTTTAAGGGGTAGCTATATCAAAGTAACTATGTTGAAGCTAAGTTGTATAACTTCCCCTGATTATGGATTGGGCTGTTGATGGTGCAAATTGAAGCAAAAAAATTTTATCTTTTACTTAATTTATTACAATATAATGAATAGCAAATTGTAAATTGTAATTAGATAAAACCAAACGTCATTTTTATATATAATTGATCCAAATTAAATCTAACATATTAACCTTGAAGAAATTGTACTGTGAAAGATATTAATGAAACTAAGATAAAGACAAACAAATAAAATCCTCTTATTTAAGCATGTCGTATGTTTCAAGGTCTAATATATCAAGATACAGATCCATAATGTAAAATATGGATATAAAACTTCTGTTAACTCTAACTTTTGCCTGGATTATAAATGCAACATACACTAAACTTAGAATATGTAACTTCATGGCCAAAAAAAAATTCAATTGTTTCTAGCAAACTAAGATAGCAATTATCCACAAGGGCTCAAACTGAAATCTTCATTAGTGATTAACATGGGTAGCATATGCATGTTTCCAGAGAAAAAGATTCAAGAAATAAGATCTTTGCAGATGTAAAGCATGAATCTGTTAGATGATGATAGAGCCACAACTAAATGCTAATACATGAAATCCAAAAATAAGAAAAGTGATACAACGATTGAACATGAGGATAAATGCATTGCACAAAGTCAAATAACATTATTGACCATCCTAGGCAATTACCTAAATTGTGCAAAAGAAAATATGCACAAATCATCAAGAATGACAAAAAGTGCATCTATACAGTAAAAGACAAATCATTACTAATCAAAGGATCAGTAATACTTTTTATGGATGCTATCAGAGCAACAGGCATTTAAATATTGATCATCATTGAAAGTTCAACAATAATATAGTTCATCCCATATCTTAAGAATACAAAGACGGAAACTCAGATGCACAGAATCATTAAATACTTTCACCAATTGTAGATTTATCATGCATCTATTTGTTGAAACTGGTAACGGAAGTTACTTACCAGAAAGAGATGAGCAGGAGAAATGCAGCAAGAAAGATAATTTGAGGGCAAGCTGCAAAAAAAATGTTTGTACTTAGCACAACTCTTGAATGAAAAGTTGGACCTAAATATGAGCATGTAGAATATGCCAGGAAAACATCATTTATCCAATCAAAGAAGATTAATTTTACATGTATTCTTACCCATGAAAGCAAATCCACAACCATGTGACCAACATCGCCAACCCTCACAAGTAGCAATAAGAGCAGATATAAAGTATGCCAAGTAGCCTGACATCAAATATGCACAGTATAAAATGTGTAGCAATAGTCAACAAAAATTGTCGCAATCAATTAGTTGCTGTATTCTAGAACAATAATTTGGAATGCATCAAAAAACCATGGAACTTATAGAAGAAACAAAGAAAAGTGAAAATTTGAATAATAGCAAAATAAAATATTAGAAGTTTGTAGGAAGATCTGTCTAGTTTATAATGGCGCAACAAACCCAACCTCCAAAATTTATCAGGTAGGCAAAAAATAAAAAGGAATAGCAGAGGAGAGAAACGCTTTACAATTAAGTTGCCTAACAAGTGCATATATTGTAAGTTCCAATCTTATGTTACTTTTTTACTCAAATTAATTCATATCATGTTGGATATATATGCCATGTAAACAACCAAGCCAGTAAAGTAAGCTACCAGCATCTCTTAAGGATAATAATTACATAATTAATTGATTTCCTAATAGCTTAAGTTTTGGAGATAAGTGGCTACTCAACCAATTTTAACATTGCAGCAAAAGGTGATTACGTTTATCCCAGGCACCCCTCACATTCCATCCCCAAGTTATGTGAAGGAAGGTAAATCATGGGGTCAGCTTATAGCCAACCGCCAAGTGGTTGGGGGTGGGAGGGGTTGTTTCTCCGAGGGCATGTGCCCGTCGGGAATTGATCCCTTGCCCCATAACTTTAACATGGTATTAGTGGAAGGGGTTCAATGTTCACATGCTACCTGTGGCAAGAAAAAAAATTATCTCATCAATTCGTGTGTTGGATTAAGTCCATCAAGTGCAGTATACTCACCCAAATATAAAGTGAGAGTGTTAAAGATATAATGACAGTTGATCAATTTCCTAGGAGTGTTAAAGATATAAAGACAATTGGTCAATTTCCTACTAGCTTGAGCTTTAGGGATTAGTTAGCCAATTGATTATCTGTAGCAATTATTGGAAAGATAAATATTCTACTAGTCTACTTTTATTATTGAATGTGTAAGAAGCAATTGATCATCATAACATATAACAACAAAACATGAATCCCACTGTTTTTCACTCAGCTATATAAATAATGTCCTGACATTAAACTTTAAGCAAGAAAGGGAGCCTTGGCGCAATAGTAAAGTTGTTGTTGTGTGACCTTTTGCTACAGTAAAAGTGTCTACAAATATACACAGCATACAAGCTTCTACTGTCCTGGTTGAAAATAACATAAACAGGAAATTTAGCAGTAACAGATGTTATGCTTGTTAGAAGAAATTCTTACTATATTGTAGAACTAACAAACAACATACAGTTTTTCAATATAAAGATTTAGATCATATTACACTAGATATTAGTGAAATCCAAGATTACTCCGTTCATAAGAAGACTACTCTTTCATAATATCCATCTTACCTATGTTCGAAGAGCCAATCATGAGATGGAATATCTGCAACAGAATATATTTAATAGTGCAAATTATTCACAGATAACGGAAGATAACACAAGGAAGAAGCAACAAATGATGGAGATGTTTATGGATGCCAAGGTCAGTAGATCTATGATATTTACATAAAGAAAATCAGGAGAGAAAAAAAATAAATTAGGCAGAATTAGATGATACGGATTAACTAGGCTGCACAATATGTGTATTAAAGAAAACATATGTTCTTACAATATTTTTCACATCCTCTGATGATTTGTCCTAGGAGTGAATCATTCATCAGAAATGATGCAACAAATTACAATTCAGACATAATTTATCTTTTAAGCATAAAATATTGTCTTATCTAGAAGAATAGCTTGCACTGAGAACTAAAACCACTAGCAAGAGAAGCTTATGCTACATGTTTCTCATTTGAAAGTTCTTAACAGAATAAGGATCATGGAAATCAAGGATCATAGCCATTATAGATGGCAATATTAAATAATAGTTACAGTTCCTAGGAGTGCATGAAAATGAATAAAAGTAATTAAAGAAAAGGAGTGCTCAAGTTCCTAGGATCATACTAGTTTGCCTTCATCAAAGGCAGTACAGGCAA
This sequence comes from Kaempferia galanga, assembly GCA_037974795.1. NCBI lineage: Eukaryota > Viridiplantae > Streptophyta > Magnoliopsida > Zingiberales > Zingiberaceae > Kaempferia > Kaempferia galanga. The sequence continues at coordinate 3,127,205 of JBBPFP010000002.1, forward strand.
TCTGTTACATATGGTCCATTGAGTTACTCAATTAGTGGAAACATAAGGAGTGGAAGTCTATTGTGATCATATTGAATTTCGAGAGGTTCTTCAATAATGTGACTGGGTTTCACTCTCTCTGGTGATGAAATTGCATGGTTTTCCTCATCCATTGATTTTTTGGATTGAGGATCAGATTACCTCAGCCAAAGGAGAGGTGATGATTAATAACCAAGAGGCAATTAGTTCAGGTGTCATAGGGGTGTGAAGCAGGGAAATCCTCATTGACCATATTACTTCATATTCTGATGTTCTTCATAGTGCTCTGACACAGGGTTAACAGAAGGGTCTTCGATACTTCATTTTGTGGATGACACCCTGAATATTTCTAGGGCAGCAGCCTCTGATATCAAGAACCTGCTAATTGTGCTCTTGGTATTTTTCTTGTTCAGTGGGCTTCAAGCGAAATAGCAGAAGCCCACATTCCCATACTTAACTTGGTGTGACCCAACCAAGGAAAGCGTACTGGGGCACACTTATTGGGAGACTTTCTTACAAGTTGGCATCTTCACAAAGGATTTTATGTCAGTTGGGAGGAAGATAAACACTTGCAAATAGTGTGCTCACATTGATGGTCATCTATCCTTTCCTATTTACTTGATTCCTTCTTGGGTAATTCATCAGATTAATAGGATCAAGAAGAGATTCTTTTGGCACCAACAGTGATAACATGCTTCTAATGTTTGCTTTTTTTATTTGTGGGATCATGTATGTAGACCGTTCCATCTTGGAGGTTTTATAATTGTTAAATATAACCGGGTCAACCAATGCAGATAGTGGTAGCTCCTCATACAAAATTGTTCGCTTGGAGACATGTTATCACACATCTATATTTCTGAAGAAGCTTCTGGGGTCAAGTGGAGACTAATTTCACTCATTCCCATATATATGGAAGAGCCTCCATTAGGTTGGAATTTTCTGTGACATAGGCATTGTTCAATGTACCCTTCTGGCGTGGTAGAGAGGTAGGAGAATACACAATAAGGCATGTTGTGCCTGACTTATAAGAGCATTGTAATAGGAAGGATATTCTCATAAAAGACATTTGTTTTCTGGGTCTATCTTTCAATCACTTGTGCTCTTAATTTGATATTTCAAAGGGCTAGTAGCATCTCAACAAATTGCTTCGCTGTCAAATCAGCTTATTCTGCTTTTATTCATAAGGGAAGCACGGATGGTTCTATAAAATCAATTGAACGTCCTCTCCTATGAAAGTCCAAATTTTTGACTTGGTTGGTAGCTCATAACAAACAAAACACAACGTTAAGGTTGAGGTTAATAAACAAAATTAGTGGGTGTGGACTGATTTTGAGTTATGTCTGCAAATATGGGTCATCGTGATGAGAGAACCTCAGAGCATCTTTTCTTCCACTGTGATTGTGCTAATTATGATCCGGGTCTTCTACTTACATGCTTGATATTGATCACTCATCCTCTATGAACAAATACAAGTGGTCAAGGTGGTTGCAATACATCCATAGTCCTCAGCACGTGCTCAGGTATGGATACATGATATTTGGAGAAGAAATGACTATATCTTTCATTCTAAGAGGGTTAAATCAGAAGCCTTGTATTCTTGCCTAAATTCTCTGTGGCTTTGAGCTTTCTGTGCCACCAGGAAGCATTCAGTTGTACTTTTCTATTCTACAGCTCAGTTGGCAAGCTTGGTTGAAGCTTTGTGGAGCTGATTAAAATGCCTCCTGTTTGCTTGTATTCCAGTCTGGTAGGAGATCTTGGAAACCAAAGATCTTTATCTAGATTTCAAACAGCCCAAACTACAACAGCTTCATCTTCATGCAGAGCTGATTGGAAATGAGAAGTCCTCTTGATCCTAGTGTAGTTGTAGCTCTTCAACATTTTTTTGATATTTTTGTTGTTGTAGTCGTTTCACCCGTTTCATTCCCAGCTGTTTCTCAGATCATTAATAATGTATATTCTAGACTTTGGCTGACATATTTTGGGTAAACTGTTGTTCTCCCTTTATTTTTTTCAAAAGAAAAAAAAATTGTGTTGAGCACCAAGAGTATAAGCTTCTAAAGATAATGTGCCAAAATTAAGATTCATATTCACTTTTTCTTAAGTAACGCATTTAAATGCCATGTAATAGGAAAAGAAAGACGCAGAGGCTAAAACTAAAGATGTGCCTCTCGGTGATAATGTGACTGGTATCTCTAATAAATAGATTGTACAGTGAGGTAATATCCAACTATACAATATCAGCAGTTTTTGTGTACCTTTTGGCGAGTCCAACCAAGTTGCTGATTACGCAAGTGAATTCTAAACAACTGCAGTCAATTTTGAAAGTTGATCAGCTACACAGCAGAAGAATGTGCACAAAGACACAAAAAAAAAAAAAAACAAATGTTGACGCAAGCACATAAATCACTTATTGTCATATAACTGCTATCCTTTGTGAAATAGGATAAAAAGGAATGCATATGTAAATACTGCAATGGTAAGTCTGGAATAAAGTTGAAATAGGGAGGCACCACAGATGTCATGTTACAAATAAGACGAGAAAAGAACCATAAACATGATTGACTCAAAATAATTGGCAAAGAACCATATAACTGCTATCTAGTTTCACGGATCATAAAATAATTGGCTAACCATATAAACATGATTGACTCAAATTTTTACAGTAATTCCTCTTCTAGATTATAGAAACATCCATCTCTCAAATGAACATTGTGTATCCCACTCCCGTTCTCATAAAGTAGTCCAAAAGTATACGTAATGTTGCATAAAAAGAAAAATAAAAGAAAAAAGATGGAAACAAAACAAAAGAAGTGGAGAACATGGATAAAGAAGAATGATATGTTGAAAATTTGATGTGTAAACAATAAGAAACATAGTATTATGGTTAATTGAACATTGCATACACAGTAAATCACAGTATCAAAATTGATGAAATGTATCGATCATCTCTTTCCAAATAAGAGAAACATGAGTAAATGATAAAGTAAGTTTGAGTTTAGGAAGTAAGTGTAGGGCAAAAGCCAGTAACCATACAGAGCAAAATAATGACTCTGCAATGACTATAGCAAGCAATACATAGTAGTATATGGGAGTTTTTCAAGTATGAAACTGTCATGAGCAGCCATAGGTTGAAGACAGGAAACTAGATAATGGGGAATGTCATGTGGAAATGTCAGCGGCAAGGCACACAGCGTCCTAGTTATTGGGCATTACATGCTCAGTAGATCAACAATATCAGAATAGCTGAAATGTATAGAGCATCACTTTACAAATGCAAGAAACATGTATGTAATAATGTAGGTTTGAGATTTTGGAAGCAAGTGTAAGGCTAAAGTCAGTAACTATACAAAGAAAAATAATCGCTAGGAAGCGAAGCACTTTAGAAACCAATAACAAAATGGGCAACCCACAAAACGGCATCTCTTTTTTATCGAATCATTAAAGGGAAGTCCCATTTTGATTTATCATCAAAAGGATGTCCCACCTTGTGTTCTCTACCAATATTGTCCCTCTAAGCCCGTCTAAATTGTTGCATTGTCGCCTGCCCACCAAAGATTAATAGACTGGTTCTCTTCCAGCCTATGTCCTACCAAAACTGGCAGACATCTACCCAAATATTGATACAATTCTAAAACTTCACCAAACCAGTACACCTTTTCATCACTCTGCAATTGTATATTGTTCTGCTTACAAACATCACTTTGTCATCCCATCCTCCCTGCATTACTACATCTCCTTTATCATATCATCAGACTGCCCCTTAATTGTCATTTTCATAATGTCATGTAGAATAACAATCAGTGCTCTGCCTTGCTTTTGTGGTTTCCATTTTCAGTGATAGAATCCAGGAACACACATGGACTGTGGTCAAATTGTGCATTCTCAAAATGATAACTCTACGGCAACAGGGATGGAAGGCATGTGGATTCATTTTGTTTATTAATTGGGTAAATTTGATATCAAATTGAAGAAATATGTTTCTTTTATGAAGATGAGACCAATCAGAAAAAAAAAAGACACTTTTATACAGTTTCTCTGTTTCATATTCCATCTGAGAATCATACGAGACAAAGAAAGATGTTTTACAACACAATTTTATGCTAATAAAGATTAGCAGTTTTATAAATCATAGATGCAACTGGAAAATGTTACCTACAGAATTACGAGGACGTGAAACAAGATATTTGTAATTAGTATAATACGAATAAATCTTAATAGTTAAAAAAAACAGTAAATGGGTTTAGATTCTAGGAGTTGACAACTCAGATGATTTTTATTAAAAAGAAAATACATGTAAAAAAACTAAAATGAAGAGACCATCTTCTCAGCCTATTGAGAAATTTCATCAACCAAGCCAGCAGCCAATCCTGAGACACACCCTTTCATTTTCTATCTCTTACATGACTTTGGAACTTGAAAAACTCTGTTTCTATGAATAAAGTAAAAAACATGCAGTAAAAAATGATAATTAATTAATTAGTTAAATAAAGGTAAGCACCATGCTGGTTTTCATCCTACAAGATGTAAAAAACACATAAGCTAGACATATGCCAGCAGAAAACACACTGAGAAGACTAATTGGACATTGATGACAGCTCTCCTCCCACGATAATCGACCAGCCTCAGCTAGTTCATATTGATATCATCCAGACAACTCTACTAGAAATTATATAAAGATATACTAAACATTTACTCATTAGCAGATCCAGTATTAAAAGTGTAAGCAATGCAACAGGAAAATGGGAACAATAATTATGCATGGGCGAGGAAAAGAAGGAAAAAAAACATGTCCGGGTATGGTACAACCAAATTGGGAAAAAAAAAAATACCCCTATAAGACACTACTAAACATAAATGATACTAGATATTTTGAAGCGCTAAAAAACAATTGCCATTTTTCAGTTCCAGAACCAACAGTCAGACACAAAAGGCTAATATAGCCTTGATCCACAATCGTACTCTTCAAAGTTGATATCCCACATTGAGGACCTAGTATGCTTCGGGAATAGCAGACAAAACTTGATAGCATTCATTTTATCTGCGTGAATTTTGCTTTCATAGTGATACATCTCACCTAACCAACAATACGAAAGAAAAACTTTCACGTTTCATCGGTTTACGCTGCAGATTTTCGCAACAGCCCTGGAAGACCTCAAAGGAGCACAATTACGGTAGCTAAGGATCCTATCCTGCTAGAAATTCATCCTAATCTGCACTACAAACACAAGAATCCAATCCATACAAAACAAATAACAAGCATCAATGGCCCCGAACATTGGTGACTAAGGGAGCCCTTCAGTCAAAAGCACAGGAACAGCAAAGAAAGATATCGTCAACACCAAAGGAGGGAAACACTACCAACCTGCACAAACGCGACGACCGCAACAGCCCCATCCACCGCAGCGAGCACCGCACCCGTCAGCTCGACTTCTTTCGGCAGGCATCTCATCGCTGCCTCTCCCTCTCTCCGCATCGAGATGCCGGCCGCGGAAACCGATCGAGGGGGAGGGGGAAGGAGTCACGGCCGCTCGATTCCTCCACAGTGCCGCCCACCCAGACACAATCGCAACCACAGACTATAGGCCACAACCGCCGGAGATGGAGGTGGAGGAGAGGAAGACCGGCGGAGGCGGAAGCGATTAACCGGAGCCACAACACGCGGAGCGTAGGTGGATGGAGAGAAACGAACGCCACGGGAGGTAATCAACTTTTATACCCGCCAACAAACTGGCATATAAGTGGAGGGAACACTAACAGTATACAGAGAGGGCCACCCCCATTAAGCCCGTGGTGACGAAGGTACACTTTTAGGTGTGGAAATTAAGAGTATGAAAGTACGTCCTCAGTAAAAAAAGGAAGTGGATCCTTTGACCCACGGAAGAACAGCTGGTTGACTGGAAGGCGTTCAGTCCTACGCCCGTGAGCTTTGGTATTCACACACCGCTTATAAATTTTAATGCGAAAAAATTAAAATAGCGCCTTCTTTAATATTCATACGGTTAAAAAATATATATTCCACTTTTTAAAAAATTATCAAAATAACAGTACTAGTCTATTTAACATACTGACGTGTAACCCACTGAGTTGAAAGGCTATTGATTGATGTCTGAGCTAGTGTACGGGTGATTAAATGATTGATTAAATAGAATTAACGGATGGAATTGAATGTTGAGTTTATTCAAAAAATAAATTTTTTAATCTCAATTATTTCCTCTGAATTTAAATTTTAAAAATCAATTAAATCAAACTGTATCAATATTATAATAATATTTAGTCGACTGATATTAGCCGGAGTAATTATCTATTTAATTTATTTTATGTGCAACCAAAAAAATAAAAAGATTATTAGTTTATAGGAGTAAGAGATAATATCGACTATCCATTATTACCCGTCACACACTATAATTAAGCATCTATTTAAAATACTCTCCTGTGCAACTAAAAAAACTAAAAAATTATTGATTTATTAAAATATAAAGTGATATTGAAGGTTACAGCAGAGGCCGGCTCGAAGGGCCAACTGGCCAAGGCCGTCTCAGTTCCAAGAGGTCCCAGGCAAAAAAATATTTTAGGCCTTTAATAACTTTTTAAAAAATTAAAAATTTTCTCCCACCTTTTCTCATTCGAATTTGAACCCGACAGTGGATTTAATTTTTTTTAAAAAAAATATTATTCTAAAAATATGCATTTATATAAAATTTAATTTTCTAACTTTTGAAATACAAAATTACAATAAACATACTTTTATTTAGCAAGAAAGTGTAAATAAAATGAATTTAGCTTTATGGATGATATTGGCGCTAAACTTTCTAAATTATAACATCTTATGAATTGTAGTTAATTCTGTATTTTCTTTATTTCTTCAATAAAATTTTACATTTTTACCCATTTGTTGCTACCTCAACTAGTAATTTGATTGCACTGAAAAGAAAAAATAGGTAAAAAATCTGATGAAATTATTAATAATCTATTTTTCCAATTATGTTTGTCTCTATATTTTATTCCATTCATAATTTATCATTTATACAAAAGTATAAAATAATAAAAAACATTTCGAAGAAAATTAAAGAGGAAAAAAAAATATTACTAAGTAAGAGAGAGGAGAAGGATATTTTCTTAGAGAATCATCATGGAGAAGGATAAAATAAAGAAAGTTAATGAGAGAATGGTCAGCAACTAATTATACAATGAGATGGAAAATTTATATTAATTTTGGTTTAAAATTAGAAAATATAATAATTATAATTAATATATAATTAAATTGCAGTGCCGGTGAAATCAATTGAGAAGTATAACTCATAATTCGAAGTAAAATCTTAAATTTAAAAATCGACCCATGCTATTCTGTAATAGAGCTGAGGAGCGCTGAGATGTAAATTTTAATTATTAAATTTATTTAAAAATTGTTTAATAATAATAATGGGCCCCATTAAAATTGAGGCATAGGCATATGCCTTGAGTTGGGCTTGCAAGGGGCGAATATCCTACCAGCAAGGTTATAATAGATCTAGAGCTAATTCTAACCGGGATACATGATTAATCAACTAGAACAATTAATAAAACACAATATAAAAAAAATAAAAAAAGCATAGAAATTTACTTGGTTATAATCAAGGTGGTTGTAAATCCAAAATAGATGAAAATTCTAACAAAATATCCTTCGGTGAAGGCGAAAAAGTCTCTTATAGACACTTAAGCTCAAAGAAATGTTAGGAAATGAATTATAGAAATTATGCACTTATAGACCTTGGAAAATTCTATCTGTCGGCTGGAGACACCTCCAAGGAGGCTGAAGGAACCTTCAGGTGGATAAAATTTTATCTGTGAGATAAACCTTTATCCACCTGTAATGGTCCCTAACTGCTCACCAAAGGCGTCTTAAGATGGTTGAAAGCGCCTTTCGCAATTGAGGTGCAAGGGCACCTCCACTTCGTTGGAGGTGCCTTCCACAGGCTAAATGAGCCTCCAGTTGATTCTTTCGCATGGGTGATATTGGACATTCAGAATAGGGCTTGCCCAAATCCATTTCCCATCCTTCTCCTTGAGTAGGGGTGTAATTGAACCGAATCGAGCTGAACAGTATGAGGCTCGAGTTCGGCTCGTTTAACTTTTCTCTAAGCTCGAACTCGAGCTTAAGTTCGATTCGAACTTTAATTTTTAAGCTCGAGTTCGGCTCGTAATAAAATTTAAGGGTTCGCGAATAGCTCGAGCTCGGCTCGAAAATAGCTCGTTTA